>CM035790.1:167173-584673 GCA_020466265.1 Siphamia tubifer | reverse complement strand
CCTGGTGAAGGTGGGGGCAAGCTGGTGGGCGCATGCTCTAAGCACCTTGCCAGGTACTCCATCTGGTCCAGCAGTTTTTTTGGGGTTCACTGCCAGGAGCACCCGTCTGACATTGTGCTCCTGAATGGTGAGTGGAGTGGTGCATGAGCCAGGTGGGGGCAGGGTCGGGGCTGGGGCAGATTGGTGCTGCTCAGGTGTTGCAAAGCGGGCAAAGAAGCAATTTAGCTCCTCTGACAGTTGCGTGCTCGGGCCTGCAGTTGACGAGCCACAGCCTCTGAAGTTTGTGATGTCGTGAATGCCCTGCCACACCTCCCGTGGGTTATTGCTGGACAGATGGGACTCTATGCACCTCCTGTGGTCCGCCTTGGCTTTCCTGATACCTCTCTTCAGGTCAGCTCGAGCAGCACTGTACAGTGCTCCGTCCCCTGACCTGAAGGCTGTGTCGCGGGCTTTGAGGAGTGTGCGGACCTGGCTGGTCATCCAGGGTTTCTGGTTGGGGAAGACCCGGATGGTTTTTTCCACAGTCTCATTTCCGATGCAGAACTGTATGTAGTCCAGAACCGTTTCTGTGGCTGTCTCCAGCTCCTGCTGTAGAAGTAGGTCCCAGTCTGTATGTTGAAAGCAGTCCTGAAGTTTTGGGAGTGCGTCATCAGGCCAGGTTGTAACAGTCCTTGTGGTGGGCCTGGCCTGGCGTCTGAGGGGGGTGTAGGTTGAAGAAAGCAGGAGGGAAAGATGGTCTGACTGGCCTAGGTGGGGGAGGGGGAGGGCTCTGTATGCGTGCTTGATGTTTGTGTAGACGTGGTCCAGGGTGTTTTCCCCCCTTGTAGAGCACTTCACATGCTGGTAGAACTGTGGGAGCACAGTCTTCAGGTTGGCCTTATTAAAATCTCCTGCAATAATATGGGCGCCGTTTGGGTGGGCCCGCTGCTGTTCATTTAAGGTGCTCAGCAGGAGAGAGAGCGCTGTGTTTACTCTGGCGTCAGGTGGTATGTACACAGCCGTGATAAACACCACAGACAGCTCTCTCGGTAGAAAAAAAGGCCGACACCTAACAGACATGTACTCCACATCAGGGGAACAATGATGGTCTACGATTTTCCCGTTGTTGCACCAGTTTTCATGCACGTAAATACAGAGACCCCCCCTCTGGTCTTACCGGAGTCCGCAGTCCTGTCTTGGCGGAGCAGAGTGTAGCCGGCTAGCTGTACGCTAGCATCAGGGATGTTTGGATGAAGCCAGGTTTCGGTTATTATCAGCGCACAGCAGTCACGAACATAACGATGTCCCGCCAGTTGTAGTTTCAGGTCATCCATTTTCTGTACAAGGGATCTGGCATTTGAGAGGAACAGGCTTGGTAGAGGTGGCTTGTGAGGTCGTGTCCGAAGCCTGAGTATAGTGCCGGACCTGTGGCCCCGCTTTTGCTTCCTCTCCCTTCGCCGCCTGCGCCGTCTCCCAGACCCGACAACAATCCATGAAGGGCCCGGCGGCTTCGCTATGTCGTCCGGAATGCCGTGTCTGTGGTGGAAGTCGCTCGAAGCGGGCATCTGGCGTGAACTTCCGATGTCTAAGAGCATTTTACGGGTGTACTGGGTGTACGCAGTACATGTAGTGCACAAAAGGAAAAGAAGCAGTAGAAAAGAAAAGAAAAGAGAGCACTGAAGTGTGGAGCCGTGAGCCGCTGCAACCGTGCGCGCCGCCATCTAAGTTGTGTCATTAGAGTTAGTCATTAAAGTTAGTCATTAAAATTAGTTATTAAACTTAGTCATTAAAGTTAGTCATTAAAGTTAGTTGCTAGTTGTTAGGTTGCTATCACAGCTAGAGATTGATGAGGTACAGCGTTGTACCTCATTCCGGTACAAAGATGCTACGGCAAGGGGGAGCCAGGACGACAGGTCATCTTGGGGGTGGTTTCACCACCACCCCCAAATATCGAGATTGGGTACCAAGCCCCAGAAAGATTAAACACAAGGGCAGCTGACCTGAGAAAGAGAATCATGAAATCCTGGGGGAACACAACTACATGCTTGCCAAGGAGAAACTGACAGCACTCCATGAACGCCTAGCAGCACAGATGAACCAGCTGCTGATATCGGGAAACCACCCAGAGTGGCTAACCCAGGGCCGGACAGTCCTCATAATGAAGGACCCCCAGAAGGGAACAACACCATCTAACTACCGGCCTATAACCTGCCTCAGCACCACATGGAAGCTTCTATCAGGCATCATAGCGACTAAGATGAGTAGGCACATGGAGCAATACATGAGCAGAGCATAGAAAGGAATAGGCAACAACACCAGGGGAGCCAAACAACAGCTACTGGTTGACAGGGCAATTGCCCGAGATTGCAAGACGAGGAACACCAACCTGTGCACTGCCTGGATTGATTACAAGAAAGCCTATGACTCAATGCCACATACATGGATACTGGAATGTTTAAAACTGTAGAACATCAACAGGACACTAAGAGAGTTCATCCAGAACTCAATGAGGCTGTGGAAGACAACTCTGGAGGCCAACTCAAAGCCAATTACACAAGTGAGCATCAGATGCAGCATTTACCAAGGAGATGCTCTGTCCCCCCTGCTGTTCTGCATAGGCCTAAACCCCCTCAGCCAGATCATCTCAAAGAGTGGCTTCGGATACCAGTTCCGAAGTGGAACATCCATCAACCACCTCCTCTACATGGATGACATCAAGCTGTATGCCAAGAATGAGCGTGACATTGATTCCCTAATTCACCTCACCCGGATCTACAGCAAAGACATTGGGATGTCATTGGGACTAGATAAATGTGGGCGGATGATATCTAGAAGAGGAAAGGTGATCACAACTGAAGGGGTTGACCGACCTGAAGGGAATATCACAGATGTGCAGGAAAGTTACAAATACCTAGGGATCCCACAGACAAATGGTAATCATGAGGAGGCAGCTCGGAAGTCAGCCACAGCCAAATACCTACAGAGGGTAAGACAGGTCTTGAAAAGTCAGCTGAACGGCAAAAATAAGATCCAGGCCATTAACACCTATGCCCTGCCAGTAATCAGATACCCAGCTGGGATAATATCCTGGACACTGGAAGAGATACAAGCCACTGATATCAAGACAAGGAAACTCCTTACCATGCATGGAGGGTTCCACCCCAAGTCCAGTGTCCTGAGGCTGTACACTAAGAGAAAGGAAGGGGGCCGAGGACTAGTAAGTGTCAGAACTACTGTCCAGGAGGAAACGGCGAACCTCCAGGAATACATCAAGAAAATGGCCCCCAATGACCAACTGCTAAGTGAATGCCTCAGGCAACAAAAGCCCAGTAAAGACCAGGAACCAGAGGGGCTATCATGGAAGGACAAACCCTTGCATGGCGTGTACCATCGACAAATTGAGGAAGTGGCTGATATGGAAAAGACATACCAGTGTCTGTAAAAGGCTGGACTAAAGGACAGCACAGAGGCACTACTCATGGCTGCACAAGAACAAGCCCTGAACACCAGAGCAATAGAGGCCGGGGTCTACCACATCAGACAGGACCCCAGGTGTAGGCTGTGTAGAGAAGCCCCTGAAACAGTCCAGCACATCACAGCAGGTGTAAGATGGTGTCAGGTAAGGCATACATGGAGAGGCATAACCAGGTAGAGGACATACTGTACAGGAACATCTGTAAAGAGTATGGACTGGAGGTCAAGGGTCAAGATGGGAGAACCCCCCAAAGGTGACAGAAAACCAACAGGCCAAGATCCTGTGGGACTTCCAGATCCAGACTGACAAGATGGTGATGGCCAATCAGCCTGACATAGTGGTGGTGGATAAACATGAGAAGACAGTGGTGGTGATAGATGTAGCAGTCCCCAGTGATAGCAACATGAGAAAGAAAGAACATGAGAAGAGAAGAGAAATACCAAGGGCTGAAAGAGGAGTTAGAGAAAATGTGGAGTGTGAAGGCAACAGTGGTACCAGTAGTGATGGGGGCACTAGGGGCAGTGACCCCCAAGCTGGGACAATGTCTCCAGCAGATACCAGGAACAACATCAGAGATCTGTGTCCAAAAGAGAACATTGTTAGGAACAGCTAAGATCCTGCGCAGAACCCTCAGGCTCCCAGACCTCTGGTAGAGGACCTGAGTCTGAAGGAGACACCGCCCAGGTGGGGCGAGAGGAACATTTATATATATATATATATATCAATTTAAAATCTGAATACAGTTCATTAAAATGACAAGAGATGCATAAAATTCATAAAACCACACTCTTAACATTCATAAAATATAATAATATATAATAAAACCATGAATATGCAATACATATAAAAGCTCACATATCCATATACACACATAAAAAAACGTATGAGACATTGGGGGAGGGGTTTTTGTTCTACATATACACACGTGTGTGTGTGTGTAGGGACAAGGACACTGTTAAAATAATTAAGAATAGGTAGACCTTTGGTCGCCCCTGTAGCCTGTGCTGTGCTGGGGAGAATTAGGCATGTAACTACCAAAGTTAATTAAGTGTGGGGGACCGCTGCGGGCTTGTGGTCAGGCCCGGGGGGCCAAGGACGGGGCCGGGACCAGGTTCCAGGGGGGAGGTCATTTAACCCCACAAGTGTTGTTGTCCCCAGCCACTTCCTCTCCACTCTCCTTTGTCCCACGGTCCAGTAGGCGTTGGCCTCCAGGCCACAGATGGTCAGGTGGTCCAGTTGGCATTGGCCTCCAGGCCACAGATGTTCAGGTGGTCCAGTTGGCATTGACCTCTAGACCACAGATGGTCAGGTGGTCCAGTTGGCGTTGGCCTACAGGCCACAGATGGTCAGGTGGTCCAGTTGGCGTTGGCCTTCAGGCCACAGATGGTCAGGTGGTCCAGTTGGCGTTGGCCTCCAGGCCACAGATGGTCAGGTGGTCCAGTTGGTGTTGGTCTCCAGGCCACAGATGGTCAGGTGGTCCAGTTGGCGTTGGTCTCCAGGCCACAGATGGTCAGGTGGTCCAGTTGGCATTGGTCTCCAGGCCACAGATGGTCAGGTGGTCCAGTTGGCGTTGGCCTTCAGGCCACAGATGGTCAGGTGGTCCAGTTGGCGTTGGCCTCCAGGCCACAGATGGTCAGGTGGTCCAGTTGGCGTTGGTCTCCAGGCCACAGATGGTCAGGTGGTCCAGTTGGCGTTGGTCTCCAGGCCACAGATGGTCAGGTGGTCCAGTTGGCATTGGTCTCCAGGCCACAGATGGTCAGGTGGTCCAGTTGGCGTTGGGTTAGGGTTAGGGTTAGGTGTAGAGGGTGTGTGAGTGATGTTGTGGGATGAGCGAGTGGCCAATGTGCTGGATTTAATTGTCCTGAGGAATCTTTTGCTATAGTGTCTCTTTCTGAGGTGGTGAAATAATAAACTGATAGAATTATGTAAATCTGTGTCTGTGGATGAAATGCGATGGAATCTGATGATTTGTGATTTTATTATACCTTTGAATGTGTGTTTAGGGTGATAACTGATAAGTATGTGTGTGTCTGTTTGTTTGAAAAAAACCTTTGAAAGCATTATTTTATTGTTATGTGTCTTGTGAAAATATACTGTAGTGTCTAAAAAGTTGATCTGGTGTGCATCTATAGTATGTGTGACCTTAATGGATTTGTAATAGTTATTTAATGTGTCAATAAACTGGTGGAATTGAGGAATGGAGTGGGACCAAATACCTATAATGTCATCTAGGAAGCGGAGGTAGAGTGTTGGTTGTAATGAGCATTTGGCCAGTCCCACTCGCTCATATAAATGTTTGCGTACGAGGGTGCATATCTCTCCCATGGCTGTTCCACTGATTTTTAAGTAGGGTTGGTTATTGAACAAAAAAGTCGTTATTGTTTAGGCAGAGGGTGAGAAGTTCGAAGATTTCTTTGTCGGGTCTATTTGACTCTGGATATTTGTCCATTACTGTTTTGACTGCATTGATACCAAGTACTGTATTTATGTTGGTATATAGGCTAGTGATGTCTATTGTGAATAGAAAACCATGTTCTGGAACAGCCATGGGCCTGATAATGTCCAAGAAGTAATAGGTGTCTTTGATGAAACTAGGGTGTCTCCTCGAGAGGGGATTTAGGAAATGCAATGTTAATGGTGAAGGGTGATATTTTAGGATGCGCTATTACAGTCAGCAACTATAGGTCTACCGGGGGGAACCTCATGGGGGACTGTCCATGTGTTGGGTTCTTTGTGAATTTTTGGTAGTAAATAGAATTGTCAAGGGCGGGGTAAATCTGGAGCAAAGAGAAAGTGAGCTTGTTTTGTGGTGATGTAATTTTTGTTTTTTAGGGTTTGTACTATGGACCGGATTTGGATTTGAGTGTTGTGCTGGATGGAGGTGGAGATGGGCTTGTAGTGGTCAGTGTTGGGTAATTGGCGGTTAGCTTCAAGTAAATATTGCTGTCTGTCCATGATTATTACTTTTGACCCTTTATCTGCTGGTTTTATTATGATGTTTGGGTTATGGATGAGTTCGTGGAGGGCCCTGCATTCCAAATGGGACAGATTGTCCGAGATGTCTCTGGTTAATCTGTAGGAATGCAGGGCCCTCTTGTCCTGTGTAATTAGGTGTTTGGTGGCTAATGTGAGTGATGTTATTGTTGGTTCCCAGTTGGACGGGTTGGTGAATGGTGTGCGTGTGAAGTCTGAGTGGGGGTGGAAATGGTCCAGTATTTTAAGCGGCGGAGATATTTGTGGACGTCCCCTGTAGTTCCTCCCAGTCAAACTTTGTGGGGCGTGGAATGAATGATAGTCCTCTCTCCAGGAGATCCCGTTGAACCGGGTACAGAGGAGAGAGCTTGGAGAGATTGAGGACGTTAGAAGTAAAGTCCTCCGAGCCGGGTTATGAGGTTCAGGGGAATGGGTCTGGTCTGGGTAAGGTTGGGTGCTGTCTGGGGGGGCGAGTTAGGGTTCAATGGATTTTTAAATTTAGAAGTTTGCACCAGTGTTGGAGAATGTGGGTGGCTGTAGTGGCTGTCCAATGGATGCGGTCGGGTTCCAAATGAAACTGTTCAGGTGGCAGTTTGGCCAGGAACGGAAAGTGGGTCATGATTGTCCTATTGGTTATTGTAAGGTTATTCTTTTGGGTCTGTGTTTGTGCTGGGGAGAAGTTAATGATTGGAAAATATATGTCTGCGTTTGGAAATGTATCTTTTGCTGCCCTGTATAATGCTTTTAACTGTTTGACCAAGGTCTGGTTTGGGTCCTGGTCCTTGTTATTGAGTCGAATTGATAAGATAAGAATTTTTGTTGTGGGGGAAATGGGTGTTTTCTGACAGATTTTTAAAAAGTGATATAAATTGGCGCCCGGATAACTGTCTAGTTGGATGTGGTTATTAGTGTGTGGGGGAATTCTGTTAATATTGGAGTCCCCCAGCACTAACACAGACCTTCTAGGTTTGAAGTGCCAGTCCTGAAGTTTACGATGAGGTCTGGCCAGATAATATGTGGGTTTTAGTGTGGTGGAGGAACTGGGTGGGTGGTTAAATACCGGGGGGTCCTGTGGGTTTGTGTCTAGGGATCTCGGGGCTCCGGTGGTCAGAATAGGGCAGTCCCTGGGCCTGGCCCCCCGTTGGGATTGAGTAGAGGGTTCAGATAGGGTTTGTGTTTCAGCCATTCTGGCCTTCGGATTCCCAATCATCATGTTGGATGTACCCTCACTCTGTTTTGTTATTTTATGGGGGGTCTGCCTTACTGTCCTGCTTATCCGGCCACCCGAGCCCTCTGTGGGAGATGGAGAGAGGGGAAGGATTAGGTCCTGCATTATTGTGGTGACATTGGAGTTTTTATATTGTATCTGAGTTGTATTTACCATGTGTTGTATTGTATAGTTTTATTTACCTGGGGCGGGGGGTGGATCTGGATACCCACTCTCCGTTCCTTGGCCGAGGACTTATGTTGTGTCTGGTTGAGTGGGACTGGTGGGGGTGTGGCTGAGTGAGTCGTGCTGGTTTGGTGCTGAAATGTAGTAGAACAGGGTTTAATAGGTCCAGTTCGGGTTGTGGTCTGGTTTTGGGTTGTACGTGTGTCAGTCTGTTGTGTCCCCAATCTCTCCATGTGGGGAGAGGAGGTCTCTGTATGCGTGGAGGCCAAGGGGGTTCCCGACTCTGGGGACCCGGGGTTAGGGTCCAGGTTCCCCCCACCAGGGGTCCGCTGTGCCGAACCAGCAGGTGTCCTCAGATGGGATGGGGGGGGCGGGGCTGCCCCCGCTGGTGCGCTCTGGCGGCGGATTAATTTGGGAGGTTGGTATGGTCGGATTGGGTGGGTCTGTGGGAGTAGGTGGGCCAGGTGATAGGGGTGCGGGAGGCCCGTTGGGTCGGATACTGGGTTCAGCCTCTGTCCTGTGAGTCACTTCCTCAGCCAGAGTGCTGCGTGGGTCCAGGTAAAGCGACAGCTTGTAAGGGGCCGTCGCCTTGGGAAGAGGAGGAAAAGAATCCCCCCTCCCCTGCTGGGTGTGTGTCGTGTTTGTTATAACCGGAGTATGGTGGATGATTGGAGGTGGTTGGGCAGGTGAACCGGTTGATGTGGAGGTGTGTGCGGTGAATGCACATGTATTTCTGACTGTTTGGATGGTCTGATTTGTCAGTTTGTGTTTATATCTCTTCCCCGCCCAGCCCAACGCTATTTGAAGGGCCAGGGGGTCCGGGTTTAAGGCTCGAATGGCTGTCAACATGGATGCGGTGTTTGCTATATAGTGTGTGTGTAGTATATCTAGGACGTTATTTATCCAGTATGTTGTGTTAGCTGTGAGTTTAAGTTGAGTGTCCGGTGTGGGAACTGCAGGTTTGATAAATAATGTCAACCTTTTCACTTGTCTCTGCATGCCTACGGGAGGGGTTTTATTGTTAATGGATGATTCTATGATCTGTTGGTGGTGAATGGTCTGTATGAGTCAAAAATATAGCTGACTGATTTGTCTCGTTTCTGCAGAAGGTGGTCCGGTAAGGGGAACTGAATTCGTGTATAGTTTGGTTGTGTAAGTAGGTGTGTTTGTATACGAATGCGTTCCGTGTATGCCTTTTCCACTATATTTACCGCCCGCCTTGTGTGTAGTGTGTGAGGAGTCTATGTGGGATTGTGGTGTGAAATTGTGCGTGTGTGCCATGTATGTGCGATGCAGAGGGTGCCCAATCATATCCCCGTGGTCCCCTGGCTCAACCCGGTCCCTGTGGAAAAAGCACAACTGTGCGGGGGTGAAGGGTCCTACCTCAGACTCCGCCGCCCCGCGCTGTCCTCCGCTGGTTGGTCCTAGTCCCGGTCCGGGTTAGTCCGCCTGAGGAGCCGCGGCTCCTGAAGGTGGACTGGTGCTCAGATGTTTAAATTAGTAGGTTGCAGCATTTAAAGAGACAGAGTAGAGGAGCAGGTCTAGTGAACCCTTCACCAAACTAAAACGTATACTTTATACGTAAACCAGATTAAAAAGACCAGAAAGCAGGTCCAGGTTAAAAAGTTACTTTTGGGTTCTAAACAAGCTCTAAAACTAAAAAAAGGGGGGACACAGTATCATGTCAGAGAACCACAAGAGAATAAAAAGCCTGACGTTTCGCAACCGTTGTTGCTTCTTCGGAGGCTGGTTAGAACCGGTTAGGGTTCAGGTTAGGGTTAGAGTCAGGACCCTGGTTAGGGTTAATTCAATTCAATTCAATTCAATTTTATTTATAAAGCCCTAAATCACAACAAAGTCGTCTCAAAGACAAAATTACAAAAACACAATCAACTACAGAGATACATGAAAAAAGTCCCAAGCATCCCCTGTCCTTAGACCCTCCCCCTGTCCTTAGACCCTCCTTCTCAGCAGAAAAATCTTCCAAACCCAGTGGGAAAAAGAAGAAATCTTGAGGAGAACCACATTGAAGGACAGATCCACTCCCATGGACGGACAGACTATAGATGAATGTCCATTTATAAATGAAGGAGGGGGGGCTGGTCCAGACAGGCAGGGGCGGGGGTCCAGGGTCACAGGTCGGCACAGGCGAGAAACTGCAGATCCTGTCGTCCATGGCTCCCGTGCAGACACTGTCAGGAAAACCACCACTCCCCCCAGGGGGGGGTGGGGGAGGGGACACCAGGTGACTAGTCATGAACAGACTTGGTATGAAAGATATGTTATAAAAATGACAGAAACAGGTGTGAGGAAGAAAAAGAGAAGAAAGAACTCAGTGTCTGTACTTCCCCCAGCATTCTAACTCCTAGGGCAGCCTAGACTGAACTGTGACTCATACATCATGTATACATGATATATGAGTCACATCATTTTTAACTAACCTGACCATAGGCTTTATCAAACAGGAATGTTTTAAGCCTAATTTTAAATGTAGAGACTGTTTCGGCATCTTTAATATTAAAGTGAAGATGATTCCATAAGACAGGGGCCTGATAACTAAAAGCTCTAGCTCCTACTGTACTTTTAGAAACCTTAGGAACTTTCAGTAAACCTACATTCTGAGAGCGAAGGGTTCTATTGGGTTGGTACGGAACCAGATCATCTTTGAGATAAGAGGGGCCCATACCATTAATGGTTTTATATGTAAGGAGGAGGATTTTAAATTTAATTCTAGACTCAACTGGAAGCCAGTGAAGGGTTTGGAGCACAGGGGTGATAGGGTTAGGGGTCAGGGGTCAGGGTTTGGAGCACAGGGGTGATGTGTTCTCTTCTATTTGATCCTGTTAATAATCTTGCTGCTGCATTTTGAACCAGTTGAAGCTTTTTAGGGAATATTTAGGACACGCTACAAGTAAGGAGTTACAATAATCTAATCGTGATGTAACAAATGCATGAATTAATTTTTCTGCAGTCGTTTTAGACAGAATATTCCTAATTTTGGCTAATGTTGCGCTGGTGAAAGAAGGCTGTTCTGCAAGTTTGGTTAATGTGCCCTGACCTCTGACCCCTGACCCTTTGAATGAAAGATCTGGATCAAATAAAACTCCTAAATTTTTAACTGTGGCACTGGGTGTTCCACTTAAGTTGTCTACAGTAACTATGTGGTCAGGTAGGGAGTCTCTCGCATTTTTAGGACCAATTATAATGACTTCAGTTGTTTCAGGGTTCAATAAAAGATAATTGGCACTCATCCAAGTCTTTATGTCTTGGACACATGTATTTAGTTTATCTATTTGTCTGGTCTGATCAGGTTTAATCGATAAATATAGCTGTGTGTCATCTGCATAACAATGAAAATTAATGCCATGATTTCTAATGATGTTACCTAAAGGGAGCATATATAGTGTAAACAAAATAGGCCCAAGGACTGACCCTTGGGGAACGCCATAATTAACTCTGGAAGACTGCGATGATTGTTGGTTGATGTGAACAAATTGGTAGCGATTAGATAAATATGATTTAAAGCAGCAGAGGGCTGCTCCTCTAATACCTATATCACATTCTAATCTGTGCACTAAGATACTGTGGTCAATGGTGTCAAAGGCTGCACTAAGGTCTAATAACACCAGGACCCATATTAATCCCATGTCAGCGGCTAATAATAAGTCATTAGTAACTTTAACTAACGCTGTTTCAGTGCTATGATGGGCACGAAAGCCAGACTGAAACTGTTCAAATAAACTATTATCCTGCAGGTATTGGCACAGCTGTTTAACTATTACTCGTTCTAAAACCTTTGACAGGAAGGGCAAATTGGATATAGGCCTATAATTGGCTAAAATGTCAGGATCTAAGGTAGGTTTTTTCAGAATTGGTTTAATAACAGCATATTTAAATGACTGTGGCACATATCCAGTAATTAATGAAGTGTTAATTATATTTAGGACAGTGCTAATAATTAGGGGCAGAATCTGTTTAAAGTGTTTAGTTGTAATTGGATCTAAGAGGCAGGTGATGATTTGGAAGACATGATAATAGATATGACATCAGTTTGGTCTACAGTGGTGAAATTATTTAGTGTTACAGAGGGATTTATAAAAAGGCCTAGGTTTGAAACCACTGCTTTTTCTGATCTAATATTTGGGAGAAATGTGTCTATTTTGTCTCTAATAGTTGATATTTTATTGTTAAAGAACTGCAGGAAATCATCAGAATGGAGCGTGGATGGAATAACTGGTTCCACGGAGGTGTGTCTGTTTGTCAGTCTGGCTACAGTACTGAACAGGAATCTAGGATTATTCTGGTTTTCTTCTATTATGGATGAGTAATATCTAGTTTTGGCTGTACGCAAAGATGGATTATACTTTATTAAGATATTTTTCCAGGCATTGAGAGAATCTTCTAAGTTGGATCGCCTCCATTGCCTCTAATTTAGGTGTTGTTTGTTTAATGGAGCGAGTGTCAGCGTTGTACCATGGGGAGGTTCATCTAACCTTAGTAGTTTTTAATTTAAGGGGGCCAACTATATCTAAGGTAGTTTTTAATGTGAGCATGGTACTATCGACTAACTCATCACTTATACTGGGACTAAATGTGTCCTTTACATAATCACATGACATAGACACAAATAGTGACTGAATTAACTCTTTGTACTTTGAGACAGCACGGTCACATACTATCCTTTTCATTTGTGTTTTAATCACTGAAGGGGTTCAGGTTAGGGTTAGAGTCAGGACCCTGGTTAGGGTTGGGTTACGGTTGGGTTTTGGTAATGGTCCTATTGGACTTTTGGGCAATGGCCTACTGGCTGAGACCCCCCTCACTCTCCCTCCCTCCCCACTCTGGTTTCCCAGCGGGCGGATCCGACTCCCTCTACTGTCAGGCCCCGGGTATCTTTTCTCCACTAGGGGGGTCCCCCGGGTCCTGGTCCACAGCAGCTCCCCATGGGGCCTCCCCAGGCTCAGCTGTTTATATATGTATATATATGTGTGTGAAGGCACTGGGGCTTTGTGCTTATATTTAAAAATTAGATAAATATATAAAAATATGTAAGAATATACAAATAAATAATAAAGTAGATAAATAAATAACTAAATAAAGTTGAATGTTACGTGTATATCAATGAGTGTAACTATATAATAATAAGATGAGACGTTTAAAATATACATACACAGTTCATTAAAATTCCAAGACATGCATAAAATTCATAAAACCACACTCTAAACATGCATGAAATATATAATGTAATTATATTTAATAAAACCATAAATATGCAACACATATAAAAGCTAACATATCCATAAACACACGTAGGAAATAAAAGATATCACATAAAAAAACCTAAAAAACATTAAAACACCTAAAGACATTGGGGGAGGGTTTTTCCTACGTATACACGTGTGTGCGTGTGCATGTATTGACAAGAATACAGTTAAATGTTTAAGACTGGCAACACCTTTGGTCGCCCCAGTAGCCTGTGCTGTGATGGGGAGAGTTAGGCATGTGTCTACTAAAGTGTGGGGGACCGCTGCGGGCTCGTGGTCAGCCCCGGCGGGGCCAAGGACGGGGCCGGGACCAGGTCCTCCGGTTCCAGGGGGGAGGTCATTTAACCCCCCAGGTGTTGTTGTCCCCAGCCTCTCTATCCACTGCCTCTCCACTCTCCTTCTCTGTCCCACGGTCCAGTTGGCGTTGGCCTCTAGGCCACAGATGGTCAGGTGGCCCAGTTAGTGTTGGCCTCTAGGCCACAGATGGTCAGGTGGTCCAGTTGGCGTTGGCCTCCAGGCCACAGATGGTCAGGTGGTCCAGTTGGCGTTGGCCTCTAGGCCACAGATGGTCAGGTGGTCCAGTTGGCGTTGGCCTCTAGGCCACAGATGGTCAGGTGGTCCAGTTGGCGTTGGCCTCCAGGCCACAGATGGTCAGGTGGGCCAGTTGGCGTTGGCCTCTAGGCCACAGATGGTCAGGTGGTCCAGTTGGCGTTGGCCTCTAGGCCACAGATGGTCAGGTGGTCCAGTTGGCGTTGGCCTCTAGGCCACAGATGGTCAGGTGGGCCAGTTGGCGTTGGCCTCTAGGCCACAGATGGTCAGGTGGTCCAGTTGGCGTTGGCCTCCAGGCCACAGATGGTCAGGTGGTCCAGTTGGCGTTGGCCTCTAGGCCACAGATGGTCAGGTGGTCCAGTTGGCGTTGGCCTCTAGGCCACAGATGGTCAGGTGGTCCAGTTGGCGTTGGCCTCCAGGCCACAGATGGTTAGGTGGTCCAGTTGGCGTTGGCCTCCAGGCCACAGATGGTCAGGTGGTCCAGTTGGCGTTGGCCTCCAGGCCACAGATGGTCAGGTGGTCCATTTGGCGTTGGCCTCTAGGCCACAGATGGTCAGGTGGTCCGGAGGGTGCTGCTGGAGTTGGGTGACTAAAAGCGTGGTTAGTTGTGCTCGACTAATATTATGTAGGTGCTGCTTAAAACAGGTTAATAGTGTGTATGTAGTGTTTATTGCAGGTGATGATATAAAGTATATTGCTGTGGTTGAGTATGTATAAGGCGAACTGTGGGTGAGAAGAGCAGCTGGACGGGTTCCACATGATATTTCTATGCCTGTACAGTTGCTCCTCTGGGACAGTGGTTGTTGAGTTGTGTGGGGTGAACGCAGATCTGACCAGAAGCTGTTGTAGATTGGGGTTCTTTTTATGGGCGGAGATGATTCTCACATGCAGGGTGACAGGGTTGTGTGTTTGATTAGTGGAGAAATTGTGTTTTATTGATGAATGGAGTGAAGCGGTGAGAGAATGTGGAGACCAGTGGCAGGAGGTGTGTTGTGGACTGAGTGTTGGTGCTAGGGTTAGGGTTAGGGTTAGGTTTCAGAAGTGTGTGGTTGGTGGAGTTTGATGAGCGAGGGGGAGCGAGGCTGGTCAATGCGCTATATTTAATTGTCCTGAGGAATATGTTTGAATAGTGTCTTTTTCTGAGGTGATAGAAAAGTATATTGATTGAATTATGTAAATCTGTGTCTGTGGATGAAATGCGATGGAATCTAATAATCTGTGATTTTATTAAACCTTTAAAGGTGTGTTTGGGGTGGTAGCTGGTTTTATGGAGAAGTGCATGTGTGTCGGTTTGTTTAAAGAAAACCTTTGTGAGCATTACTTTATTGTTGTTATGTGTTTTCTGGAAATAAACTGTAGTGTCTAGAAAATTGACCTGATGTGCGTCTATTGTATGTGTGACTTTGATGGATTTATGGTGGTTGTTTAGTATGTCGATAAACTGGTGGAATTGAGGAATGGAGTGGGACCAAATACCTATGATGTCATCTAAGAAGCGGAGGTAAAGTGTTGGTTGTAAAGGGCATTTGGCCAGTGCTTCTCACTCCCACTCCCTCATGTCGATATTGGCGTACGAGGGTGCGTATCTCTGGCCCATGGCTGTTCCGCTGATCTGAAGGTAGTGTTGGTTGTTGAACAAGAAATCGTTGTTATTTAAACAGAGGTTGAGGAGTTCTAAAATTTCTTTATCCGGTCTGTTAGGGTCTAGGTGTCTGTCCATGATTGTTTTTACTGATTTAGTGCCTAATTCTGTGTTAATATTCGTATAGAGACTGGTGATATCTATTGTGAATAAGTAAGTCTGTTCAGGAACAGCCATGGGCCTGATGATCTCCAGGAAGTGGTATGTGTCCTCGGGTGTCTCCTGGAGAGGGGGTTGAGGAAGTGATCTATGTATAAGGTGATATTGTATGATGCGCTATTACAGTCCGAGACTATGGGTCTCCCAGGGGGAACCTCATGGGGGACAGTCCATGCGTTGGGGTCTTTATGTATTTTTGGTAGTAAATAAAATTGTCTGGGGCGGGGTTGGTCTGGTCCAAAGAGGAAGTGAGCTTGTTTGGTAGTAATATAGTTTTTATTTTTTAGGGTTTGTATGATAGATGGGATTTGTGTCTGTGTGTTCTGTTGAATAGAGTTGGGGATGGGCTTGTAGTGGTCAGTGTTTGATAATTGACGATTAGCTTCTAGTAAATACTGCTGTCTATCCATGATGACTGCTTTAGAACCTTTATCTGCGGGTTTTATGACAATATTGGAGTTATGGATGAGTTCATAGAGGGCCCTGCGTTCCGCTCTGGACAGATTGTCCAGGATGTCTTTTGAGAGTCTATGGGTCCGCAGGGCCCTCTTATCCTGTGTTATTAGTTGCTTAGTGGATGCCGTAAGTGATGCTGTTGTGGGACCCCAGTTGGATGGGTTTGTGAATGGTTTACGGGTGAATTCTGAGTGGGGGTAAAAGTGATCCAGGATTTTGAGGCAACGGTGATATTTGTGAATGTCCCCCTGTAGTTCTCCCCAGTCAAATTTTGTAGGGCGTGGAATAAATGATAGTCCCCTCTCCAGGAGACCTCGTTGGACCGGGGACAGGGGAGAGAGCTTGGAGAGATTGAGGACGTTAGTGTCCGTAGTCCAGTCCTCCAAGTCTGGGTTGTGAACGTTGTGTAATTGTGTCTGTTCTGGGGCTTCATTGTCCATGGGCGGTCGGGTGATGTCTGGGGGGGCCGGGTTAGGTTCTAATGGAATTTTACGTTTTTTAATTTGCACCAGTGGTGAAGTATTTGTGTACCTGTGGTGGCTGTCCAGTGAATGTGATCAAGTTAGCGATAGGGTTAGAACCCTGGTTATGGTTTGGATTAGGGTTCAGGTTAGGGTTAGGGTTAGACTCATGACCCTGGTTAGGGTTAGGATTAGGGTTAGGGGTGGAGTCAGGGTTAGGGTTAGGTTAGAAGGTGTGTGGGTAGTGGTGGTGGTGGATACTGAGCGAGTGGGAGCGACGCTGGCCAATGTGCTATTTTTGTTTGTCCTGAGGAATCTTTTTGAGTAGTGTCTTTTTCTGAGGTGGTGGAATAAAATGCTGATGGAGTGTTGCAAATCTGATTCTGTGGATGAGATGCGGTGGAATCTGATAATCTGTGATTTTATGAAACCTTTAAAGGTGTGTTTGGGGTGGGAACTGGATTTATGGAGAAGTGCATGTGTGTCTGTATGATGAATACCTTAGTGAGCATTATTTTATTATTGTCTGTCTTGTGAAAATTAACCTGTTGTGTTTCTATTGTATGTGTGTAAATACTGCTAACTACTGCTCACTAATGCTAACACCTGCTAAATACTGCTATTTCTAAATACTGCTAACACCTGCTAAATACTGCTAACACATGCTAAGTACTGCTGATTACTGCTAACTCCTGCTAAATACTGCTAATTACTGCTCACTAATGCTAACACCTACTACATACTGCTACTACTGCTAACACTTGCTAAGTACTGCTGATTACTGCTAACACCTGCTAAATACTGCTAACACTTGCTAAGTACTGCTGATTACTGCTAACACCTGCTAAATACTGCTAATTACTGCTATCACCTGCTAAATACTGCTAACACCTGCTAAATACTGCTAACTATTTCTAAATACTGCTAACTATTGCTAAATAATGCTAACACCTGCTAACGACTGCTAACTACTGTAAACACCTGCTAAATACTGCTAACTACTGCTCACTAATGCTAACACCTACTACATACTGCTACTACTGCTAACACTTGCTAAGTAATGCTGATTACTGCTAACACCTGCTAAATACTGCTAACTACTAATAACTACTGTTAACACCTGCTAAATACTGCTAACTATTTCTAAATACTGCTAACAACTGCTAACTACTGCTAACACCTGCTAAATACTGCTAACTACTCAGGTCTGAGAAAAACTGTCAGTTCAATTAAATCAGTTGTTACAACATTATTATTAGGCCTTCGCCGCGGACAACGTCGGTGAAGGAACTGTAGGGGCAATGTGGTGGGAGGTAGAGGGAGTGTGTGGTAGGCAGGCAGAGTCTCGGTCAGGAGACAGATGGATGGATGGAGAGAGGACACAGAGAGCAGGTTTCGATACAATGCCAGAGGCCTTTATTTATTGCCTTCAATGTATCTTGCATTCAGGGTGATATAGGTTAGTGTGTGTGGTTAACTTGAAGACGCACACTCAAATTGGCCATCATGTGGAGATGCAGCAAAAGAATGCACATGGGTGCAGAGCTCAAATTTATAGCTTTGCGCCCCTGCTTCAGAGCCACAGGGTTTCCCAGCAGGTAAACTGGGCGTGGTCAGGGAGCAGGTTCAGCCCTGCCCACCAAGGTGAAAGGTGAACACAGTACCTCATCTCTGCCACACGAGGGAGCCATGCGTGGGAAATGTGTTGGTCAGGGAGTCTTTTCATAGCCGCCCCGGAATTGGGATCAATTCCTCCCTGAAAAAGACTCATTTGTCGTCGTCTGTCAACTCGGGAAGGACAATCAGACGTGACACTGGCCTGGTGTAGGTTTGTTTACCTACTTGCACTTCAGCAGAGCGGACTCGGCCATCTCAACCACTAATGACTGCAGTGACCTGACCAACTGGCCAAGAGGCCCGCGGTAGCTGGGGATCAAGGACCAGAACAATCTTCCCCTCTCCCAGGTTTGGGACGTCCTTCTGCCATTTGCCCCTTGCTTGCAGGTTAGGCAGATAGTCACGAATGAAGCGCGTCCAGAAATGATCCACTAACATTTGGCTGTGGCGCCACTTCCTGCGCCCAAGGAGGTTACTGCTGGCAAAGAGGCGTCCCGCCGCCCCATCAGGAGCAGATTAGGCGTGACGGGATCAGGGTCGGCGGCATCAGCAGAGAGGTATCCCAGAGGCTTTGAGTTTAAGATGCCCTCCACCTCAATCAAGACCGTCTGAAGGACAGCTTCGGAGACCACTTGGCTGCCCAGGACAACTCTGAGAGCATTCTTGACAGATCGAATTTCGCGTTCCCAAGCTCCCCCAAAGTGTGGCGCCCCTGGAGGATTGAATTGGAAGGAGATCTGCTGGGTGGTCAGATGCTCCTGAAGTCTTGGCTCCATAGCCTGGAAGGACTCTTGGAGCTCCCGATCACCACTACGGAAGTTAGTCCCCCTATCCGTCAGGATCTCAAAAGGCTTCCCCCGCCGCGAGATGAAGTGTCGGAGAGACAGCAGGAAGGCATCTACATCTAAACTCTCTAAGAGGTCCAGGTGTAGACAGCGGGTGGTTAAACACTTAAAGATGATACCCCAACGCTTCTCTGAACGGCGGCCATGACGGATGATGAAGGGTCCGAAGCAATCTACTCCGGTGGACCAGAATGGCGGCTTGAATAGACGCAGTCGTGCTTGGGGCAGATCAGCCATCTTAGAAATATCAGGAGAGGACTTCCACTTCCGACACTCCAAACATCCATGCTGATGTTTGCGTATAGCTGGTCTTCCTCCTATGACCCAGTATCTACATCTCAATTCTCCAAATACTCGCTCCGGGCCAGGATGTAGTTAAGACTCATCATAATGCTTGATGAGGAGCCGAGTAGATGGATGGGCGGGGTCAAGGATAATGGGGTGGATAGTGTCTCGGTCTAGATCTTGAGATCGGCGCAATCTCCCGCCTACTCTTAGCAGTCCCATCTCTGGATTGAGTTCAGGTGAAAGTGGGAGGAGTCGGCTGTGTCTTGGGCAATCTCTCCCATTCTGGAGAGCTTCCACTTCATCAGGAAAACATGACCTTTGGGCCTGCTGCAGGATCAGAGCTTCAACAGACGCATTGGTGAGGACATCAGCTGATTTGCCGAGAGTCTGCTCAGTCGAGGTAATGAGATCAGACCAAGTTTGGAACTGAGAGGCATCAGGCAAGGAGTTAGGGGAAGTGGTAACACTCAAACACTGAGCAGATTTCTTAAGTTCTACATCAGTGGGTGGCGATGAACTGCAAGCATCAGGAGAAACAGGCCAACATTCCTCAGTCTCCAGGAGGAATGTGGGTCCTCGGGTCCAGCAGTTTGGTCGGGCCAGGTCACAGAGTTTCTTGCCTCTGGTCAAGGCATCAGCTGGATTGTTCCGGCTGTCCACATACCTCCAGGTGTCTGGATGTGTGAGGTCTTGAATCTCTGCGATCCGAGTGCCGACAAAAACTTTATAGTGACAGGACTCAGACTTCAGCCAGGTAAGAACCGTCGTTGAGTCACTCCACAAAATGGTGCGGTTGAAGGATAGAGTGAGCTCAGATTTTAATGTGGTGGCCAATTGGGTACCCATCAAGGCAGCACTCAACTCTAGCCGAGGCATGGACAACTGTTTCTTTGGCGACACTCTCGAACGGGCCATGACAAAGGCCACATGAATGTGGTCATGACCATCTTGGACACGAAGGTAAGCCACAGTACCATAATCCCGCTCCGAGGCATCGCAGAAGATATGAAGCTCTCTGTCCACACCCAATTGGTCAGCACAAGGAGGGACATAACAACGAGGCAGACTGAGGCTGGGGAGGTCAGTGAGTTCTTCTTCCCACCTCAACCATTGATCGGCCAGCTCTGACGGAATGATGGGGTCATCCCATCCCTGCTTTGTTTTCCATAAATCCTGGACAAGAATTTTGGCCCTGGTGGTGTAGGGTAGAAGGTAGCCTAAAGGGTCATATTGGCTTGCCAGGGTGCGGTAGATAAGGCGGAGGGTTGGTACCTTGATGGGCGTCACTCGATGTTTATAACCCAACTTGTCCGGGAGGCAACTCCAACGCAGGCCCAAGGGGGATTCTTGGTGGTCCGCCCCAGCTTGGGAGAGCCACAGATCTGCACTTACAGCTCTGGCCTCCAAGGGGAGATGTTCGACCACTCGGGGGTCATTACTCGCCCACTGGCGGATTTCGAATCCCCCTCGGAAGAGGGTGGTGCAGAGTTTGTCCAGCAGAGTCTTCGCTTCAACAGATGAAGAGAAACTCTGCAAGCAGTTGTCCACATAGAAAGACCTGAGGACAGAATCCTGCACATCCTGGTCACTGGTGGGGTGCTCCTTTGCATGACGTTGCAGTGCATAGATGGTGCAACAGGGGCTACAGGTCGTGCCAAAGGGTAACACCTGCCACTCATAGGTCTGCGGGTCAATGGCTGGAGTCAGTCCTCGCCAGATGAATCTGAGTAGGGGTTTATCAGTGGGAAGCAGGTGAATCTGGTGAAACATGGATTTTATGTCCCCACTGATGGCTACAGTGTGCTCACGGAACCTAAGAAGCACACCGAGAAGTGAAGGGCCCAGAGTCGGACCAGGGAGGAGCCAATGATTCAGGTTAAGGCCATTCCTCTGAAAAGAGCAATTAAAGACAAGCCGATGCTTTCCACTAGCTTGTTTGATAATGTGATGAGGAACATACCAACATTCAGAACCAGGTTCATCATCCTCTGGGTCCACTTCCTTCACATATTCTGCATCCACTAGCTTCTGGATCTCCTGCTTGTAAACCTCAGCCAGCTCCGGATCTTTTTTCAGTCGACGCTCCGTCCCTCGCATCATAGGCAACAAGGCTTGGACTGAGGAAGTGAAACGTGGGCTGTTGGGCATCCGTAGCAGTGGAGTGGCGTAACGAGAGACTTCACCCTGCTCCGTCACTGTGGTTTCCCTCTCAAGCAAGTCCAGTGCATATTGGTCTTGTTTAGACCTGGTTACATCTTTCTCCTTCCGGTGAGGAAACAAATCCACCTTCCATAGCCGCTCCACATGCCCCATCAACTCTGCAGTGGCTGGACAGGATGGGGTGTTGCAGAGAGTCAACAGCACCTGAGTGGTGGAAGGAGGTGAAGGCAAAGTGGCGGCTGGACCCTGTACCGCCCAGCCCAAGGAAGTAAGAACAGCAATGGGTGCACCATAAGGACCAAAGCGGACTGGCTCTCGTGGCACTAGCAAGTGGGAATAATCTGAACCGATCAGGACCAGAGGCTGTGCACGGACAAAGTCAGGTAAGGGTAGGCCTCTCAAGTGGGAATACACCCGTTGAAGGTCAGAGGCCGGACAAGAATGCTCAGCCAGGTTGAGGACAGGGGCAGTGGGCATGGGCTATCAGGAACTTCCTCTTCTGGTTGAGGGGAGAGACATGGAAAGAAACAATCTCACGAGTGACGGGTATCACCTCATACCTCACTGTCCTAAGGTTGAGGGTCTCTGCTGGACCGGAAAGGTGTAGCTGGGTTACTGCAGTGGTCAAGATGATGGTTTGTTCTGAGCCATCATCAAGAATGGCGTAGGTTTTCAGCCTCTGTCGACCATTCCACAAGATGACTGGGACAACTTTCAACATGACGCGTGGAGATCGGTTGGGTTGGTCTACATACAGAGCATCTCTAACAGCTGGTGTGGTGACAAGTAGTGAATGGGTCTCCTTTGAAGATGGTGTAGAAGAGCACTGTGCACTAGGAGGGCGTGACTTGGATACCTGCGGTGAAAGGCTGTGCAGAACGGTAAGATGCAGTTCCTTACACACATTGCAGGGCTTTTTGAGGGTACATTTGTCTGCTGCATGACGGTGGGCGCACCGGTGACAGCGGTTGTTCTTCTCTATCCAGCCCTTCAATTCAGAAGGGCTGAACTTCGTAACTTCAGGACATGTTCCAAGATCATGTTCCCGGTTGTTGCAGTATGGGCAGAACGGCAAGAATCTCCCTTTCCCACTGAAGGCAGCACTCTTCACGTCTCTGGCTACTGGGTCAGGCTCAGCATCCCGTGTGGATGTGTTGAGATACATGGTGGCCGGCGTGCCTTTCTTCAGGTTTCTGGGAGGTGGATCACGTCTCTCAGTTGGAGCATAGGAGGAAACCTGTTGTGTGATACTCTTCGCCTGGGCCTTAACCTGGAGCCACGCGGAAAAGTCCTCAAGGGTATAGGTTTGGCTCAAGCCTTCCTCCAGAATACCACGGTGAAGACAGTGTTCAAAGAAACTGTCCCGGTGTTGAAGGAGGAGCTTGGTCAGGAGTCTATCGACATGGGAACCACACTGCAATTCACTTCCTCCCACACCCTCTACAGAATGCAGCATGCCCACTAGTGAATATACAGACAGAGCAAAGTCTTGGAAAGTGCTGCTATCACCAAATCGGACAGGCGGGGAATTGAGGATGCTGGCTATTTCACTCTGGACCAACTGTCGTGGCTGGCCATATCTCGCCTTTAGGGCAGCAAGAGCGGAGGTGTAAGGAGTGGAGGCATGCATATATGACTTGGCTAACTTATATGCACCTGGCAACTTCAAGTGGTCCAACAAGACCTGGAACTTATACTGTTCGGAAAGGTGAGCATGGATATCTAACAGATTTTCCAATGCCATGGCAAGCAGAATGAAGTCGCTCTCTTTCCCGCTCTCAAAATAAGGCAATTTTGACTTTGGGATTCCGAAGGCTGTCGCGACCAGCAGCTCCATAATACTGGCACCCTCTGATGCTCTCACGGAGGGTTGCAGCAAGGAGAAAGGAACCTCTTTGTCGCCACCTGGATATGGAGGTGGTCTTGGACAATGAACAGGACGTGGTGCAGTCCGGACAATATGGTGAAAAGACGGTGGAGAAGGATCTGCATGAGAAGGGCTCGGTCATGGTTGTGCTGGTTGACTTCCTGGGACTAGAGCCGACATAGGAATGGTTGTCTGACGCACAGTCGCAGGTAAGTGTTGGCTGGCACAGCCATCTGGCAGCTGATTCACAGGGCCTGGAATGGAGAAGGTTTCAGGAGGACCCATGGGCTGCTTCATCTCCACTGGAGCCATGTCAGGCTGCTCTGGGGATAAGTCAGCAGGTTCTGTTGGATCTTGTAGTCTAGAGCTCATGGACAGGGGGGCTAAAACTTGAAGTGGATGACTGACGGTTGAGGCTGGTCGCATCTGTGGCTGACTAGTGGTAGCGTCAGCATCCCCAGCACCGGCAAAGGAGGTGATCAATCGGACCTCCTCCAACTCTCTCTGAGCTTTACGCAGTCGTCTCTGCAGTGTGAGGGTTCGACTCAGTCTCTCCCGCTCACTCAGCGCTGCTTGTGCTTGCCTGTCCAAGTCTCTAGTGCGTGCATCCACATCCTGCTCCTCTGAAATCTGCCTCTCAATCTCCATCACTTCTCCCAGTCTCCTCCTCTCCTCTACCAAAGCTGCCTGCTGGGGGGTGAGATCCACCTGAAGGCGGCTTTTCCGCGAGCCTTGTGAACTACGAGTCCCATATGTGTAGGTGTAAGAGGAGACCTTTGATTTTGCTCCACGTGCCTCACCTTTGGATGCGGTAGGTCTCGTCTCTCGTGAGGGTGGACCTGGGGGTGGTGATGGTGTTGTAGCCTGCAGTCCAGCCTGAACATAGTCGTGGGTGACTTCTTCAGTTGACACCTCTTGCTCTTCATCGACCGCGTCCTCTCCTCCCTCTCCCTGTTCCAGGTGTCCAGGTGGTGAAGCGGCCGATGTCCCAGACAACCTCGGTTCTGCTGCTTGGGTGTGATGAGTGGGTAGGAGGCTCCTAGGCTTACTCTGGGTTTGAATAGCCAATCCTTCAAATCCATAGCGATTGGGGGGACGTCTCTCACGTGCAGGTCTGGAGGCCATGCCCGCTGAACTGGAGGACTTGACTGAAGGAGCACACTCCTCTGGTTCGCTTCTCTCCTATGGCTCCATACGTCTGCTTGCTGTGGTAGCACTCGCTCTGGTACTCCGGCTCGAAGGACCATTGAAGGAACTGTAGGGGCAATGTGGTGGGAGGTAGAGGGAGTGTGTGGTAGGCAGGCAGAGTCTCGGTCAGGAGACAGATGGATGGATGGAGAGAGGACACAGAGAGCAGGTTTCGATACAATGCCAGAGGCCTTTACTTATTGCCTTCAATGTATCTTGCATTCAGGGTGATATAGGTTAGTGTGTGTGGTTAACTTGAAGACGCACACTCAAATTGGCCATCATGTGGAGATGCAGCAAAAGAATGCACATGGGTGCAGAGCTCAAATTTATAGCTTTGCGCCCCTGCTTCAGATCCACAGGGTTTCCCAGCAGGTAAACTGGGCATGGTCAGGGAGCAGGTTCAGCCCTGCCCACCAAGGTGAAAGGTGAACACAGTACCTCATCTCTGCCACATGAGGGAGCCATGCGTGGGAAATGTGTTGGTCAGGGAGTCTTTTCAGTTGGCGCAAGGCCTATAGAGTCTGCTGTGATGGCCAGGTGACCAAATATGCCAGGGGCGCGGTCGCCAGGGACGACTCGCACCACTCACACACACTCACACATTCACGGTAGCGAGCCGTGTCCGAGCATGTGCTCATCACATACACACACCGCATATTTGCTCCTGCTCGGAATGAATGGGAGTCTATGGCCACGCCCACTCAGGGTCACTGACATGAGTGAAAGTGTGTCAAGTGTGACCTCTGACCCCCAAGGGACATGGGGAAAGTCAAAAGATTTCATTTGGGGGTGAGTTCGGGGGGGTCAGAAAAACACTATATGGTTCTTGCTTGGTTTCTGAATTTTTCTTTCTTTATTATTATTATTATTATTTTTTTTTTCTTTCGTCTGCTCTTTGACCTCTAATTTGACTCCCTGAACATGCACCAAAACTCCCCAATTTTTGCACACACCTCAAAAGTGTTAAACATTGCAAGTATTTATAGGTTTCGTAAAAGTCAGTTTAGAAATGTGTCTACAGCGCCACCTAGAAAAGGTGAAATAGTTTGTATTAAGCCAGATCATGCTCTAGTGAAGTTAGAGCTATGAAAATGTTCGTCATATGATGATGAACAAAAAAGTTAATAATGACCACGCCCATAAACCAACAGGAAGTCCGCCATCTTGGATTGAAATTTGAAAATTTTTGAGTCGTCATTTTCGCTGTCATTGGAATTTTTCTATCTCCTCCTTGGCCGTTGGACCAAATGAGCTCAAAATTGGTGAACACTATCTAGACAAGTGGGACTTCAAAAGTTATCCAATTTATTTGGAAAAGTTGCATCGTTTTTGTGCTACGCTGTCACAAAGTTTGCAAAGATTTTGATAAAAGTACATAAACTGCTTCAGCGTGGACCTATGAACACCGATTTGGCTGAAATTTGACTCAGACGTCTATCTCTGGGTCCTACACCAGTTTATCAATAGAAAGTGTGATTTTGCCCTAAAGCGCCCCCTACAGCATCGCCTTTACTCAAATGGCTGGAGATCGGGCATATGAACACATATTTGGCTCAAATTTGACTCGGGCGTCCCGTGGGGAGGCGGTCTCAAGGGGAGGTGGTTGCGAGGGAGGGCGAAGGCCTTTGAGACTGCTTGCAGTTTTAATTATCATTATTATTATTATTATTATTATTTTGAATGCATTTTAATTAGTTTAATTTCCTTATATGTTTAATGTAAAGTGTGTGTGTGTGGTTCTCCTCAAGATTTCTTCTTTTTCCCACTGGGTTTGGAAGTTTTTTCTTGCCGAGAAGGAGGGTCTAAGGACAGGGGATGCCTGGGACTTTTCATGTATTTCTGTAGTTGATTATGTTTTTGTAAAGCCCTCTGAGACAACTTTGTTGTGATTTAGGGCTTTATAAATAAAATTGAATTGAAAATTGAATTGAATTAAAGCACCTTAAATTGTCCTGTACATGACATGTGACATATGATTACATTTGTTTTGCACCACTTGACTCCTAACCTGAAAAGTCTACCCTCCCATTGTCACCAAGTGCCCTCTGATGTCCCATCAGGTGTTACTAAAACCCTTCCTACATAACCTGGCTTATGTTGACTAATCTAAAACCAGCTTGATCCCCTCCAGTGATGATCCCTTTTCCATCACCTCTTTAGCTCCATGATAAACAAACATGCACCTCTGAAAAAAATAAGAATCCAAAATCTGGGAAGCCCCTGGATCAGCTGTGAAATTACTCAAAAACTCTGATTCAGACTGGATCATAGTCAGACTGGATCTCATTTAGACTAGATCTCACTTATGCTGGATCTCATTTCGACTATATCTCTTTCAGACTTGATCTCATTTAGACTGGATCTCTTTCAGACTGGATCTCATTTAGACTGGATCTCTTTCAGACTTGATCTCATTTAGACTGGATCTCTTTCAGACTGGATCTCATTTAGACTGGATCTCTTTCAGACTTGATCTCATTTAGACTGGATCTCATTCAGACTGGATCTCATTCAGCCTGGATCTCATTCATACTGAATCTTGTTCAGACTGGATCTCATTTAGACCAAATCTCATTCAGATTGGACATCATATAGACTGGGGCTCATTCAGACTGGATCTCATTCCGACTGGATCTCATTTAGACTGGATTTAATTCCGATTGGATCTCGTTTGAATGAACATATAGGGGAGCGAGAAACATAATTTCAATACCTTGGTATGTTAAGCACTTGAAGAATTGACAATAAAACGGATTCTGATTCTGATTAGACTAGATCTCATTTAAACTGGATCTCATTTTGACTGGATCTCATTTCGACTATATCTCATTCAGACTGGATCATAGTCAGATTGGATCTCATTTAGACTATATCTCATTCAGACTGGATCATAATCAGACTGGATCTCATTCAGACTGCATTTCATTTCGACTGGATCTCATTTTAACTTGATATCATTTATACTGGATCTAATTTCGACTGGATCTCATTTTAAGTTGATATCATTTAAACTGGATCTAATTTCGACTGGATCTCATTTTAACTTGATATCATTTAAACTGGATCTAATTTAGACTGGATCTCACTTAGACTGAATCTCATTTTAACTTGATATCATTTAAACTGGATCTCATTTCGACTGGATCTCATTTTAAGTTGATATAATTTAAACTGGATCTAATTTCGACTGGATCTCATTTTAACTTGATATCATTTATACTGGATCTAATTTCGACTGGATCTCATTTTAAGTTGATATCATTTAAACTGGATCTAATTTCGACTGGATCTCATTTTAACTTGATATCATTTAAACTGGATCTAATTTAGACTGGATCTCACTTAGACTGGATCTCATTTTAACTTGATATCATTTAAACTGGATCTAATTTCGACTGGATCTCATTTTAACTTGATATCATTTAAACTGGATCTAATTTCGACTGGATCTCATTTTAACTTGATATCATTTAAACTGGATCTAATTTCGACTGGATCTCATTTTAACTTGATATCATTTATACTGGATCTAATTTCGACTGGATCTCATTTTAAGTTGATATCATTTAAACTGGATCTAATTTCGACTGGATCTCATTTTAACTTGATATCATTTAAACTGGATCTAATTTAGACTGGATCTCACTTAGACTGGATCTCATTTTAACTTGATATCATTTAAACTGGATCTAATTTCGACTGGATCTCATTTTAACTTGATATCATTTAAACTGGATCTAATTTAGACTGGACCTCACTTAGACTGGATCTCATTTTAACTTGATATCATTTAGACCAGGCATGGGCAAACTATTCCACAAAGGGCCGGTGTAGCTCCATGTTTTTGTTCCAACCAACCTAGAGTTCACAGTTTGACCAATCAACTCTCTGAAGGCTGAGATCATTTGATTAATTGAATCAAGTCTGGTGTGCTGCTGCTTGGTTGGAACAAAAACCTGTAGCCACACTGGCCCTTTGGGAATGGTTTGCCCATGCCTGATTTAGACTGGATCTCATTCAGACTGGATTATATTTAGACTGGATCTCATTTAGACTGGATCTCATTCTGAATGGATCTCATTTAGACTGGATCTCATTTAGACGATATCTCATTCAGACAAGATCATAGTCAGACTGGATCTCATTTAGGCTGGATCTCATTCAGACTGGATCTCATTTAAACTGGATCTCATTCCGACTGGATCTCATTTAGACTGGATCTCATTTAGACTGGATCTCATTCAGACTGGATCTCATTTAAACTGGATCTCATTCAGACTGGATCTCATTTAGACTGGATCTCATTTAGACTGAATCTCATTTAGACTGGATCTCATTTAGACTGGATCTCATTCAGACTGGATCTCATTTAAACTGGATCTCATTTAGACTGGATCTCATTTATACTGGATCTCATTTAAACTGGATCTCATTCAGACTGGATCTCATTTAGACTGGATCTCATTTAGACTGAATCTCATTCAGACTGGATCTCATTCCGACTGGATCTCATTTAGACTGGATCTCATTCCAACTGGATCTCATTTAAATGAACGTATAGGGGCGCAAGAAACATAATTTCAATACTTTTGTATGTATGAATGAAAGAATGAATGAGTTTATTTAAGTGTCATGCTACCCTGTGGCCCATCCCCTTTACTTATTTATTATATGACACCTCTTCAAGAATTATGACAATCTCATTGTTTCCATTTCTTTTCTGGTCGTGCCGATCACATTCAGCACATAGACAATCAAAACAAAATAGAACACAGAACAGAACACAAAAACATTTGCTGGTCAATGCTTTTTTCCTCGTGTCCCATGCCTTCTCTACATACTTTGCTAATTTAAATACATCCTTTTCAAATAAACATTTAAGTAGTTGTGCATCATTCATATCTAGCACATTACTATACTTTAGGTTATTAAATAGTTCTCCTCTGACCTTCTCATACAGAGGACAATAAAAGACAAAATGATACTCGTCCATTTCATTGACATCACACATTTGGCAGATCCCATCTTCCTCGTCTAGTCCAACATAACGACCTGTTTCTATGTACAGTGGAAGTATACCTCCTCTAATCTGTGCACAGAGTGACCTTTTTTTCTTTGGTAGATTAAATAAAACATAATTTTCAGCACAATATTGACTTTTAATTTCCCTGTATGTGCGTAGTTTTGGTTTGCTCCAGTTACACTTGACCTTCTCTATAAGTGTTTCTTTCAACCTTACAATATTAACCTGATTCAAACCAAGAAAAACATCCTCACTTCCACATTCACTGAGCATATTACACATGTCCTCTGTCCATGGTCCCTTCACTTCTATGCCCCAGTTAAATATTTTCTTTGTTAATCTGTCGTTCATACTAATAAGTCTGTTCCACAGCCTGACAGTGCACATCTTACAACAGACCTCGCAAGGTTCCCATCCTATATCCCCTGAAACGGCTGCCATTGGTGCGTATTTATGTATGCCCAGGAAATATCGAAGAGCTCGAGTATGTACGGCTACACTCTTAGGGTATCGCCCATGGCCCCAGACTCCCACTCCATAATCTAGAACTGGGCAAACACAGGCCTGATAAAGTGCTGTATAGGTATGGAACCTGACATCTTGGAGAGCCTTGATTTTACCGATTACTCCCCCTAGAGCTCGACCTGCCGACTCAGAGAGGAGCGTGGACCCATGGACAAAATGCATGTGCTCATCCATATAAAAAAACAAATATTTATAGAATTTAACATAGTTGATCTTTTTTTCTCCAAAATAAAACTGAAATTCGCTCAAAGGAGCTTGAAATTCTCGAAAATGCACCACATTTGTTTTCTTGTCATTAATAGACATCCTCCAGTTTTTACACCAATCATTTGCATGACATAACATTTTTTGCATATCACACTCACTTTCAGCCAGTAGGGCAATGTCATCTGCATACTGTCATATGCTTACTGCAAAATCGCCACATTGTACACCGCAGTTAAGTGACTTAATTGTGTCAGTAAAACCATTCATAAAAATTGCAAATAAGGTGGACGAGAGATTATCTCCTTGTTTGACCCCCAGAGGCGTTGGGAACCAGTCTGTAGCAAAATCATTTATCCTAACACAAGCTATCGGTGCACTGTACAGTGATTATAATACTTTGTAGAACTTTCCGGTCACTCCATATTTTAAAAGTCTGCACCAGAGCAGGTCCCTATTGGCTAAATTAAAAGCCTTTTTGAAGTCTATAAAACAAACAAATGTAGATTTCCTAATATCTAACCTGGTCCTTATTATTGTAGATATTGAGTAAAGATGGTCGATACAAGCTCTATCTTTACGGAATCCATTTTGTTCGTCTATGAGTAAATGTCTATTCTCTAGGTGAAGCATGAGTCTGTCATTGAGTATAGAGGAATATAACTTATACACTGTACTCAACAAGCTGACCCCTCTATAATTAAGAGGTACCCTTGGGTCATCACTTTTAAAGATAAGTGTTATAATAGATTGAAGCCATATAGAGGGGATCTTACCATTTTCAAAGCATATTTTGAACAGGTTAAATAGAGTGTGAGAAAGCATTGGTGATTTCAAGATTTCATTTGGTATGTTTTCTATGCCTGTAGCTTTTCCTGTCTTTGCTTTATTAATAGTCAATTGGACTTCTTCTATGGTCAGTTCCTTATTAAGATAGTCACTAGAAGGCTCAACCTCCCATGCCATCTCACTCTCTTGTAAGGCTTTTTCAGAACATTTGTCATTATAGAACGTCTCATCGAAATCTGGCATGTGATCAGAAAAAAGACCTTTAAAGTCTGTTTCCCACCTCTTTATGACATATGATGGTTCATGATCTGGTACCTCCATAGGGATTTTCTTTATTCTTGTTGGGCCTAGTTTGTTCATTTCTTTCCAGAATGACTGTGGGTTTGAGGTTTGGATTTTTTCAATATGCAGTATTTGTCCTCTTTGATAGGATCGTTTGTATTTCCTGTAAGTTTTGTCAAATACATGCTGACAGGAGGTCATTTTCCTCAGACCGTGTACCATTGCTTTTTAGGAATGAATGCTCTGCTTTACATTTGTCATGCCATAAATGTTGCAGCTCTTCATTCCACTATGGTTTTCTTATGTATTTAGGTTTTCTATTTCTATTGACACTTCTAGTCGTGACTTTTCTCATATTGTCATGAATACATTTACAAAAGTGCCCATAGCATTTATCTAAGGCCTCTTGATGTGTCTGATCACTTATTTAACCGTCTAAGTTGTAGTTGGCTACTTTCTTTGTGGTATTTTCCTGCACACCTTCTCTTTAAATTGGGATAGGCCGCTTAGAGGCACTGTCTGGATTTCTAAAAGTAACATGGAATGGTCAGGGAGCCTACTCTGTGGCGGCTGTGGTTCAGTTGGTAGAGCGGTTCGCGTCCCGGCTCTGGCTGTCCACATGTCGAAGTGTCCTTGGGCAAGACACTGAACCCTGACTTAGGCCCCCAGTAGGACTGACCTTTGACCTTATAAACGTACTGGTGTATGAGTGTGTGTGTGAATGGGTGAATGAGAGGCTAATGTAAAGCGCTTTGAACCATGAAGGTGGAAAAGAACTATATAAGTGCAGAACATTTACCATTTACGCTTCTCGCCTATTAATTCTGCACAAACTGCATTTTCTACCAATTGTGTTGGGGTAAACACCTCAAACGAAACACAAGACAGTAAGCCGACATGCGGTACCAGTATGTAGTCAACAACAGCTTTTCCTTTAATTGATACAGAAGTATAGTTATCTTTAAGAGGGCTGATTCTTCCGTTTACAATAAAAAATTTAGAGTCTTTGAGGAATTCAATCAGAGATTCTCCGTGTTCGTTAATGCCAGAATCTAGTGGGACTCTCGTTGGGATTTTATCCATTTCATTAACATAATCAAATAATCCACCCACCCGACTGTTCAAATCACCACATACAGTATATATATAGTGTCCACTTCTGAGCACAAGTATATCTGACTATAAATAACAGATGCATCTCTCCCCCATGATGACATGTCAGGTGGAATATATATATATATATATATATATAGATATACATATACATGTAAATACCACAAATGTATATCCTGATTCAAAGTGTACTAACTGAAGTCCTAGAGTTCCACCGTGTTTGTAGATTATATTAACTTTGTATGATTTCGTCAGACGTTGACTTACACAGAACCCCACCCCCCCGGAGCCCTTAGGAGCTCTAGTGTGTTTGGCTCTGTTGTTACCGAACCATACATAGCCATCCAGATGAATGGACTCCTCTTCAACCAAGTGACTTTCGTTAACTGAGATTATGTCCAGCTTCATACTGCGAATAATAACAGATCTCAACTCACAGTTTGGAATTGTCCACCCGTTCACGTTCCAACGTGCAAGAGAGACGGTGCCGTGGGGAGCAGTTCAGTACACTGGTCTCTCTTCTTCTTCTTGCGCTGTTGCGAAATCACCTCCACCGGCAGGTCGATGGGGGCGCCTGCAGGGAAGAGAGCCCGACGAGTGACGTGGCGCGGGGGTTTCCCTCCGCACCCCGAGCCCGACTGCAGCTCTCCCCGCATCTCGCTTAACCATCCTGCCGTTACCGGTGATATAGTAATTTTTTTCCTGGGGAATCTCACGGAGCAGAGTGCAGAAATTTAGGTCTATAAGCCTCTCTGTGTGACACTTTGCAGACTGAATGTAGATGTTTCTGAATCCCTCCGTTTCACTTAATTGACGTTTCCTTCTTAGCACCGCTATTTTCTCCTCCACGGTTCCCAGCTCTGCTTTAATGAGACCCGGCTTGGGTCCCCTTGGCTTCAGCCTCTCTGCGTTGATTATTGCGGGCATAGGGTCGCACTTCAGGCCGTGTGACAGCACCCGTTCCTTCACCACCTCGCCCTCCTGGAAGGGAAGGCCGGCTACTGTGATCGACACATCTATGTCAAATTTGGGTCGATTCATGCTAGCCGCTGTGCTCTCTACCCGTTAACTCGTGATGTTAATAGACCGATGTCCATGTCCACATTATCCTGTATCTGCTTGGCCTTTTGTTCCATTTCCTGTTTAATGCTTTCGTTGTTCTCGTTGATGGTTTTTGTCAGGGACGCCCGCAGATTGTCCACCTTTTTGTTAAAGCTCTTCTCTAGAGATGACTGCAGACCTTTGATTTTTTTCGTCAAACAGTGTCTCCAAGCTGCTGATACGTTCATTCATTGTTCTCAGTTCTTGCGCAACAGCAGCCATGCTGGACAAGTTATTGTGAGCCTCGGCTTGCTCAGATTTGTCATTGTTACTGCGTAGATTCTTATCAGCCATCTCTCGCTATGTAAAGCACATGTGAAGAATTGACAATAAAACTGATTCTGATTCTGATTAGACTGGACCTAATTTAAACTGGATTTCATTTCAACTGGATCTAATTCAGACTGGATTATATTTAGACTCAATGTCATTCAGACTGGATCTAATTTCTGAGACGTTCTGAGATCGGACCCAAATGCAGACAGCACACAAGATACAGTTCAGTCTTCATTTTAATAAACAGAGAAATAAAACAATGTTCAAAGGAATAATGCTCAAGGGGAAGACGAGGTCCAAAGCAGGGTTCAATGCCGGGGAGTCAGAAACTGGAGGCGGGGTGCGTGGTCAGAGTTTGGAAGCATGGTTGGGGACAGGCGGAGGCTTAGATCCAGGAGTCAGAGACAGTAGTGTAGTCAGACGGAAGCAGGGTCGAGGTCGGAGGCAGGCAGAACTAGGTCAGGAACGGAACACAGGTAAAACACGGGAGAACAGAGAGAATAACACGCTGGAAGGTCTTGACTGGCAAAACAATCTGGCAAAGGACAGACACACAGAGCAGGCTTATATACAGACACCTGATCACTCACAGGTGACAACAATAAGAATTAGGACAAAGGTGACAGACAGAGACACAATTCAATTCAATTCAATTCAATTTTATTTATAAAGCCCTAAATCACAACAAAGTCGTCTCAGAGGGCTTTACAAAAACATAATCAAGCTACAGAAATACATGAAAAAGTCCCAGGCATCCCCTGTCCTTAGACCCTCCTTCTCGGCAAGAAAAAACTTCCAAACCCAGTGGGAAAAAGAAGAAATCTCGAGGAGAACCACATTGAAGGACAGATCCACTCCCATGGACGGACAGACTATAGATGAACGTCCATGTAAAAAGCAGGAAGGGGGGGCTGGTCCAGACAGGCAGGGGCGGTGGTCCGGGGTCACAGGTCAGCACAGGCGAGATACTCCAGATCCTGTCATCCATGGCTCCCGTGCAGACACTGTCAGGAGAGCCACCACTCCCCCCAGGGGGGGAGGGGGGAAAGGGGACACCAGGTGACTAGTCATGAACAGACTTAGTATGAAAGATATGTTATGAAAATTACAGAAACAGGTGTGAGGAAGAGAAAGAGAAGGAAGAACTCAGTGTCTGTACTTCCCCCAGCATTCTAACTCCTAGGGCAGCCTAGACTGAACTGTGACTCATACATCATGTATACATGATATATGAGTCACATAATTTTTAACTAACCTGACCATAGGCTTTCTCAAACAGGAATGTTTTAAGCCTAATTTTAAATGTAGAGACTGTTTCGGCGTTTTTAATATTAAAGGGAAGATGATTCCATAAGACAGGGGCCTGATAACTAAAGGCTCTAGCTCCTACTGTACTTTTAGAAACCCTAGGAACTTTCAGTAAACCTACATTCTGAGAGCGAAGGGTTCTATTGGGTTGGTACGGAACCAGATCATCTTTGAGATAAGAGGGGCCCATACCATTAATGGTTTTATATGTAAGGAGGAGGATTTTAAATTTAATTCTAGACTCAACTGGTAGCCAATGAAGGGTTTGGAGCACAGGGGTGATGTGTTCTCTTCTATTTGATCCTGTTAATAATCTTGCTGCTGCATTTTGAACCAGTTGCAAGCTTTTTAGGGAATATTTAGGACACGCTACAAGTAAGGAGTTACAATAATCTAGACGTGATGTAACAAATGCATGAATTAATTTTTCTGCAGTCGTTTTAGACAGAATATTCCTAATTTTGGCTAATGTTGCGCAGGTGAAAGAAGGCTGTTCTACATGTTTGTTTGATATGCATTTTGAATGAAAGATCTGGATCAAATAAAACTCCTAAATTTTTAACTGTGGCACTGGGTGTTACACTTAAATTGTCCAGAGTAACTATCTGGTCAGTTAGGGAGTCTCTCGCATTTTTAGGACCAATTATAACGACTTCAGTTTTTTCAGGGTTCAGTAAGAGATAATTGGCACTCATCCAAATTTTTATGTCTTGTACACAAGTACTTAGTTTATCTATTTGCCTGGTCTGACCAGGTTTAATCGATAAATATAGCTGTGTGTCATCCGCGTAACAATGAAACTTAATGCCATGATTTGTAATGATGTTACCTAAGGGGAGCATATATAGTGTAAACAAAATAGGCCCAAGGACTGATCCTTGAGGAACGCCATAATTAACTCTGGAGGACTGCGATGATTGTTGGTTGATGTGAACAAATTGGTAGCGATTAGATAAATATGATTTAAACCAGCAGAGGGCTGCTCCTCTAATACCTATATCATATTCTAATCTGTGCACTAAGATACTGTGGTCAATGGTGTCAAAGGCTGCACTCAGGTCTAATAACACCAGGACCGATATTAATCCGATGTCAGCGGCTAATAATAAGTCATTAGTAACTTTAACTAACGCTGTTTCAGTGCTATGATGGGCACGAAAGCCAGACTGAAACTGTTCAAATAAACTATTATCCTGCAGGAATTGGCACAGCTGTTTAACTATTACTCGTTCTAAAACCTTTGACAGGAAGGGCAAATTGGATATAGGCCTATAATTGGCTAAAATGTCAGGATCTAGGGTAGCCTTTTTCAGAATTGGTTTAATAACAGCATATTTAAATGACTGCGGCACATATCCAGTAATTAATGAAGTGTTAATTATATTTAGGACAGTGCTAATAATTAGGGGCAGAATCTCTTTAAAGAGTTTTGTTGGGATTGGATCTAAGAGGCAGGTGGCTGATTTGGAAGACATGATAATAGAAATGACATCAGTTTGGTCTACAGTGGTGAAATTATTTAGTGTTACAGAGGGATTTATAAAAAGGCCTAGGTTTGAAGGCACTACATTTTCTGATCTAATATTTGGGAGAAATGTGTCTATTTTGTCTCTAATAGTTGATATTTTATTGTTAAAGAACTGCAGGAAATCATCAGGATGGAGCGTGGATGGAATAACTGGTTCCACGGAGGTGTGGCTGTTTATCAGTTTGGCTACAGTACTGAACAGGAATCTAGGATTATTCTTGTTTTCTTCTATTATGGATGAGTAATATCTAGTTTTGGCTGTACGCAAAGCTTGCTTATACTTTATTAAGCTATTTTTCCAGGCATTGAGAGAATCTTCTGAGTTGGATTGCCTCCATTGCCTCTCTAATTTACGTGTTGCTTGTTTAATGGAGCGAGTGTCAGCGTTGTACCATGGGGAGGTTAATCTAATCTTAGTAGTTTTTAACTGAAGGGGGGCAACTATATCTAACATACTTTTTAATGTGAGCATGGTACTATCGACTAACTCATCACTTATACTGGGACTAAATGTGTCCTTTACATAATCACATGACATAGACACAAATAGTGACTGAATTAACTCTTTATACTTTGAGACAGCTCGGTCACATAGTATCCTTTTCATTTGTGTTTTAATCACTGAGGTAGAAATATCCTCAAACAAAACCTGGAAGGTCATTAAAAAGTGATCTGAGAGTATGGGATTATGGGGAAAAACGACGAGGTCATTAATTTCAACACCAAGTGTTAAGATCAGATCGAGAGTATGTCTGTGAATGTGGGTTGGTTTATTAACATTTTGGATAAAGCCTAATCCGTCTAGTAAGTCACCAAATGCATTACTAAGAGAGTCAGTGTTGTTATCAACATGTATGTTAAAATCACCAACTATTATAATCCTATCCGAGTTCAGGACTACACTGGATAAAAAGTCAGAGACTTCTAATAAAAACTGTGAATAAGGGCCAGGAGGGCGGTAGACTATGACAAAAAGGACTGGTTTTTGGTTTCTGCAGTTGGGGAAAGTAATGGATGAAACTAGACTTTCAAAGGAGTGGTAAGTGGGATTAGTTTTATGATTAATTTTAGGGTTGAGACCTAAACTGGAGTGGGATATTACTGCCACTCCACCACCACGGCCACTGGTTCTGGCTGTGTGATAGTTCACATGAGTTGGTGGCGTGGATTCATTTAATGCGACATATTCATCCTGCTGCAGCCAGGTTTCAGTCAGAGCTAAAATATCAATTTTGTAATCACTAATTAGATCGTTTATTAACAACGATTTGGAAGAAATAGATCTAATATTGATCAGTCCACATTGGATAAAATTGTTAGGTGTTCTTTTAATCTGATTGTTACTTAAAACTATTTTTATTAAATTATTTGATCTCACTCCTATAGGTTTTTTAATATTAGGTTTATTTTTAACTATACGGGGTTTATTATTAACTACACAAGGAATAGACGCATTCTTTCTGTTATTTGCTACAAGGTGGGTTTGTGACAGCTCAGAGTAAAGTGGATGCACAGAGAAGTGTTTTACACTACGACTCTGCGCCTGGGCCCGCACTCTGGATTGTCATTTTGACAGGCTAAATTTGGAAGCCACATTTTGTGCTAAGAGAGAGGCACCTTCCCAAGTGGGATGTATGCTATCTCTGCGAATGAGCCCAGGCTTTCCCCAGAATGCACGCCAATTATCTATAAAAACAACATCGTTTTCTGAGCACCATCTAGACAACCAGCGGTTAAATGATGAGAACCTAGAGTACATCTCATCACTGGCCAAATTGGGCAGGGGTCCAGAGAATGCTACGGTGTTACACATCGACTTAGCAAGTTTACACACCGATGCTACATTCAGTTTAAGAACCTCTGATTGTTTCCGTCGGACATCGTTACCACCAGCGTGGATCACGATGCGGCGGAAGCTAGCCCTGCTCTGCTGTAAAAGCCTAAGGTTTCCTTCGATGTCACCGACTCTGGCCCCTGGATAACACCTGACAGACACCGCTGGGTGCTTCACGTCTCTAAGAATAGAACTTCCAATGAGGAGAGTGTCTGGTTTGGCCGGTGTTCTGCCATGGGGTCTGCTACAGACGTGAAGCTCTTGGAAACACGGAAAACACAGGAAAACAGAGCAGGAAAAACAGACCAAACACAGAAGAGAGACAACATACAGACACAGAGACACACAACCATGACAGAACCCCCCCTCAAGGGACAGCCCCTGAAGTCCCAAAAAATTTGAAAAAAAAAAGAAAAGACTCAGAAGGGTGGGAGGGGGGGGCACCGGCAGGAGGGTCAGTATTCATCCGAGACGATCTCCTCTTCAGGTCCCGGATCCCACCAGTATTCGTCCTTGACTTCCGAATCCTCTTCAGGGATGGGTGATTCCACCCTGGCTGGTGGTTCCTGAGGAACCCTTACCAGGTCCTGTTTACGGGTGAGTCGTCTAGAAGGCTGATCTGGCCAATTGCGGTGGAAATCCCGGATGAAACGAAGATCCAAGATGTCTCTCGCAGGAACCCAGGACCGTTCTTCCGGACCATATCCCTCCCAGTCGACTAGGTACTGGACCCCCCTTCCTCGGCATCGAGACTTCAGCAGACGACGAACAGTGTAAGCAGGAGACCCATCAATGATGCGTGGAGCTGGAGGCGTCTGATTGGGAGGTGATAAGGAACAGATATCAACAGGTTTGATTCTTGAGACATGGAAAGATGGATGGATTCTCATAGACTGAGGTAAGGATAGTTGAACCACTCTTGGACTGATGACCCTTTTGATAGAAAATGGTCCGATTAACCTGGGAGCCATCTTTCTCGACTCCAGCTTCAGAGGTAAGTCCTTTGTGGAAAGCCATACCTGTTGCCCCACCCGATAAGTGGGGTTCCGGGAACGATGACGATTTGCGTTAATTTCGTATTTACCCGTGGCCTTACGGATAGTGGCTCGAGCTGATTTCCACGTCCACCGACACTGCCAAAGAAACAGGTCCACTGCCGGGCAGGAAGATTCCTCGACACTGGACGGAAACAGAGGGGGTTGATAGCTGAATACACATTCAAAAGGAGACATACCTTTCGTGGAGCAGACAAGAGTGTCGTGGGCATATTCCACCCAGACGAGGTGCAGAGACCAAGAAGATGGTTGATGAGAGACCATGCATCTTAGGATTGTCTCCATCTCTTGGTTCATTCTCTCTGTTTGTCCATTTGACTGCAGGTGGTAGCCTGATGATAAACTGGGGGAAGCCCCAATAGATCGACAGAACTCTTTTCAAAAGCTTGCTATGAACTGAGGTCCCTGGTCAGAGACTACATCGACGGGGAATCCATGGATTCGAAAAATGTGTAGAATCATGAGTTCAGCAGTTTCTTTGGTTGAGGGAAGCTTAGGAATTGGGATAAGATGGGCCATCCTACTGAATCTGTCGACTACGGCAAGGATGTTGGTATTACCTTCTGAAAGAGGTAACCCAGTGACGAAGTCCAAGGCTATGTGTGACCAGGGACGGTGAGGAATGGTTAGAGGCTGAAGTAACCCTGCTGGAGGACTACGGGAGGTCTTGTTCTGACTACATATGAGACAGGCCTTAATAAAACTGGTCACATCCTCCTTCAAAGTAGGCCACCAGTATCTTCTCTGAAGTACCTCCAGAGTGCGATGAATTCCTGGATGGCATGTGAAAAGGGATTGATGAACCCATTGCAGCAGTTCTGCTCTCAGTCTTAGGGGAACGAACAGACGATCTGCCGGGCAACCACTGGGACCAGGTTCCTCTTCTGCTGCTACCTTGATCCAATCCTCTATCTCCCAGGTAATTGCTGCCACCCTTTGAGGAATGGGAAGGATGGTGTCCGTCTTCACCCCCTCCTCTTCCTCCACCAAGAACTGACAAGAAAGAGTGTCAGGCTTAATGTTGCGGGACTCTGAGCAATAAGAAAGAGAAAAATTAAAACGAGTAAAAAACAGGGACCATCTAGCCTGCCTAGAATTGAGTCTCTTTGCTGTTCTGATGTACTCTAGGTTCTTGTGGTCCGTCCATACAAGAAATGGAACCTTAGTTCCCTCCAACCAGTGTCTCCACTCTTCTAAGGCCAACTAGACGGCCAATAACTCTCTGTTACCAATGTCGTAGTTCCTCTCCGCCGGGGTAAGGCGTCTTGAGAAGAAGGCGCAGGGGTGCATCTTCACGTCAAGGTCCGCACGCTGAGAGAGGACTGCCCCAACGCCTACATCTGAAGCGTCCACCTCCACGATGAACTGTCGGGATGGATCGGGAATTTGGAGTATGCGTGCCGTACTGAACCTTGTCTTGAGAGTTTCCAATGCTTGATTTGCGGCGGGCGACCACTGAAACGAAACCTTAGATGAGGTTAGTGCCGAAAGAGGGGCAGCAACTGAACTGTACCCTCTAATGAAGCACCTGTAAAAGTTAGCGAACCCAAGGAACCTCTGGAGCCGCTTTCAGGTTTCCGGGATGGGCCACTCAGTGACAGCTGATACCTTACTTGTGTCCATTTGCAGGGAGTCTTGACCAATTATATACCCTAGGAAGGTCACTGATGGACGATGGAACTCATACTTCTCAGCTTTTACGAAGAGGGAGTTCTCCAGGAGGCGCTGGAGTACTTGCTACACATGACAGATGTGGTCCTGCTGAGACTTGGAGAAGATGAGAATGTCATCCAGGTACACAAACACAAATCTATTTAACATATCTCGAAGAACGTCATTAATCAGATTCTGAAAGACGGCAGAAGCGTTGGTTAACCCAAAAGGCATGACCAGATACTCATAATGTCCGGAAGGTGTATTGAAGGCTGTCTTCCACTCATCTCCGTCGTGGATTCTCACCAGATGGTAAGCGTTTCTCAGGTCCAATTTAGTAAACACGGTAGCTCCCTAGAGGAGTTCAAAAGCAGAGGATATTAGAGGCAAAGGATAGCGATTCTTTACCGTAATATCGTTCAATCCACGGTAGTCGATGCAGGGTCTCAGAGTCTTATCTTTTTTATCCACGAAGAAGAACCCCGCTTCTGCTGGAGAAGAGGATGGTCTGATAATCCCTGTGGCTAAGGAGTCATTGATGTATGTATCCATGGCTTCTCTCTCAGGACCTGAAAGGGAGTACAGACGGCCTTTGGGAGGAGAGGTGCCAGGTAACAGGTCAATGGCACAGTTGTAATTGCGGTGTGGAGGTAGTGACACAGCCCTGCTTTTACTGAAAACCTCCCTAAAGTCGTGGTACTCGGGAGGGACGTTAACCAAGTCGGAGTCAGACACACATGCAGCCGTTCTTTCACAGTCCTTAGAAGACTGTAGACAGGAAACCTGACACCCCGAACCCCAACTAATGACCCTGCCTGTCTCCCAGTCAATGTGCGGGTTATGTCTTCTGAGCCAAGGGAACCCAAGAACAAGAGGAATCTCAGAGGAAGGTAAAACAAAAAAACTGGATGGTCTCAAAGTGAGAACCGGCTATGTTCATGACAATGGGTTCTGTCTGATGGGTTACCTTCCCCATTAAATGTCCATCTAAGGCTCGACGGGTAAAACGGCTTAGCTAATGGTTGAATGGACAAAACCCAACTGCTGCACCAAACCCTCATCCATAAGACTGGAATCAGCTCCGGAATCAATAAAGGCTGCTAACGTCATGTATTCCCCTTTAACCATTAACTGGACATGTGAAAGAGGCCTAGAAATGGGAGGATTTGAAAAAGAGCGGCTCAACATTAACCCCCGGTCTAACGTTGAGCTCTCTTTTACCGGACAGTTAGCGATGAAGTTACCTTGTTGACCACAGTAGAGACACACGTTCCTCCTTCGTCGCCTCTCCCGTTACTCCGGGGTAAGCCTGGATCGACCCATCTGCATAGGCTCATGTTCGCCGGTATGGTGTTGACCTCCTGTTATGTGGCCTGACTGAAGTGCCTCCGGACCCCCATAGGTAGCAGTAGAGAGAGATGAAACAGGGTTGGGTTCAGTCCTCCTCCATGCCTGGAGACGATGGTCCAGCCGGGTCACCAACCGAATAAGTCCATCTAGATCAGAGGGGAGATCAAATGATACTAGTTGGAACTTTATCTGGGGTGATAGCCCCGCTGGAAATACCTCACACTGTACCGCCATGTTCCAAGAGCTATTCCGGGCCCTGGTACGGAAATCAATTACATAATCTGCAACTGATCGTTGGCCCTGGTGGATACTCAGAAGACCCCCGGTAACGTCTGGACCCTCAGTCACGGGTCCGAATACCTTCCTTAACTCAGAGGAGAATGTCTCGAAGGAAGAGCACGCCATGGTCTGTCACTCCCACTCAGCTGTTCCCCATAGTCTGGCTCGTCCTGTGAGGTGATTGATTTCGTAGGCCACCTTGGCTGCCTCTGTGGAAAACGTGTGGGGCTGCAGCGAAAATAAGATAGAACAATTTATCAGAAACGGGTTACAATTGCCCGGATCCCCGTCATACCACTTGGGTTCCCTGACCCGGGGTTCAGAAATAACATGAGCGGATGAAAGGGGAGCTGGACCTGAATTAATTGGACCCGGGTCAACGGGACATACAGCCAAACCTGAATCCACAGCAGGCATAAGGAACCCGGCTAGCTGCTGCACTTGAGCTGAGATAGAAGCTACAACCTGCTCCACTCGATGTAAACGTGCATCTGCCTCTGGCTGATCTGCTGGGTCCATGTTATGGCCAGATCGTGATGTGAGGTTCTGAGATCGGACCCAAATGCAGACAGCACACAAAATACAGTTCAGTCTTCTGTTTAATAAACAGAGAAATAAAACAATGTTCAAAGGAATAATGCTCAAGGGGAACACGAGGTCCAAAGCAGGGTTCAATGCCGGGGAGTCAGAAACTGGAGGCGGGGTGCGTGGTCAGAGTTCGGGAGCGTGAGTCGATTACCGGGGAAGCGGGCTGGAGCGTGGTAAGAGTTCAGGAGCGTGGGTCGGGGACAGATCCAGGAGTCAGAGACAGTAGTGTCGTCAGATGGAAGCAGGGTCGAGGTCGGAGGTAGGAAGAACTAGGTCAGGAACGGAACACCGGTAACACACGGGAGAACAGACAGAATAAGACACTGGAAGGTCTTGACTGGCAAAAACGATCTGGCAAAGGACAGACACACAGAGCAGGCTCTGAGACACAGGAAAACAGAAGAAAGACAACATACGGACACAGAGACACACAACCATGACAATTTCAACTGGATCTCATTCAGAATTAGAGATTTACCGAATACAGATTTTTAAGCTTTTTCCGAATCCTGAATCCACTGCTTATAATTCCACCGAATCCGAAGTCGAATCCGAATCCCATTCTGATCATCAACTATTACATTAGAATGCAATGAAAACCATTCCACATTTATTTCCTTTACTTAACATTAAGATAAAAATGTAAAATGTCTGCCATTATTTTATTAATTTGAATATAGTCTCACTCAGACAACATCAGTGAAATGCTTCACTTAAAGTCACTCAGTGAACAGACATGTGTTCTGTTCACCAAAGAACAAAGAAAAGTTATTGCTGGACAAATAAGTCTGATCAGTAACAGTGAGTCAATGGTGAAGTTCAAAAAAAGGACATTTCTTCAGCAAAAGTTAGTGCATTCACATTTAAACTTATTTATTGAACTTATTTACAACTCTTGGATACTAAACTTAATATTCAAACAAAAATGTGACAACAGATGCATTTTTGCTCAGAAAACAATCCTGGGAATCTTAATCCTCATTCCTGCCTATAGTCATGGAACACTGTTCTGCAGGTGAGGAACCTGCAACCTCACTGACTGAATAAGTCATACTCTCATTTAGACTGGATCTCATTTAGACTGGATCTCATTTAGACTGGATCTCATTCAGTTTCGGCCGTGCACAACTCATACTCCACTGGGATGCTTTGTTTGAACATGTTTTAATCGCACAGATGATGCCGACTATTTAGCATCTTTCCCTCCATGAGACAACTGTGCACTACAGAGTGTGGACATAACACAACTAGTCTAGTCACTGTGTTGACTGATGTCTACTGCTAGCATAATGGATGGAGCTCTTCTTCTGTTAAACATTAACAACGTAATCACATTGCGTTTACATTCGGTACATCTCTGTAAGAGCCATTATTATGTTTAACTAGAAATATATTTGTATGGAAAAATTTAATATTTAGATTTAACATTTTGTCAAATAAGTTCATTTTTGAGTTCAGTTTTATTTACATATTTAGTAAATAAGAATATATGTAGTCATGTAGAATTGCTTTGTTATAATGGGATAGACAAGCTGATACATAAAGCTTAAGGTATAAGGAACAGTCAGAAGCTATAGGAGCATCACTGTCATTTGACCATCACGTCACGTCATGTAACATCACAAATAAGTTAATAGTTCATCTTTTGTTTTGTATTATTCAAGTTCAGTAAAGGAAGATATAAAACTGAAGCTTTGGATTCAAGACGTTTATTTACGTACGTAATGTGTCGTGTCTGAAAGAACTTCGAGGTTTGAGGCTAGTGAGTCAACACTGCACCCACAATCTCTATTCAGAATAGATCTCATTTAGTCTGGATCTCATTCAGACTGGATCATATTCAGACTGGATCTCATTTAGTCTGGATCTCATTCAGACTGGATCTCATTCAGACTGGATCTCATTTAGACTGGGTCTCATTCAGACTGGGTCGCATTTAGACTGGGTCGCATTTAGACTGGATCATATTCAGACTGGATCATATTCAGACTGGATCTCATTTAGACTGGATCTCATTTAGATTGGGTCTCATTCAGACTGGATCTCCTTTAGACTGGATCTCATTCAGACTGGATCTCATTTAGACTGGGTCTCATTCAGACTGGGTCGCATTTAGACTGGATCATATTCAGACTGGATCATATTCAGACTGGATCTCATTTAGATTGGATCTCATTTAGACTGGGTCTCATTCAGACTGGATCTCCTTTAGACTGGATCTCATTTAGACTGGATCTCAGTAGATTGGATCTCATTCAGACCGGATCTCATTTAGACTGGGTCTCATTCAGACTGGATCTCCTTTAGACTGAATGTCATTTATACTGGATCTCATTCACACTGGATCTCATTCACACTGGATCTCATTCAGGCTGGATCTCATTCAGACCGGATCTCATTTTAACTTGATATCATTTAAACTGGATCTAATTTAGACTGGATCTCATTTTAACTTGATATCATTTAAACTGGATCTAATTTAGACTGGACCTCACTTAGACTGGATCTCATTTTAACTTGATATCATTTAGACCAGGCATGGGCAAACTATTCCACAAAGGGCCGGTGTAGCTCCATGTTTTTGTTCCAACCAACCTAGAGTTCACAGTTTGACCAATCAACTCTCTGAAGGCTGAGATCATTTGATTAATTGAATCAAGTCTGGTGTGCTGCTGCTTGGTTGGAACAAAAACCTGTAGCCACACTGGCCCTTTGGGAATGGTTTGCCCATGCCTGATTTAGACTGGATCTCATTCAGACTGGATTATATTTAGACTGGATCTCATTTAGACTGGATCTCATTTAGACTCATTGTTTCTGCTACATTCAATTAGTAGTGTCGTCCCTCCTCTCCTTTAAATTTCTATAAATTTTATGTTTGTTGCAAATGCATCACTGCATCAAAAACCGTGGTGGTCGTGGTCCTGTGAGTTACGACTGACCCTTTGTGACCCTTTGTGACCCTTTGTGACCCTTTGTGACCCTTTGTGACCCTGGTTGTGATGACATTCCAACCATCTCTGTCCTGTGCAGAGTGAGAAGCAGTGCAAACATCAAAAACCAAAGTTGCCCAAATCACAGATAAGTATCTTGAATCTTATACTCTTTGAGGCGGGGGTGAATTAGCAAGAGTTCATCTTGGACGTGACAAATCAGCTGATCAGACAGTCAGAGGAAGAGTGTGTCTTTTAACGTTGTAGAAAAGCTCGACTTATTACAGTAGATAAGTCATTTTTAAAAGTTAGATATTCACCAAATATTAACAGCTAGCTAACGTTGTGTAACATAACAGCTTAACTGTGTGTGGTGCCAAATAAGCTAATTTATAATATAGCATTAAGCTAATATCTACACTAGCTAATGTTAACTCCAGATGAGTTTATGGAAATATTTCTGAAAAAAAGATAAAAACACACATCATTAACCTTTTACTAAGACATAGATTATCATTAGTTTAATTCCAAATGTGAACATAACACCACTGTCAATTATGTATCATTAATGTTATATGTAAATACACTCAACAAAAATATAAACGCAACACTTTTGTTTTTGCTCCCATTTTTCATGAGATGGACTTAAAGATCTAAAATTCATTCCAGATCCACAATATTACCATTTCTCTCAAACATTGTTCACAAATGTGTCTAAATGTGTTATAGTGAGCACTTGTGCTTTGCTGAGATAATCCATCCCACCTCACAGGTGTGCCACATCAAGATGCTGATCTGACATCATGATTAGTGCACAGGTGTGCCTTATACTGCCCACAATAAAAGACCACTCTGAAATGTGCATTTGTTTTGCTTTATTGGGGGTCTGGGGACTCAGAACCAGTCAGTATCTGGTGTGACCACCATTTGCCTCATGCAGTGCAACACATCTTCTTCACATAGAGTTTATCAGATTGTCAATTGTGTCCTGTGGAATGTTGGTCCACTCCTCTTCAATGGCTGTGCCAAGTTGCTGGATATTAGTGGGAACTGGTACACGATGTCGAATACGCTGGTCAACCACATCCCAAACATGCTCAATGGGTGACATGTCCGGTGAGTTTGCTAGGATCTAAAAAACATATCTCCTGAACATCATAGCGCCTAGATGAGCACAAGTCACCATACTGTCCTTTAATGCAACTGTGTTCTTCAGACTATTGTATGCATATGAAAGAGATAGTTCGGTATTTTTCAGATGAATGTGTATTAGTGTTTTTACTCTGGTGCACCCACAGTGACCGACCTGTGACAGTGTCCTGTCAGCCCAGTTCTGATCTGGTTTCAGCAGATGCACAGCTGTCAGTAGTGACAATGTGTAAATTGATCAATAATTTCTTGTATTTCTTGTATTTTTGTTGTTGTCCTCATCTAAATTTTTGCAAGCAAGTAACTAATCCCAAATAACTTCTTGGATTGAATCTCAGAAATTGTGCTGTTTCTGATTTGGTATCGTAAAATTCAGTGACGGTCAAGGGTTTGGAGCACTTTTTTTTACTCAAAATATTTGTATTAAGCTTGTAAGGATGGAAAACAGGTCAGCTTATAAAAGCCAGTAAGACACTAAGAAACAAAAATATTAACTGAAAAGAAGCAGACTTCACAGAAGTCTTTGTCATTACGACAGTAAAACAAAATAGTGAAGTGCAAAAATGACGCCCCCCCCCACAACTGTGACTGCCACAGCTGTGTCCTCACTCCACCACACCTAGGATTGGTTTTTGTGTAGAACCTCCAGCAGCATAGATGCTACGGGTTTGAAATATCAAAGAGCTGGAAATGTTCTCAAAAACAGACCCCATGTTTGTTAGGGTTAGGGTTAAAGGTCAGGGTTAGTATCAAGTATAAAAGTATCAACAGACTGTTTAAGGGAATACCTGATTTTTTCAAGTTTTAAACAACCACTGTGAATGAGATGGAGGAGGGGCAGGAGGCAGGGGTGTGTCTGGGGGGGGGGGGGGTTAGAATGGAGCAATTATTCACTCTCACAGTAAAATCCCTAAAGTCATTAAAGTCACATGAGTAGGTGGATGGAAACAAGAGAATCAGAATCAGAAAGAGTTTTATTGTCATTGTTCATATAGTACACATGTAGTATACAAGTAGGAATTTGTCTCGGTGTAACGCTGCAACATTCAACATATAGTATATCAATAAAAGAAGAGAAAAAAAAAAAATATATATATATATATATATATATATAGTATAAAAAAAATAATAAAAACGCTAAGCATGCACCAAGATAGAATAAGATAAAAATAAATATAGTAAAAATATGTAATGTGTAAGTCAGTGCAAAGACAGAGGTTTTATGTTGGTCATGTGTCCAGTGTTGGCTGCTGTACTTAGTGCTGGGGAGTCTGCTGTACTTAGTGCTGGGGAGTCTGCTGTACTTAGTGCTGGGGAGTCTAATTAAGTCCTTTGGTGTTCAGCAGCCTGGTGGCCGAGGGGAAGAAACTGTTCGTGAAACGGGAAGTTTTGGTCCGAATGGACCGTAGTCTCCTGCCTGAGGGGAGGGGGGAAAAGAGGGCGTGTCCAGGGTGAGAGGGATCGGCCATGATCCGTCCCGCACGTCTCCTGGTCCTCGAGGTGTAAAGGTCCTTGATGGATGGTAGTCCACAGCCAATCACCTTCTCAGCGGCGTGCACAACTCACTGCAGCCTCAGTCTGTCCCTGGTGGTGGCTCCAGGGAACCACACGGTGATGGAGGTGGTAAGAATGGACTCCATGATGATGTAAAACTGCACCAACATGTTGGAGGGAAGCTTGAGCTTTCTCAGCTGCCGCAGGAAGAGAAGAAATGATCCATGAAACACATCCAATAACCAGAACAGGGCAAACTCTCAGTCAGGGTCAGGCAACAGGAGGCAATAATCAGGCACCAAAACAGACAGGGGGTAGACCACAGACAGAAACCAGAAAACCAGACCAGACCAGACCAGATAACAGAGCAGACCGGACCAGAAACCAGACCGCTTCTTCGCTCCATGAATGGCAGACAAACTCACAGCACACAGGAGGAGTTTATATAAGACCCAAGACAGGTGATCCACATGCGGATAATTTAAAGGGGCGGGACAACACCAGTGACAGGAAGTAAACAAGACATAGTGAACATGAACCACCATGACAAAATAAAAGCCCAGATACTAATGACAGTAAGAACAGGAAGTCAAACACAAAACTTACAAAAACAGACAATAGAGGTCTGGATCATGACAATATGTGTTTTTTTCCTTAAATGTGTGTGTTTTTTCCTTAAATGTGTGTGTTTTTTACTTAAATGTGTGTTTTTTCCCTTAAATGTGTGTTTTTTCCTTAAATGTGTGTGTTTTTTCCTTAAATGTGTGTGTTTTTTACTTAAATGTGTGTTTTTTCCCTTAAATGTGTGTTTTTTCCTTAAATGTGTGTGTTTTTTACTTAAATGTGTGTTTTTTCCCTTAAATGTGTGTTTTTTCCCTTAAATGTGTGTGTTTTCCTTAAATGTGTGTTTTTTCCCTTAAATGTCTGTGTTTTTTCCTTAAATGTGTGTTTTTTCCTTAAATGTGTGTTTTTTCCCTTAAATGTGTGTGTTTTTTACTTAAATGTGTGTTTTTTCCCTTAAATGTGTGTTTTTTCCCTTAAATGTGTGTGTTTTCCTTAAATGTGTGTTTTTTCCCTTAAATGTCTGTGTTTTTTCCTTAAATGTGTGTGTTTTTTCCTTACATGTGTGTTTTTTCCTTAAATGTGTGTTTTTTCCCTTAAATGTGTGTGTTTTTTCCTCAAATGTGTGTTTTTTCCTTAAATGTGTGTTTTTTCCCTTAAATGTGTGTGTTTTTTCCTTAAATGTGTGTGTTTTTTCCTTAAATGTGTGTGTTTTTTCCTTAAATGTGTGTTTTTTCCTTAAATGTGTGTTTTTTTTCCTTAAATGTGTGTGTTTTTTCCTTAAATGTGTGTTTTTTCCTTAAATGTGTGTTTTTTTCCTTAAATGTGTGTTTTTTCCTTAAATGTGTGTTTTTTTCCTTAAATGTGTGTTTTTTTCCTTAAATGTGTGTTTTTTCCTTAAATGTGTGTTTTTTCCTTAAATGTGTGTGTTTTTTCCTTAAATGTGTGTTTTTTTTCCCTTACATGTGTGTGTTTTTTCCTTAAATGTGTGTTTTTTCCTTAAATGTGTGTGTTTTTTCCTTAAATGTGTGTGTTTTTTCCTTAAATGTGTGTGTTTTTTCCTTAAATGTGTGTTTTTTCCTTAAATAAGTGTGTTTTTTCCTTAAATGTGTGTTTTTTCCTTAAATGTGTGTTTTTTACTTAAATGTGTGTTTTTTCCTTAAATGTGTGTTTTTCCTTAAATGTGTGTTTTTTCCTTAAATGTGTGTTTTTCCTTAAATGTGTGTTTTTTCCCTTAAATGTGTGTGTTTTTTCCTTAAATGTGTGTGTTTTTTCCTTAAATGTGTGTTTTTTCCTTAAATGTGTGTTTTTTTCCTTAAATGTGTGTGTTTTTTCCTTAAATGTGTGTGTTCTTTCCTTAAATGTGTGTGTTTTTTCCTTAAATGTGTGTTTTTTCCCTTACATGTGTGTGTTTTTTCCTTAAATGTGTGTTTTTTCCTTAAATGTGTGTTTTTCCTTAAATGTGTGTGTTTTTTCCTTAAATGTGTGTTTTTTCCTTAAATGTGTGTGTTTTTTCCTTAAATGTGTGTGTTCTTTCCTTAAATGTGTGTGTTTTTTCCTTAAATGTGTGTTTTTTCCCTTACATGTGTATGTTTTTTCCTTAAATGTGTGTTTTTCCTTAAATGTGTGTGTTTTTTCCTTAAATGTGTGTGTTTTTTCCTTCAATGTGTGTTTTTTCCTTAAATGTGTGTTTTTTCCCTTGAATGTGTGTGTTTTTTCCCTTAAATGTGTGTGTTTTTTCCCTTAAATGTGTGTGTTTTTTCCCTTAAATGTGTGTGTTTTTTCCTTACATGTGTGTTTTTCCCTTAAATGTGTGTGTTTTTTCCCTTAAATGTGTGTGTTTTTTCCCTTAAATGTGTGTGTTTTTTCCCTTAAATGTGTGTTTTTTCCCTTAAATGTGTGTTTTTTCCCTTACATGTGTGTGTTTTTTCCTTAAATGTGTGTTTTTCCTTAAATGTGTGTGTTTTTTCCTTAAATGTGTGTGTTTTTTCCTTAAATGTGTGTTTTTTCCTTAAATGTGTGTTTTTTCCCTTGAATGTGTGTTTTTTCCCTTAAATGTGTGTGTTTTTTTCCCTTAAATGTGTGTGTTTTTTCCTTACATGTGTGTTTTTCCCTTAAATGTGTGTGTTTTTTCCCTTAAATGTGTGTGTTTTTTCCCTTAAATGTGTGTGTTTTTTCCCTTAAATGTGTGTGTTTTTTCCCTTAAATGTGTGTTTTTCCCTTAAATGTGTGTTTTTTCCTTACATGTGTGTTTTTTCCCTTAAATGTGTGTGTTTTCCTTACATGTGTGTTTTTCCCTTAAATGTGTGTGTTTTTTCCCTTAAATGTGTGTGTTTTTTCCCTTAAATGTGTGTGTTTTTTCCCTTAAATGTGTGTTTTTTCCCTTAAATGTGTGTGTTTTTTCCCTTAAATGTGTGTGTTTTTTCCCTTAAATGTGTGTTTTTTCCTTACATGTGTGTTTTTTCCCTTAAATGTGTGTGTTTTTTCCCTTAAATGTGTGTGTTTTTTCCCTTAAATGTGTGTTTTTTCCCTTAAATGTGTGTGTTTTTTCCCTTAAATGTGTGTTTTTTCCCTTAAATGTGTGTGTTTTTTCCCTTAAATGTGTGTGTTTTTTCCCTTAAATGTGTGTGTTTTTTCCCTTAAATGTGTGTTTTTTCCCTTAAATGTGTGTGTTTTTTCCCTTAAATGTGTGTGTTTTTTCCCTTAAATGTGTGTGTTTTTTCCCTTAAATGTGTGTGTTTTTTCTTTATATATGTGTTTTTTCCCTTGAATGTGTGTGTTTTTTCCTTACATGTGTGTTTTTTTCCTTAAATATAATCTTAAACTCTCTGACAAACATCAGGGGACTGAACTGACGCTTGTGTAAATGACATCATCATCATCATCATCATCATCATCATCATCATCATCACAGACATCTGACGCACGCCCCCTTCCCACAAACACACGCACTCCCTTCCTTGTGTTTAGCCCCTCCCCCCTGTGGCGTTGCCCCGCCCCCTCCTGTATATAAGTTCCAGTGTGTCGTACCGGGGGTCCACGGTGCCTCCTCGTGTAGCGTCAGAGTGAACTGAGCTCGTGCGCAGACCTCCACTTCTTTCACCTGCTGAAACGTCACACCTGTGGGCTCAGACTAATACCTGGAAACCTCCGACGTTTGCGCAAAGTAAGTCCCCGACAATTGGTGCACGTGTGGGACCTGGTGGGAGCGTGTGCACGAGCTTCTGTCAAGTAGACTGTTGTGTGTTTGTGTTTTCATCCGTGCGCGTGCGTGCGTTTAGAGAAGTAATTTAGCGGCTAAAACTTTCAAAATAAATGCCAGCGTGTTCTTTAATGATGGATATGTTATTTTATGTAACCCGTAAACACAAGTCAAGTTTACAGAGGCATAAGAAATAAAAATAATCTGAAATAAAATGTGATTTTAAAATATCTGGTGAAATAAATACATCAATGAAATGAAGATACACATAATAATAATAATAATAATAATAATAATAATGAATACCCAACATTACTGTTCTGTTCTCTTCCTAAATATCATTAACTTTAAATTTTACTTATTTTAAGGGATTTATCAAAGTTTATTTATAATATTATGCTCTACTTTATATTTTTTGTATTTAAATAATTTTTTGGCTGAATTTAATTCACCAATCATATAGATGTTCATTAACATTTCTCTTTAATGACAAAGGGTGTGACTTATTTATTTATTTATTTGTACCTATGACAGGGAAAGTATTTGTATCACACTATTTCTACACAGACGTAACTAAGTGCTTTACAGAAGAAAAAGAATAACACATTAATTAAAAAGTAGAAAAGCACTGAGAGCACAAACCTCCACCAAGGCAGATATGTCCATTTGAATATTCGACCACGTATGACGTCACTCTGACGTTATGTGACGTCGCACAACGACCAAATGTCACATGTTAGATCTAATGTTAAATATGAAGCACAAGATATTGTCTGATTTAACTAAATATGTCAATAACCTGCTTTAAGGTTAAAGGTCATACATTTACCAAATATACCATTGGTGCCACGTCATGTGACGTCTTTACGTGACGTCTTTACGTGACGTCTTTACGTGACGTCTTTACGTGACATCATGGAGCCTATGGGTGTTATCTCATCTGAGGTCAGAAGGTCAGACGAAGTGAAGGAAAAAAAACAGCTGATATTATCTGGTCTGGATTCTGAGATATCACCACTGATGTGTTTGAACTGTTGACCTTCACTGGCACCTTGACCTTTGACCTTTACAGATCAACGTTTAATGGTTTCTTTCTTGGCTCATTATCAGTGATCTCTGAAAGTTTAATCAAAATCTGTCCATAACTGAGTTATTTTACTGACAAACAAACACATACGAGGTAAAACATAACCTCCTTTATGGACGTAACCAGAGAAAATGTGGTTTTCAAATTAATTCCCAGAGTGAAATAAATACATCAATTATATTTAAAGCTACATTAGAATGAAAGTAAATGTTAGATTAAAATAAAAAAGACCTGGTGTTCTGTCTAAATGTTCATCGTCGTGAACTACAGGTGGAACTTAGCAGGAAATGCTCCAACCTGGTCCAGGCATGTCTCCTTCAGTGGTTAAGGTTTATCTGTACACTGTCCCAGAAATAAACTAATCATCTAAATGATCCACCATCAGCCAAAACAAACCATAACCTTCACATTATTCTATCAAAATATGTTACTTTACATTTCTAAACGTTACTAATGATATCATATAATGTCCACTTTATATTTTATTTTTATAATGTTGCATTTATATTTATTTAGTCAAATGTAAACTATTGTTTGTTTGTTGAACTAATGTAAACAATAACACCCAGACAACTCGCGTGTATAACATTCATATCCTATAAAACTGACTTAAAACTAACATTAATATTTAATCTATTGAACACATATGATTGATTTATATGTTTACTGGTCAAAGGATCGATAAAATAAATATATTTTAAAGTATTACTGACGACTATTACACTGAGGATGAATGAAGTGACTGACTTTTACTGTGAAAACACTGGGTGGTTGTGAGCATGCTCAGTAGAGCTGGGTGGTCGTGAGCATGCTCAGTAGAGCTGGGTGGTTGTGAGCATGCTCAGTAGAGCTGGGTGGTTGTGAGCATGCTCAGTAGAGCTGGGTGGTTGTGAGCATGCTCAGTAGAGCTGGGTGGTCGTGAGCATGCTCAGTAGAGCTGGGTGGTCGTGAGCACGCTCAGTAGAGCTAGGTGGTCGTGAGCACGCTCAGTAGAGCTGGGTGGTCGTGAGCACGCTCAGTATAGCTGGGTGGTCGTGAGCACGCTCAGTAGAGCTGGGTGGTCGTGAGCACGCTCAGTAGAGCTGGGTGGTCGTGAGCACGCTCAGTAGAGCTGGGTGGTCGTGAGCACGCTCAGTAGAGCTGGGTGGTCGTGAGCACGCTCAGTAGAGCTGGGTGGTCGTGAGCACGCTCAGTAGAGCTGGGTGGTCGTGAGCACGCTCAGTAGAGCTGGGTGGTTGTGAGCACGCTCAGTAGAGCTGGGTGGTTGTGAGCACGCTCAGTAGAGCTGGGTGGTTGTGAGCACGCTCAGTAGAGCTGGGTGGTTGTGAGCACGCTCAGTAGAGCTGGGTGGTTGTGAGCACGCTCAGTAGAGCTGGGTGGTTGTGAGCATGCTCAGTAGAGCTGGGTGGTCGTGAGCATGCTCAGTAGAGCTGGGTGGTCGTGAGCATGCTCAGTAGAGCTGGGTGGTCGTGAGCATGCTCAGTAGAGCTTGGGAGCCCAATCTGATGGGACGAACATCCTGACAGAACACCAATGCTACTTTTATGTCAGTTGTCAATTTATGTTATATTTATTTTTTCTTAAGGGATTTATAGTTATTTATTCTTAATATTCTTTATATTTATATTAGGGCTGTCAAAGGATGAAAATGTTTAATCAGATTAATCACAGGGTGGTCAGAACACCTTATGTCAATCCATTGTTCTTTTTAAACTCAAATTTCCCCAAAATAAAAATATATCCAAATGCTAATATACCTGTTATCAAATTCATTAAACTTCACAAAAACAAAGTGATGAAAATTTAGAAATTCAAAATCTGTCTAGTATTTAAGAGTTATTTCCCTGTATTTAATTGACAGATCATGAAGATGTTCATTAAGGTTGATGTTTAATGACAGTCAAAGGATGTGAAAAGGTTAATTGTTTGAACTCATAAAGGCAGAGAAAGTGTTTGTAGAATTAACCTTATTCATACACAGGGGAACTCAAAGAAAATGACAGTGGGTGTTTGGGTTTTTAACCCTCTAACACCCGCACCAAGAAAAAAGTGATTGGAAAGTTTTCTTTCCAATCATTATAGTGTAGGTTATAAAGATGACGCTTTGTTATCGCTACATAGAATATCTTTAAAAATGATCAATTTGAACATTTACGGTAGAATACAAGACATTTTTTGATAAACACTGTTTAATTAATCTGTGGTTCGACCATTTAATAATAACTGTCATGAATGCGGGTGTGAAGGGTTTAGGTCAAAGGTACAATTGTGTGTCGTCGGCATAACAGGGAAATGTAGTCCATGGTGATGAATGATCTGGACAAAAGGAAGCATGTAGATGATAAACAGAATGGGTCCAAGCACCGAACCTTGTGGGACTCCATGGGTGACAGGTGCAGTGATGACGGTCGTAGAGGGAGGAGATGAACCACTGTAGAGCAGAACCAGAGTTAATTATGGCGTGCCCCAAGGGTCAGTCCTTGGGCCTATTTTGTTTACACTATATATGCTCCCTTTAGGTAACATCATTACAAATCATGGCATTAATTTTCATTGTTATGCAGATGACACACAGCTATATTTATCGATTAAACCTGATCAGACCAGACAAATAGATAAACTAAGTACTTGTGTACAAGACATAAAGAGTTGGATGAGTGACAATTATCTTTTATTGAACCCTGAAAAAACTGAAGTCCTTATAATTGGTCCTAAAAATACCACAGACTCCCTAACTGACCAGATAGTTACTGTAGACAACTTAAGTGGAACACCCAGTGACACAGTTAAAAATGTAGGAGTTTTATTTGATCCAGATCTTTCATTCAAAGGGTCAGAGGTCAGGGCATATTAACCAAACATGCAGAACAGCCTTCTTTCACTTGTACAACATTAGCCAAAATTAAATTACCCCTAACCCTATCACCACTGTGCTCCAAACCCTGACCCCTGACCCCTAACCTTATCACCCCTGTGCTCCAGGGGTTAATGGTATGGGCCCCTCTTATCTTAAAGATGATCTGGTTCCGTACCAGCCCAATAGAACCCTTTGTTCTCAGAATGCAGGTTTATTGAAATTACCCAGGGTTTGTAAAAGTACAGTAGGAGCTAGAGCCTTTGGTTACCATGGTTACTGTCTGATGGAGCTAGAGCCTTTAGTTACCATGGTAACTGTCTGATGGAGCTAGAGCCTTTGGTTACCATGGTTACTATCTGATGGAGCTAGAGCCTTTGGTTACCATGGTTACTATCTGATGGAGCTAGAGCCTTTGGTTACCATGGTTCCTGTCTGATGGAGCTAGAGCCTTTGGTTACCATGGTTACTGTCTGATGGAGCTAGAGCCTTTAGTTACCATGGTTACTGTCTGATGGAATCATCTTCATTTAATATTAAAGGTCGACACAGTCTCTACATTTAAAATTAGGTTGAAAAATCCGTGTTTGATAAAAACTATGGTCAGGTTAGTTAAAAACAGACTGAAGTCACAGTTCAGTCTAAGCTGCACTAGGAGATAGAATGATGGAGGAAGAACAGACACTGAGTCCTTTCTCCCTCTCATCTGTTTTTGTCATTTTTATAACCTATCTTTCATACCAAGTCTGTTCATGTCTAGTCACCTGGTGGTGGTGTGGGTGAGTGAGGTGTGTATTGACTGGATTTTGGAGTGAAATAAATTCATGGGGGGGGGGTTACTCTATGCAAGGAGGTCCTGTAAAGAAGGGATTGTTTACACATCCAGATATTTAAGCTATTTCTGTTTGAACAAGGTGGATAAAACAGGCTACGACTGAAAGGCTTCGTAATCGTTAACCATGACAGCCAGCGCAGAAATGCTCCAAATCAAACCATAAAAGCCCCTCAGTGGTCAGTGTTGGGGTAATTACTTTTGTCAGTGACTTGGGAACGCAACTTACTTCAGCTCTAATGTTGGTAACTTCATTAAACTACAATAAGACTCGTTCCACGTTAGTGTTGACTATTGAAACTACACTGAAACAGCTGACGTTACAAACCCACAACTGCAGCTGTTTTTGGACCTCGCTGCCGAGTTCAGAGTGCGTGTGCACAGACACACCCGTGCACACTATTATGGCAGTGGCAGTTGTCGATGTAGGAGTGCGAAAAGCTACGTTCGCAAAGACGTCCTTGAACATTTTTACTAAAGCCTCGTTGCCACAGTAACAGAAAACAAATCAGCCTCCTTAACGGAGTGTTCTCGTTCCCTCTCTTGTTTTTTGATGGGGTGGGTAAGAGCAGGGGGTGCTGTCGCGCCCCCACTTCCCACAGCTATGCTGGTACATATTAGATCCTCTGGTTCTTGGGCCGAGTAGAGGTTGGTGTGATGACAGACGTGTCCAACCATCTGAGCAGAGGTTTTTCAAACAGGGGAATAAACATCTGGGACCTGGAAGGACACAGTGTTCTTTGGGTTTGATTTAGAACTGGGGCTGATTTGGGTTCGGATTGTCCCCTGGCTCTGCTAATTTAATGGACCAGGATAAAGGAGAAGTCCCCATGAAGCATGAGGGAAAGACGAACATGTGTTTTTCAAAAGTTTGAAGATGTGTTTACTTTTTATTTAAATGTTGTTTTTATTTATTTTTTGAACATTTATTTATTTATTTATTATCATACATTTCGCAATTATTATTTTTAGTTAATTTTTTAAAATGATGATTTGTTCATTCATTCTTTGTTTTTTTATTTAATGACATTTTCTGCTTTATTTTGTTTAAATGTTACATGTATTTTATATATTTGTTTATTAAACAGATGTTTTTATGGGGACTTGATTACAAACTTGGTCCTTAGAAGACATGTGAATGACTGTGTGTGTTGTTTCAGATGTCCATCACACTGAAGCCATGGACGGTGCTGGTTGCCGTGGTGATGTGTGTGCTGGTGTGTCTGGGAACACTGTCAGACGCTTACCCCCCCAAACCTGAAAACCCTGGAGAAGATGCCCCCCCTGAGGAACTGGCCAAGTATTATACGGCCCTGAGACACTACATTAACCTGATCACCAGGCAGAGGTAGGATACACACACACACACACACACACACACACACACACACACACAGGTTTCATGCCTCATGGGGACCCAGTATGTGAGGACAGGAAACTGTTTTGTTTATTCATAAATGTTACCCTAATAAATCGTGATGAACCTCCTGATCCACTGGTCAACAGGGGAAACCAGTCAAACAGTCCAAACGTGAGTGAAGGGAGAATCCAAAAATGGTCATTAGTGTGCAGATGGAGGTCAGAGGTCAGGTTCCCAGGGTAACTGAGGAACTGGCAGGGGTCAGAGGTCATGTGGTCAGGGACGGGCAGGGACAAGGTAACATAAAATCCACATAACAGACTAAACAGACAAACTGACAGAGGACACAAGACATTTATATAGAGGTTGGAGACAAGACATGTACATATATATATATATATATATATATATATATATATATATATATATATATATATATATATATATATATATATATATATATATATATATATATATATATATATATATATATATATATATATATATATATAACAGCTTGCCATGGTAGAGTTGACAGTGCCTTGGGAGGACCGGATAGCGGAGGCTTTCGAAAGGAAGTACAATATCAGGACCTCGTGGAAGAATGCCGGAGACAGGGTTGGCATGCCCGCTGCCATCCAGTGGACGTAGGACGCTCACTACAAAGGCTCTACAAGGAGCTGGGCATAAGGGGGCCAGCAAAGAGGATAGCCATCAGGGCCGTAACCGACACAGCCGAGAGAGCTTCCCAATGGCTGTGAATAAAGAGGGGGGATCCGTGGGCCAACGCTGCTGGGATGCAAGTCAGGGCCTGATCAACCCTGGCTGGGTCGCCTGGGCGAGGGTGTATGATGTTGTGAGACCCGAAACACCCACATGAACCTACATCACTGATGATGCGTCCCAGCACATCCGTAGGATGTATCATTCACATATATATATATATGGGTGATTATTTAATTAGGGGCACTTTTGGCTTTGGAAATTTTTAAAAGAAAAGTTCTTTAATCTGTATCTTTTCTATTTCAAAAGGTTCATCAATTGGTCTGGAACAAAGATCTTAGCAAAGCTTTGATTGTACTTCATTATAATTTTGATATTTTGATCCTTTTTTCAAAGTTGTCAAAGCAAAATGTCATTACCATCACAGAAACAAAACACTAATTTTAATAAAAAATTATTTGACAAAGTTTTTACAATCATTCCATTAAGTACAAAACATCATCTTCAGGAACCACCTTCTAAATATTTGCAAGTACATTAAAAATGCATTTTAACAACATGTTCGCTCTAAACTTTTAAACATTACCACAAGGATTAAAATAAAACCCAAGTTAACAACAAAGCAGCATTTTCTATCAAAAAATCTCCTGTGTTGGCGATGACGACATGTGCTGGTGATGACATAAAAATTAACACTGGTGGGGGGTTTTGTTGTTTTGTTTTTTTTTTACAACAAACTATGTGGGTCCACATGAACTACACCCTCATACTAGTATAGATATGTGGGTCTACATGAACTACACCCTCATACTGGTATAGATATGTGGGTCTACATGAACTACACCCTCATACTGGTATAGATATGTGGGTCTACATGAACTACACCCTCATACTGGTATAGATATGTGGGTCTACATGAACTACACCCTCATACTGGTATAGATATGTGGGTCTACATGAACTACACCCTCATACTAGTATAGATATGTGGGTCTACATGAACTACACCCTCATACTGGTATAGATATGTGGGTCTACATGAACTACACCCTCATACTGGTATAGATATGTGGGTCCACATTAACTACACCCACATTTAGGGACAGTTTGAATATGAGGACATAGTGTTGAACTGTGACCAACTTTAATGTCTTAAGTTTTGAACAATAAAAAATCCTCCAAAGTAAATAATTCCTGGGCTGTAAATGGGTGTTAAGGTTAAATATAAAACTAGATCCACATGGAGACCCACACCCCCCTCCTCTCCTGTTTTATATTAAAGCTGTGGACACACAGACAGACAGACACAGACACACACACACACACACACACACAGACATACAGACACAGACACACACACAGACACACACACACAGACACACACACACAGACACACAGACACACACACAGACACACACACAGACACACACACAGACACACACACAGACACACACACAGACACACACACAGACACACACAGACACACACAGACACACACAGACACACACAGACACACACAGACACACACAGACACACACACACACACACACACACACACACACAGCAGCTCCCTGTATTAGATCACACCCACCACTCTGTCAAAGCTCAAAGCCTCTAAATCAATGGGACCAGAGCAATAACGCAGGTACAGATGGACCCCACAAAGACCCTAAAATCCACTTACAGAGGTCTGAGTGGGGACCTGCTGCTCCCAGGATGGAACCACCACATTACTGTGTTTCCATTTCAACCTCCAGCTCATGTCATCGTATTCATGAAAGTCAAATAGGCCGTTGATATTTCCAACAAGGTTTAAAGACGACCCCTAGTGCCGTTCCAAGTCCATTTGTTTAAAGTGAAGTTTCCATATTTCTCTGGAGAATCGCAAATGAAGACGGAACGGTGTCTAATGGTTCCGTTAAGTTGTGGCTGGATCTAATAAAAGCTCTGGAAGGTGATGATGATGATGATGGCTTTGGCCCCTCTGAGACTGCTCATCTTCATCATCATCACCATCGTCTAAGGCTACGTTCACACTGCAGATAAATGTTCCCAAATCTGAATTTTTGCTTCCATTTGACCTGTATCTGACCTTTGACCTGTATCTTTTAAAGACAGTGTGTATGACTGAAATTAGGACACTTTCACATGTGGAATTAAATCTGATCTATATTTGATATTTTTCAATGTGACTTCAGTTTGAACGGACATGTCACATTTGTACGACTTTTCCAGTTATTGCTGTGATTGATACGAAAAACGGAAAGACCCAGAACTACGATATTATGTCCAGGATACTGACCACATGTTAAAATACGGAACGGGAGACCCAAGTGCGTGTACAGACAGTGTTAGTTTATTTAAGTTCAGGGGAAAGGGGATGGGGAGAAAAGTCTGTGAGGTGGTGGCCCGGAGGCTGGAGTTGGGAGGACAGCATCTGGTGGTCCGCAGAGGGAGGGCTAGGGCGGGTAGCAGGGCAGAACACGTCGTGGTCCAGGAGTGGAGGTGTCTGGTGGTCCGCAGAGGGTGGGGTGGGGCAGGTAGCAGGGCAGAACACGTGGTGGTTCAGGAGTGGAGGTGTCTGGTGGTTCGCAGAGGGTGGGGTGGGGCAGGTAGCAGGGCAGAACACGTGGTGGTTCAGGAGTGGAGGTGTCTGGTGGTTCGCAGAGGGTGGGGTGGGGCGGGTAGCAGGGTAGAACACGTGGTGGTCCAGGAGTGGAGGTGTCTGGTGGTCCGCAGAGGTTCAGAGTCTCAGGGTCAGTGTTCAGGATTTGCAACAAACAGAATCCGGTCTTGATTTGTGGACAACCTGACACTGATGCTGGGAGACCTGGGTTTCCCAGTGGAACATAACGAGGGACAGGTGGAAAACACAAAGAGCAGAGTGAGTGACAACAGCTGAACAGGATAGAATGAGTATAACTGGTGGCAAGAAACGGGTCCACCAAGTGGGTCCATGACACCACATCGTGCGTCACCTTCATGGAAATTCACTTAAATTGTATTTACCAGGTTAATTGAATGTTTATGTCAAATGACAATTAACCGCAAGATCATTAAAAATATGAAAAATATTTTTCAATGACCCTCGACTGCGGGTGACTGCGGGTGACTGCGGGCACCAGCTGACTTTAGGTCAGCGTCCACATCACTGGTCCTTATCCAGGTCCACTTTAACTTCCTCTGATATAGACAGACATGGGGGAGCGTTCTGAACTATCATTGATACAAATGTTTAAATGTAATGATAATAATAATAATAATGGATTAGATTTCTATAGCACTTTTCAAGGCACCCAAAGCGCTTCACATTAGTGTTCCATTAATCATTCACTCTCACATGCTCCCTCTGGTGGTGGTAAACTACATATGTAGTCACAGTTGCCCTGGGGCAGACTGACAGAAGCGTGGCACACATTTCGCCCCCATGGCCCCTCTGACCACCACCCAACATTCATACTCATTCAGGGTGAAGTGTCTTGCCCAAGGACACAACGGACTGACTAGGACAGAACGGGAATTAAACCGCCAACCCTTTGGTTAATGATTGACCTGTATTAACATCCAGAGGATGATTGTCAGCCCTGGTACACTACAAAGATTAGATTTTCTTAAATGTACATGCTAACATTTTGCCTGCACATAAAAGGTTTGATTCAAACACATTTGACTTCACTTCATCAGATGTTAATTTATTGTATTCTGTTCTTAGAAGTAATAACAGTTTCAGTTTTTCAGGGGCATCTTTATAATGTCTATTTACAAACATTTTATTTGCTTCTCTAATTCATTAATTTCAGTTTTGACCGAGAGGTTGGCGGTTTGCATCCCACTCTGGCTGTCCACATGTCCAATTGTCCTTGGACAAAGACACTGAACCCTGACTTAGTCTCCCAGTAGAACTGAAATAACTTTAGAAAACTATTGGTGTATGAGTGTGTGTGAATGGGTGAATGTGAGGCTAATGCGTGTGAACTCCAAAAGTGACTTACATTTTTGTGGATTTCTGGTCCTATAAAGAACATATGCGTTAAACATGGCAATTTGGAACATGGAAGACACAAACTTCTTTGACCAGTTTAGGGACCTCCTTATGAAGGGGTAGTAGGCCACATTCTGGTCCAGTTTATCCACGCCATTCATGTTGGAGTTGTAGGCGATCACACACGCTGGTTTAAACTGGGTCACTTTATGTCTCTGCCCCCTCTGCCACACATCAACCCCTTCCATTCTGTCTTGGTGGCAGGTTGTCACCATCTTCACGATTCGTTTGTCCTGCCAAGCTACCACCATCATGCGCCCATTGTGCCGCACAATTCGTTCCCCTGCCCCCAGGTCAGTCTTTTTGATATCCCGGATGATCACTGGCTCTCCCCTGTTTTTCCTGAGGGTTCCACAGACGTTTGTCTGTGCTCTCAGTAAGCGTTCACACAGGGACACAGAATTATAGAAATTGTCCATGTAGACAGTATAACCATGACCCTGGAGACGATCAAGCAGAGAGAACACTATCTCTGGCAGAGTACTACCTTCACCCACATAAGGCCGCAAGTTGAAGCAGTACCCTGTCGCAGAGTCACACAGAATGTATGATTTTATACCATACTACACCGGCTTTTGTGGGTTATACACTCGGAACGATAGGCGCCCCCGCCACTGCATCATGCCCTCATCAATGCAAATGTTTTTTCCTGGCTGGTACAGTTCTTTGCAACAAGATAATCTAACACTGGGCGGACTTTGTACATTTTATCACCAGTATTTTGTGTGGCATTGTTGTTGAAGTGGAGGAACTGCCATATAATTAGGCCTTCGCCGCGGACAACGTCGGCGCAAGGCCTATTGAGTCTGCTGTGATGGCCAGGTGACCAAATATGCCAGGGGCGCGGTCGCCAGGGACGACTCGCACCACTCGCTCATTTATTATTATTTATTTTTCTTTCGTCTGCTCTTTGACCTCTAATTTGACCCCCTGAACATGCACGAAAACTCCCCAAATTTTGCACACACCTCAGAAGTGTGAAAAATTGCAAGTATTTATAGGTTTTGTAAAAGTCAGTCAAGAAATGTGTCTACAGCGCCACCTAGAAAAGGTGAAATAGTTTGTATTAGGCCAGATCACGCCCTAGTGAAGTTAGAGCTATGAAAATCACTACACATGTTCGTCATATGATGATGAACAAAAAAGTTAATAATGACCTCGCCCATAAACCAACAGGAAGTCCGCCATCTTGGATTGAAATTTGAAAAATTTTGAGTTGTCATTTTCGCTGTCATTGGAATTTATCTATCTCCTCCTTGGCCGTTGGACCAAATGAGCTCAAAATCCATGAATACGATCTAGACAAGTGGGACTTCAAAAGTTATCCAATTTAGTTGGAAAAGTTGCATTGTTTTTGTGCTACCCTGTCGCAAAGTTTACAATCATTTCAGGAAAATTACCACTACAAAAACTGCTTCAGCTCGGACATACAAACACCAATTTGGCTGAAATTTGACTCAGACGTATATCGCTCGATCCTACACCAATTTATCAATATAAATTGCGATTGTGCTCTATAGCGCCCCCTACATCATCGCCTTTACTAAAATGGCTGTAGATCGGGCATACAACCACAGATTTGTCTCAAATTTGACTCGGACGTCCCGTGGGGAGGCGGTCACAAGGGAGGGAGGGTGAAGGCCTTTGAGACTGCTTGCAGTTTTAATTTAAATCTGTTCCTGGACATTGTCCGGCTGAAATATGGTGTTGCATCTATTTCCTCTACACTCCAGTAAAAGTCAAGGTTTTGCTTTTTGATGTAGCCAGTGAGGAAACTCTGTGCAAAGAACGTTTTCAGTTGTGGGACTGACACTGGCTTCCAGGCATTACCTCTGGTGTAGGGTAGCGCCTCAGGGTTGGCTTCAAAGTACTGACAAGCATACAAGTTTGTCTGATCGCGAATATGCTGCAGCAGCTCATCTGTCACAAACAGGTCTAGGTAATGGATCGGCTCATTGGAGTCTAAGTCTGCAGCAGCGTTCTGAGGGCCCGGTGTTGAAGTAAACGCCAACCCCAGGGGTTCCAGGCCGGCTTGACACCAGCCCTGGTCCTGGTCCCAGCCCCTAGTTCAGGGGTCAGCAACCTTTAACGCCAAAAGAGCCATTTGAACCCGGTTTCCACAAAAAAAAAAACCACTGAGAGCTGCAAAAACATTTTGACATCTAAAATGGGGAAAAAAACGCATTTATTAGTGCTTTGACTACCCTTTTGAAGATGGGCTATAAAGTGTTGCTTAAGAAATCCACAAAGTGCTGCAGAGAAAATTAAATTTATTTTTTAATGAACACATTTTGAACATTCTTGAACATTCACATTTTGAGTTCTTGAAAAATAATAACAATGTCTAAATGTCTCTTTCAAATAAATTAAAAGGCTGAACTTAAATAATCCATGTAGAAAACAAAAGCAAAAACGTGCTACAATGTCCTCATAAGCTTCTTGGATTTCAAGCATATTTTAAATTCAAACACCATCTGTTTATCTTTTAATAAGTGCATTACATTTGTACAGAAATTCACATTCAATCAATTCACATTCTTTTGCTTTTTTTGCACTTTTTGCTGGTTCCTTAAAAAAAGTTATATTAAACATTGTTCATTCGAACAGAGTCCAGATTGTAGATTCCTACACCAATGTTACAGCAAACTTTTTTTTTTACTGTTCAGTAGAAAGAAAGAAAAAATCTAATTGTTGAAGAAATCAATAAACTTGATCAAATCACTTAAATGATTAAATAAAAGTTGGAAATCAAGATGACGATCACTCCAAGCTTTTACACCCTCTCAGAGCCAGAAAGCCTAAGCCACTGTCTGGAGAGAACTGCCACATTGGTATGTAACGGCGCATGTAGCGGTATGTAGCATTGACCTGAATTAAAAAAATAAATTGGGAAAAAAAACACTGTGTCACTAAACAATGAAAAATAAATATATGCAAAATATCTGCATAAATTTTTATTTTACCTTGTTAATGGGACTTCTGCTCCTGAACCTCTGCGCTCAGCGTCTGCAAATCCGGGCTTTACGAAGTCACTTTCATTTTTACGCAGGACTGTAAGCTGTCATCTGCGAGGCGTGAACGGTGTTTGTTTTTAATGTAGTTCATGGTGGAGAATAGCTGCTCACATGCATATGTGGATCCGAAGATCGACAGGACTCCAATGGCATATTTCTTCATGTTCATGTAGGTGTCGGGGATGGCATTCCAGGTTTCAAACACAAGTTTGTCCGGTTTTGGAAGGTTCTCAATATCACTCCATTTGTGATTCTGAGGAAGAGTGGCCCTCTGACGGGCAACATCTTCAAGATGGCCTGTCAAGCATTTGAATTTGGATACCCACATGTCTTTGTCAGCTATGTCAGCCAACTCCAGCTCCAGATCAGGTTGACTTACACCTGAAAATGCAGTCACATTTAGCAGGGATAGATCCGATGTTTAGGGGAGTGACGGGGAAGGACAATGTTGTTTTTTCCTCTCTGAACTCACGGAATCGTTTTTCAAATGACGCTTGCATTGTGGTGATTGCAGACTGCAAATACTCTGAATTGATCAGCTTGTGATCTTGTTTGAACTCCCTTAAAGAGGGGAAGTGAGACAGTGTGTCTCTCTGCAAATCTCTGGATAAAACTGTCAGTTTGCGCTCAAACGCCAACACCTCCTCCAGCATGTTTAGCGCTGTGGCTCCTCTCCCCTGAAGAGTCGTGTTCAGCGTGTTCAGGTGTGCTGTCATGTCCACCATAAAGTGCAACTTTTCCAGCCACTCTGGCTGTTCCAGCTCAGGAAAGGAGAGTCCTTTGTTTCTCAAGAAAGTTTTCATCTCTTCCAGCGTTTCAGCACCTCTCCTCTGGAAAGCCACCGGACTCTGTTGTGCAGCAGCAGATCAGAGTACATGCTCTCCACCTCATCCAATAATGCACGGAATTGGCGGTGATTTAAACCATTTGCCAGTATTTTATTGACAATTTGAATGACAACATTCATGACCTCTGTGCATTCTGGAGGGAAAGTTTGCGCGCACAATGCCTCTTGGTGCAGGATGCAGTGAAAAGTCAGAAGCTTTCTATCGAGTGATTTCTGCAGCAACGCCACAAAGCCCCTGTGCGCTCCAGTCATGCTTGGTGCCCCATCAGTAGCTACTGACACTAGGTGGGTTGTTTTTATTTCTTTGGCTCGTAAACACTCAAACAGCCTCACAGACATCCTCCCCTCGTGTCTGGCATCTTAGTGGTATCCGCTCAACCATTTCTTCCTGCGGTCCAGTGGAGTTCATATATCGGCAGAACAGCGCTATTTGTTCAATATCATTTATGTCTTTTGACAAATCACAGGCGATTGAGTATGCTGCAGCTGAATTGATGTCTTTAATTTGCTGTTTTGTGATATTTTCTGCCATTTTTATGGTTCTGTCTTTGACGGTTTTCGCAGAGAGAGGCATTTCTCTGATTTTCTGCACAATTTCAGACTTGTTTTTATAGTCTGCGAATAGGTGTTCTGAAATCTTAAGGAATGATTCTTTCATATATTCTCCATCTGTGAACGGTTTCCCATGCTTGACTATTTCTAAAGCGGCCACAAAACTTGCATGTGTAGATGAATTTGAAGACTTCACCCACCTCTTGAATTGATTTTTCGTCAGATCAGCCTTCCGCGCAAGTTCCTTAACAGCTTTTTTTCTCTCTTCTCCCTCGGGATATTTTTCAGCAAAGGCTGCGTGTGTATTGTTGAAATGTCTTGTGACATTTGACCATTTATTGTTGGCCAGTTTTTCTCCACTCTCATTAGAAGTGAAAGCAAATTCATCTGTCCAAGCATCATTGAACGATCTATTTTCCTCTGATATATTCCTTCTCTTAGATTTCTCTGTCCTTGTTGGGGTTGAAAGTTGGGATGGTGTTCGGGCGGGAATACCGGCTTTTGCGAGTCTGACGTGTTTTTTTGAGCGACAAAAAACAATAAAATATACTTATTTTATTAATATTTTAATATTTAATATTTCAAGATCGCATCAAGATCTTCCAATTTAGAACTAAAACACAAATAAAATACACATAAATACTTTTTTAAACTAATTTATTTTCCCAAGCCACTCGGAGCCGCAGTTAAAGGATGAAAGAGCCGCATGCGGCTCCGGAGTCGCAGGTTGCCGACCCCTGCCCTAGTTGATACACCTGTAAATGATGTACATATATAGGACAATAATTCATAATGTAATAAATCATTTCATTCTTTATGATATTGAAGAGGGAAAAAACCCAAAAAATTATATATATATATATATATATATATATATATATATATATATATATATATATATATATATATATGTATATGTGTATATATATATATGTATATATATATATGTATGTATGTATATATATGTATATGTATATGTATATATATATATATATATATATATATATATATATATATATGTGTGTGTGTGTGTGTTAAAAAAAAAAAAAAACTTTTACCTTCCTTTCTTTGTCCTCCACCAAGAGAAGGGATGGGGGCCCTGCTGGACCCACCACCTGTAACACATAATTACCATAATGATTAGCAACAGGTGCCCATAATACAACTGGAGGAAAATGGTGTTCATGTAACAAGGACTGAATGGGGGTTAATTCTTACCTCTGTCACGTCCATTATCGGAGCGATCTGGCTCCCGCTCCGGCGATGAGGGTGTGCTGGTGTCAGACGAACCAGACGGCAGCCATTCGTCTGATGTGTCCGGGTCTGGTTCACTGGGATCCTCTAAACCGGATTCACCTGTGCCATGCTGGTGCCCTCGGTCCTCCGAGGGCACATGGTGCGCACCACACCCGCTCACTCTGCCCTTCTTCTTTGCTGGGTATCTCCGACCTACTCTCCCTTCTCTTTCCCCCTCACCTGCCGCAGTATCTCCTGAAATACTCCTAAACCTGCTTTCTTCCACCGCCAGCTGCCTCAGTTCGCTACATCTCCACTTTTTCGCCATCTTCACTCAACCTCGTCCTTCTTCCTCTGCCAACACCAGTTGTGCCCCACCCACAAACCGGTCCCCCCTACAGGATTAGGTCGGTAATACACCAAAATTCAATGAGTTCACACCTGATTTTCAGTGACAGACGACAGAACCTCCAGGAACCAGGGGCCTAAAGGACAGGATGTAACCTGCCCAGAAAGTCCAGTTCTGGGGGTAAAAAGGCAGGGCATTTGGCCCATGGAACAACATAGAACCAGGGTTCAAAAGGCTGGGCTTCAGACCCAGCCATAAGGTCCTGTCCTTGGGCACAGTACCAGGGTACGTGGACCCCTGGAGCCACATAGAACCTGGTGTCTAACCCTGGGACCTCTACCCGCCAAAGACTCACTATCCCCGCCCACAATCTAGACACACCCAGCCTCTACAGGACCTCCAGGGACCTACCGCTCGGGCCAGTCCCTGGTACCCCAAACTTAAGCCCCCTCCTCGGGCCAAACCCTGTAATCCGGTCTGGTAAGACAACCCGACCCGTGGTACTACAAAACGAAAAAATATGAGAAATTTTTCTCAGTCAGATTTAGAAAAATTTAGACCTTTGGTTTTGTAGTACCAAGGCTCTGTAAAAATATTCAACAACTCTCAATAGGCAAAATGCACTATGTGTGAAAGTGGGACTTTCTCATTTTTCACAGCGGTCCAGATACCTTTATAATCAGCCCCAGAACAGAGCGTTATGGTCAGATTAAACGCTGTGCTTCAGGCCGCTGGTTCCCGGTCCGTTGATGGGGGGCACATGCTCCGTTATTCTGCCCCAGAACAGAGCATTATGAGCAGGTTAAATTACCTGGGTTTTACACCATGTTTCCTGGTGGGGTCCGATCCGCCCAGGAGGATCTGTCCCGGGGTAAAATAGCGGAGCACTTGGAAACCAGTCTGATTTTCAGTGACAGGCAGCGCGAGACCACTCCCCCGCCCGTTATTGACGTGTATATACATCAATGGCAGAGAGTGAGTTAACAACAATGAAACAACACAAACTCATATATGAGTTAGTGATGTGTGGACCCATCCAAGGTCAGCAGGACAGACATGAGTAAGGTCAAAGGTCATCTGATATTCAGGCATGTGAGTAAGGTCAAAGGTCATGTGATGTTCAGGCATGTGAGTAAGGTCAAAGTTCATGCGATGTTCCGGCATGTTAATAAAGACCATTGACTACTTTTAAAAAATGTGGGTCCAGAAGGGGGTCAGGTTCATCCTATTCAAATATGTTTCTTGCGGTGTGAATTGTGGGTTAGTTAAAAAAAATTGTTCATACATCGACCTGTGCATCACTGGTATGATTCTAGTTTGATCCCTGTGATAATAGACTGTAAAACCTTTGTCTTGGTGGCGAATCCATCTGTGTTCATAAGAAGTCATTGGTAGTCCAGTCTAGTCTAGTATAGTCCAGTCTAGTTTAGTTCAGTCCTGTCCATTCTAGTCCAGTCTAGTCCAGTTCAGTCTCGTCCACTCCAGTCTTGTCCAGTTCAGTCTCAATCAGTCCAGTCCAGTCTAGTCCAGTCTAGTTTAGTCCAGTCCAGTCTAGTTCTGTCCAGTCTAGTTTAGTCCAGTCTAGTCAGTTCAGTCCAGTCCAGTCTAGTCCAATGCAATCTATTTCTGGCAAATCTAGTTCAATCCAGTCTAGTTCAGTCCAGTCTAGTTCAGTCCAGTCTAGTTCAGTCTAGTCCAGCCTAGTTCAGTCCAGTCCAGTCTAGTTCAGTCCTATCCAGTCCAGTTCTGTCCAGTCTAGTCCAATCCAGTCCTGTCTAGTTCAGTTAAGTCTAGTTCAGTCCAGTCTAGCCAAGCCCAGTCTAGTTCAATACAGTCCAATCCAGTCTAGTTTAGTCCAGTCTAGTTTAGTCCACTCCAGTTCAGTCCAGTCTAGTTCAGTCCAGTCCAGTCATGTCTAGTCCAGTCGAGTTCAGTCTAGTTCAGTCCAGTCTAGTTCAGTTCAGTCCAGTCAAGTTCAATCCAGTCTAGTCTAGTTCAATCCAGTCTAGTTCAGTCCAGTCTAGTTCAGTTCAGTCCTGTCCAGTTCAGTCCTGTCCAGTCCAGTCTCGTCCAGTTTAGTTCAGTCCAGTCTAGTTCAGTCCAGTCTAGTTCAGTTCAGTCCAGTCTAGTTCAATACAGTCTAGTTCAGTCCAGTCTAGTCCAGTCTAGTTCAGTGCAGTCCAGTCTAGTCTAGTTCAGTCTATTTCATTTCAGTCCAGTCTAGTTCAGTTCAGTCCAGTCTAGTTCAGTCCAGTCTAGTTCAATGCAGTCCAGTTCAGTCTAATTCAGTTTAGTCCAGTCTAGTTCAGTGCAGTCCAGTCTAGTTCAGTCTCGTTCAGTCCAGTCTAGTTCAGTCTATTTCATTTCAGTCCAGTCTAGTCCACTCCAGTGTAGTTCAGTCCAGTCTTGTATAGTCCAGTCCAGTCTAGTTCAGTCTAGTCTAGTCCCGTCCAGTCTTGTCTAGTCCAGTCTAGTTCAGTCCACTCTACTTCAGTCCAGTCTAGTCTAGTCTAGTCTAGTTAAGTCCAGTATATCATATTACATTATTTCACAGTATCCACATACATATACACACATCTATACTACCATACATACATACGTACACCTACAGAAAAATATATAGATATACCCATACCCATATATATATATATATATATATATATATATATATATATACTGGCTACTGGAACAAGACATTCATGGAGCAGGGCAGAGAACATGGTACTGATGGAGTGTTACTACGGGAGTAACCCCAGTGAGAGAGGGTACATGCAGAGGATGTGGGAGAAATGGTTGCTTCGAAACCCCACATCCTCACTGACTAAGAAACGGCTGTTAGCTCAGTGTTCGAATATCTGCAAATATCTGGTTGCTATCACAGCTAGAGATCGATGAGGTACAGCGTTGTACCTCATCCACGGTACAAAGATGCTACGGCAAGAGGGAGCCAGGACGACAGGTCAGCTTGGGGGTGGTTTCACCACCACCCCCAAATATCGAGATTGGGTACCAAGCCCCAGAGACAGGAAGACGAAACACAAGGGCAGCTGACCTGAGAAAGAGAATAATTAAATCCTGGGGGAACACAACTACCTGCTTTCCAAGGCTAAAGAACAAAGTACCAGACCAGTCTCTACTGGAGGACCTGAACACTGCACTGCAAACTGTCCCGACCACTACCATCACTGAGACCAATCAGCTGATGTACGCAGCAGCAACTGTAATCCTTGAGATGCTTGGCTACAAGATGAACAGCCAGAGCAGCCAGAAGGTTGCCCCTTGGAGGAGAAGGCTAGAGGCAAAGATCATGGCAGCACGGACAGAAGTCAGTGTTCTAACAGAACTAAGCAGAGGTGTGAATCTGAGGAAAGAACTACCCAAGAAATACAACAAACTGTCCACAGCTGAGGCACTGGAGACTGCTAAGCAAAGGCTCACAGCACTAGCTACCCGCCTAAAGAGATACACAAGAGAGGTAGAGGCCAGGAGAATAAACCAGGTGTTCTCCACCAACCCAGCTAAGGTCTACTCTCAATGGCAGGGGGGCAAGGTGACAACGGACCCACCTAGGGCTGAGACTGAGCAATACTGGAAGAACATCTGGGAGAAGGAGGCAACACATAACACCAATGCCCAATGGCTGACAGACTTACAGGCAGAGCACAGCCAACTCCCAGAACAAGACCCAGTAGTCATCACACTAGCAGACATCCAAACCAGAGTGTCCAAAATGAAGAGCTGGACAGCACCAGGGCCCGACATGATTCATACCTACTGGCTTAAGAAACGGACAGCACTCTATGAACGCCTAGCAGCACAGATGAACCAGCTGCTGATATCGGGAAACCACCCAGAGTGGCTAACCCAGGGCCGGACAGTCCTCATAATGAAGGACCCCCAGAAGGGAACAATAACATCTAACTACCGGCCTATAACCTGCCTCAGCACCACATGGAAGCTACTATCAGGCATCATAGCGACTAAGATGAGTAGGCACATGGAGCAATACATGAGCAGAGCACAGAAAGGAATAGGCAACAACACCAGGGGAGCCAAACACCAGCTACTGGTTGACAGGGCAATTGCCCGAGATTGCAAGACGAGGAACACCAACCTGTGCACTGCCTGGATTGACTACAAGAAAGCCTATGACTCAATGCCACATACATGGATACTGGAATGTTTAAAACTGTAGAACATCAACAGGACACTAAGAGAGTTCATCCAGAACTCAATGAGGCTGTGGAAGACAACTCTGGAGGCCAACTCAAAGCCAATTGCACAAGTGAGCATCAGATGCGGCATTTACCAAGGAGATGCTCTGTCCCCCCTGCTGTTCTGCATAGGCCTAAACCCCCTGAGCCAGATCATCTCAAAGAGTGGCTTCGGATACCAGTTCTGAAGTGGAACATCCATCAACCACCTCCTCTACATGGATGACATCAAGCTGTATGCCAAGAATGAGCGTGATATTGATTCCCTTATTCACCTCACCCGGATCTACAGCAAAGACATTGGGATGTCATTCGGACTAGATAAATGTGGGCGGATGATATGTAGAAGAGGAAAGGTGATCACAACTGAAGGGGTTGACCTACCTGAAGGGAACATCACAGATGTGCAGGAAAGTTACAAATACCTAGGGATCCCACAGACAAATGATAATCATGAGGAGGCAGCTCGGCCAAATACCTACACAGGGTAAGACAGGTCCTGAAAAGTCAGCTGAACAGCAAAAATAAGATCCAGGCCATTAACACCTATGCCCTGCCAGTAATCAGATACCCAGCTGGGATAATATCCTGGCCACTGGAAGAGATACAAGCCACTGATATCAAGACAAGGAAGCTCCTTACCATGCATGGAGGGTTCCACCCCAAGTCCAGTGTCCTGAGGCTGTACACTAAAAGAAAGGAAGGGGGCTGAGGACTAGTAAGTGTCAGAACTACTGTCCAGGAGGAAACGGCGAACCTCCAGGAATACATCAAGAAAATGGCCCCCGATGACCAACTGCTAAGTGAATGCCTCAGGCAACAAAAGCCCAGTAAGGTCGAGGAACCAGAGGGGCTATCATGGAAGGACAAACCCTTGCATGGCGTGTACCATCGGCAAATTGAGGAAGTGGCTGATATGGAAAAGACATACCAGTGGCTGGAAAAGGCTGGACTAAAGGACAGCACAGAGACACTACTCATGGCTGCACAAGAACAAGCCCTGAACACCAGAGCAATAGAGGCCGGGGTCTACCACATCAGACAGGACCCCAGGTGTAGGCTGTGTAGAGAAGCCCCTGAGACAGTCCAGCACATCACAGCAGGTGTAAGATGGTGGCAGGTAAGGCATACATGGAGAGGCATAACCAGGTAGAGGACATACTGTACAGGAACATCTGTAAAGAGTATGGACTGGAGGTCAAGGGTCAAGATGGGGCACCCCCCCAAAAGTGCCAGAGAACAAACAGGCCAAGATCCTGTGGGACTTTCAGATCCAGACTGACAAGATGGTGATGGCCAATCATCCTGACATAGTGGTGGTGGATAAACATGAGAAGACAGTGGTGGTGATAGATGTAGCAGTCCCCAGTGATAGCAACATGAGAAAGAAAGAACATGAGAAGAGAAGAGAAATACGAAGGGCTGAAAGAGGAGTTAGAGAAAATGTGGAGTGTGAAGGCAACAGTGGTACCAGTAGTGATGGGGGCACTAGGGGCAGTGACCCCCAAGCTGGGACAATGTCTCCAGCAGATACCAGGAACAACATCAGAGATCTGTGTCCAAAAGAGAACATTGTTAGGAACAGCTAAGATCCTGCGCAGAACCCTCAGGCTCCCAGACCTCTGGTAGAGGACCCGAGTCTGAGGGAGACACCGCCCAGGTGGGGCGAGAGGAACATTTTTATATATATATATATATATATATATATATATATATATATACACACACACACATACTCACACTATTAACAATATAATTAATTGAGCCATTTGCTTATATTTAGATTTAAGAATAGGTTATCTGATAATATACATTCATAAAACATCACAATATTAAGGTTCAATACATAAACCAATAATATAACATTTATAATATTAGGACATCATTAACAAAATAATACATGAAATGTATCTGTTACAATCAATCATTTGTGTTAATTATAAATTCTCATATAGTTGCAGAATGTCTGAATGTCTGATGTCTGAACACCCCCCCCCAGGTCCGAACGCCCCCTCTCAGGTCTGAACACCCCCTCAGGTGAGGTGAGATTCACAGTCTCACCTCACAGACTGAAACCCAAAACCTCTTCCTTGTTGTAAGAGCTTTACTGTGTTTGACTTTAGTTACTTTCATCTGGTTTGGAAAAGAACCGGTTAGAAAAGATGAATTGGTTTCATAATGAAGTGAATTCCTTTTTTTTATCATTGCCAAAAAAAACTGTGGGTGTCTCTCTAACAACTGTGGTCACTTCAAGTTCATCTGTCAGAGTAAGAAATACAGAGTGTTATTATTTCAATCTCTAGAACATAAGGAACTGTGTTTGAAATTTGGGGAGCAAGATCAGGCCCCACTTTAACAAAGTGATGATTAAAACTATTCACATTCTTATTCATATCATCAATAACTTCATTATTTTCCAGAAAATAATCTGGGTGTGATTTATTTTTCCAACTATTCTTTGTTACTTTTTCAATATTCCCCAGACTTTTTTAATATTATTTTTATTCTTCTCCAGAAGCTCTTTATAATTTCTTCAGATTTCCGTAAACTTGTTCTTTTACAGTTTTTTCAGACTCTATTGTATTTAATTTTATAAATGGTTTGTGTAGAATATTTTTCTTTTGTCAAACATTCTGTAACCCTTTACTTAACCATGGATAATTGGCTCATTTATTCTTGATAACACAAAGGACAATGTTTGTTATAAAGTCTTTATAGTAGTGTGTTGGTTCATTTCGTTACTGACTGGTCTAAAAGATTCTTTTCTTTTGTACATAGTTTTTTCATCATTTTTGACATTCATGTATTTTTCTTCCCCTATTATAAACACTGATAAATGTGTTATATCACAGATGTTTTGAATATCATTAGTGAATATATTATTAATCAGAGTAGCACTATGGGTTGTGACTGGTCTGGTAAATTCATACTAAGCATTCAATTCATAAAGTCATCAGTACTTTGGTGATTTGTAGGATTGAACAAAACTATATTGAAATGTCCACAAATAAATATTGTTCTATTTCCAATTATTGAGAAAGTTTTTTCTAACCAATTATTAAAAATGTCAACATCGGATCCATCCGTCCGATAAACACAGGTCACAACAGTGTTTAAGTAGACACTCTAGAATGTTAGCAATCGCTAATGTCGTGTTTGTAACTATTTTAAACATAAGGTTCTTATTAACATACGTTGCTACACCTCCACCTGTTGACATAAATGAGATCATATCCTTCCATTTCAAAATCAATCCCTCTTTCGTCAGTGAACCAAGTTTTTGAAATGGAAATGAAACTAAAGGAATGACACTGCTGCTGTCAATATTCCTTGATGCCATTAAAGTTGGCATTCATGCTTCTGCAGTTAAAGTCGATAATTGATCATTCTTCTTGTCAATTCTTCAATAGTATAGTCATTAGTTTTGATATCAAATGAAGCATAATACATAGTGTCTGGATCCATTTCATTTTCCAGTGTCTGTTCATCACTTTCAGATTTTATAAATAAGTCCAGTTCCAGTTGTTTAAATTCCATTATGTTCTTTTGTCATTCCGAACAATTGCTCATTACTACAGTAGGATTGTACCACAGTGAAGAGTGCTAATGATTGGGCAAAAAAACCCAAAGAAAACAACCATTGCCCACATGATCTGTCCTTTCCTCCAATCATTCATGGTTGGGCCGTCCAGCAAAAGTAAACAAAAACAAAAAAGTTGGCTTGAGATCACTTGATCCTCTCTCAAATCGCTCATCTGTCGACCGCTTTGACTCAGTTGTTTGGTCCGTAATACTTTGCAATAACTGTTTTGTTTAGAATTTAGCACAGAGATGCAACAATTCAATTTTATTTATAAAGTCCTAAATCACAACAAAGTCGTCTCATAGGGCTTTACAAAAACACAATCAACTACAGAGATACATGAACAGTCCCAAGCATTCCCTGTCCTTAGACCCTCCCCCTGTCCTTAGCTCCTCCTTCTCGGCAAGAAAAAAACTTCAAAACCCAGTGGGAAAAAGAAGAAATGTTGAGGAGAACCACATTGAAGGACAGATCCACTCCCATGGACGGACAGACTATAGATGAATGTCCATTTATAAATGCAGGAAGGGGGGCTGGTCCAGACAGGCAGGGGCGGTGGTCCGGGGTCACAGGTCGGCACAGGCGGGACACTGCAGATCCTGTCGTCCATGGCTCCCGCACAGACACTGTCAGGAGAGCCACCACTCCCCCCAGGGGGGGAGGGGGGAAAGGGGACACCAGGTGACTAGTCATGAACAGACTTGGTATGAAAGATATGTTATAAAAATGACAGAAACAGGTGTGAGAGAGAGAAAGAGAAGAAAGAACTCAGTGTCTGTACTTCCTCCAGCATTCTAACTCCTAGGGCAGCCTAGACTGAACTGTGACTCATACATCATGTATACATGATATATGAGTCACGTCATTTTTACCTAACCTGACCATAGTCTTTCTCAAACAGGAATGTTTTCAACCTAATTTTAAATGTAGAGACTGTTTCTGCGTCTTTAATATTAAAGGGAAGATGATTCCATCAGACAGTAACCATGGTAACTAAAGGCTCTAGCTCCATCAGACAGTAACCATGGTAACTAAAGGCTCTAGCTCCATCAGACAGTAACCATGGTAACTAAAGGCTCTAGCTCCATCAGACAGTAACCATGGTAACTAAAGGCTCTAGCTCCATCAGACAGTAACCATGGTAACTAAAGGCTCTAGCTCCATCAGACAGTAACCATGGTAACTAAAGGCTCTAGCTCCATCAGACAGTAACCATGGTAACTAAAGGCTCTAGCTCCATCAGACAGTAACCATGGTAACTAAAGGCTCTAGTTCCATCAGACAGTAACCATGGTAACTAAAGGCTCTAGCTCCATCAGACAGTAACCATGGTAACTAAAGGCTCTAGCTCCATCAGACAGTAACCATGGTAACTAAAGGCTCTAGTTCCATCAGACAGTAACCATGGTAACTAAAGGCTCTAGCTCCATCAGACAGTAACCATGGTAACTAAAGGCTCGAGCTCCATCAGACAGTAACCATGGTAACTAAAGGCTCTAGCTCCTACTGTACTTTTAGAAACCCTAGGAACTTTCAATATACCTGCATTCTGAGAACGAAGGGTTCTATTGGGCTGGTACGGAACCAGATCATCTTTAAGATAAGAGGGGCCCATACCATTAACCCCTGACCCCTAACCCCAACCCATACCATTAATGGTTTTATATGTAAGGAGGAGGATTTTAAATTTAATTCTAAACTCAACTGGTAGCCAGTGAAGGGTTTGGAGCACAGGGGTGATAGGGTTAGGGGTCAGGGGTCAGGGTTTGGAGCACAGGGGTGATAGGGTTAGGGGTCAGGGGTCAGGGTTTGGAGCACAGGGGTGATGTGTTCTCTTCTATTTGATCCTGTTAATAATCTTGCTGCTGCATTTTGAACCAGTTGAAGCTTTTTAGGGAATATGTAGGACACGCTACAAGTAAGGAGTTACAATAATCTAATCGTGATGTAACAAATGCATGAATTAATTTTTCGTTTTAGACAGAATATTCCTAATTTTGGCTAATGTTGCACAAGTGAAAAAAGGCTGTTCTACATGTTTGGTTAATGTGCCCTGACCTCTGACCCCTGACCCTTTGAATGAAAGTTGTGGATCAAATAAAACTCCTAAATTTTTAACTGTGGCACTGGGTGTTACACTTAAGTTGTCTACAGTAACTATCTGGTCAGTTAGGGAGTCCGTGGCATTTTTAGGATCAATTATAACAACTTCAGTTCTTTCAGGGTTCAGTAAAAGATAATTGGCACTCATCCAAATTTTTATGTCTTGGACACATGTACTTAGTTTATCTATTTGTCTGGTCTGATCAGGTTTAATCGATAAATATAGCTGTGTGTCATCTGCATAACAATGAAAATTAATGCCATGATTTCTAATGATGTTACCTAAAGGGAGCATATATAACGTAAACAAAATAGGCCCAAGGACTGACCCTTGAGGAACGCCATAATTAACTCTGGAGGACTGCGATGATTGTTGATTAACGTTAACAAATTGGTATGGATTAGATAAATATGATTTAAAGCAGCAGAGGGCTGCTCCTCTAATACCTATATCACATTCTAATCTGTGCACTAAGATACTGTGGTCAATGGTGTCAAAGGCTGCACTAAGGTCTAATAACACCAGGACCCATATTAATCCCATGTCAGCGGCTAATAATAAGTCATTAGTAACTTTAACTAACGCTGTTTCAGTGCTATAATGGGCACGAAAGCCAGACTGAAACTGTTCAAATTAACTATTATCCTGCAGGTGCTGACACAGCTGTTTAACTATTACTCTTTCTAGAACTTTTCAGAGGAAGGGCAGATTAGATATAGACCTAGAATGTCAGGATCTAGGGTAGGTTTTTTCAGAATTGGTTTAATAACAGCATATTTAAATGACTGTGGCACATATCCAGTAATTAATGAAGTGTTAATTATATTTAGGACAGTGTTAATAATTAGGGGCAGAATCTGTTTAAAGAGTTTAGTTGTAATTGGATCTAAGAGGCAGGTGATGATTTGGAAGACATGATAATAGATATGACATCAGTTTGGTCTACAGTGGTGAAATTATTTAGTGTTACAGAGGGATTTATAAAAAGGCCTAGGTTTGAAAGCGTTACTTTTTCTGATCTAATATTTGGGAGAAATGTGTCTATTTTGTCTCTAATAGTTGATATTTTATTGTTAAAGAACTGCAGGAAATCATCAGAATGGAGCGTGGATGGAATAACTGGTTCCACGGAGGTGTGTCTGTTTGTCAGTCTGGCTACAGTACTGAACAGGAATCTAGGATTATTCTGGTTTTCTTTTATTATGGATGAGTAATATGTAGTTTTGGCTGTACGCAAAGCTTGATTATACTTTAGTCACACATTTTTACAGCCATTGAAAGAATGTTGTGAATTGGATCGGTGCCATTCCCTCTAATTTAGGTGTTGTTTGTTTAATGGAGCGAGTGTCAGCGTTGTACCATGGGGAGGTTCATCTAATCTTAGTAGTTTTTAACTTAAGGGGGGCAACTATATCTAACGTAGTTTGTAGTGTGAGCATGGTACTATCGACTAACTCATCACTTATACTGGGACTAAATGTGTCCTTTACATAATCACATGACATAGACACAAATAGTGACTGAATTAACTCTTTATACTTTGAGACAGCACGGTCACATAGTATCCTTTTCATTTGTGTTTTAATCACTGAGGTGGAAATATCCTCAAGCATAAACTGAAAGGTCATTAAAAAGTCATCTGAGAGTATGGGATTATGGGTAAAAACGACAAGGTCACTCATGTCAACACCAAGTGTTAAGATCAGATTGAGAGGGTGTCTGTGAATGCGGGTTGGTTTATGACCATTTTGGATAAAGCCTAAATTCCTGATGCTAGGAGGAGCTAGTTTTGCTAGGCTACTATGATAGAAAAATAGATTTACTGATGCTAGGAGGAGCTATTGTGGCTAGGCTACGACAATAGAACATTAGATTTCCTGATACTTGGAGCTAGTGTAGCTAGGCGAGTATGATAGAACGTTATATTTACTGACACTAGGAGGAGCAAGTGTGGCTAGGCTACTACGATAGAAAATTAGATTTCCTGATGCTAGGAGGAGCAAGTGTGGCTAGGCTACTATGATAGAACATTAGATTTCCTGATGCTGGGAGCTAGTGTGGCTAGGCTACTACAATAGAAGAATAGATTTCCTGATGCTAGGAGGAGCTAGCGTGGCAAGGCCACTATGATAGAACATTAATTACTGACATGAGGAGGAGCTAGTGTGGCTAGGGTACTATGATAGAACATTAGATTTATTGATGCTAGGGGGCGGTGGTGTGGCTAGGGTACTATGATTGAATATTAGAATTACTGATGCTAGGAGGGGCTAGTGTGGCTAGGCTACTATGATAGGACATTAGATTTACTGAAGCTAGGAGGAGCTAGTGTGGCTAGGCTGCTATGATACAACATGAGATATACTGATGCTAGGAGGAGCTAGTGTGGCTAGTAGTGATGCGCGGGCTACCCGCTGGCCCGCGGACATCCGCGGGTGACCCGCGGGTCGGGCGGGTTGGGTCGCAGTATTTAATATATATTGCGGATGCGGGTGGGGCGGGTCAGGGACGATCAATACCCGCATTTTTCCATACGACATTCCCAAAAATGGCACAATATGGATAGACTGAAGGTATACAATATTTCAACTTAAAATGACCTCAGTAAGAATAATCAACGACATATAAAAAATATGATGATGAAAGACAACTCAATTGACATCGGCAGTTTCATTCCACGAGAGGTGGCACGCTCCAGTCAGAATGAATGGGTAACAGCCACGTTATTTTCACATCCTTTCCATTGCCATCAACAGGAAAGGGTTACCTTCATATCTTTACAGACCATGTTAAGACCGATGAGGGAGGATAGAGAGGTGTGTGCGTGCATGGAGCAGTCTCCACAGCCGTGTTATGAAACGGAAAGGAGCCCCGCTAACCTACAGTAGCATCCTCGTCTCTCCTCTCCTTCCAATTGCTCGTACACTTAATTCTCCTATGACCCGCGAGTCGGGCGGGGTGGGTCGCAGTATTAATACATATTGCGGATGCGGGTGGGGCGGGTCAGGGACGATCAATACCCGCTGAAATGTGTGTGTTTGTGTGTGTGTGTGTGCATGCGTGCGTGCTCGGCTCGCGCATGTGCAAGCCCGTCACTTCCTGTTTTGAATGCTTTTTTATCCCAACTTTTTGTTATTTGTTATTAGCGCCAAATCTCCCTGAACACTCAGAGATAAGAGTGAAAATGTGGGACTTGATCAGGGAGAAGATTAAAACAGGCGATGCGAAGGTTGTACGGAAACGTTGTATGTGTTGGCTTTATAGAGTGATGATGTGGGTGGAGTCTATTTTATGTGCTGGAGTGCATATTGAGACGTTAGAAAGGAGGCAAAAATGATGCTTCATGACTTTTAACATTAGAAGCACAAGGTAAAGATGCTGCGAATGTACTATGTGAGTTTAGAGACTAATTTAAGCTCGCGGGTTGATAGCGGGCGGGTTGGGTTTATCGATACTTGATAGCTGGCGAGTTGGGTTTATCGATACGTGACATCATGCGGGTTGGGCAGGGCGGGCCGAGCCACGTCTTGGGTTTGGGCGGGGCGGGTTTCTGTAAAACCCCCTAACCGCGCATCACTAGTGGCTAGGCTGCCATGATACAACATGAGATATACTGATACTAGGAGGAGCTAGTGTGGCTAGGTTACTATGATTGAACATTAGAATTACTGATGCTAGGAGGAGCTAGTTTGGCTAGGCTAACCAAAACCATCCTAAATCATAGAAGCTAATGTGTAAATTACAATGGGAAATGCAGTGTAATTTGATTCCTGCTGACTTTTTGTTACAGGTACGGAAAACGTTCTGCACAGGAAGACGTGGTGGCAGAACTTTTGTTTGGTGGAGACAGTAACAGACACTACAGGTCAAGGCCAGTATCTGATATCTGTCTAATATCTGCCTGATATCTGTCTATCAATTTAAAATCTGTGTAAATATTGTGAATAAAGTAAATATATATGTGAATATTGGTCAAATATCTGTAATTATCAGTCGTACATCTGTGAAAATATCGGGCAAAAATTTGTTTATTATCAGTCTAATATCTGTCAAAACATCTTTTTAAATATTAGCCTAATATCTGTGTAAATATAAGTCTAATATCTGTGAAAATATCAGTAAAATATTTGTTTATTATCAGTTCAATATCCAGTAAATATCGATAAAATATTTGTTTATTATCAGTCTAATATCCAGTAAATATCGGTGTAATATCTGTCAAAACATGTTTTTAAATATTAGTCTGTAAATATCAGTCTAATTTCTGTGTAATTGTCAGTCTAGTATCTGCGTAAATATCAGTCTATTCTCAGAGTAAATGTCAGACTAATATCTGTGTAAATTTCGGTCAAATATCTGTATAATATCAGTCGTACATCTGTGAAAATATCGGTCAAATATTAGTTTAATATCAGTCTAATAGCAGTGTAAATATCATTCTAATACCTGTGTTAATGTAGGTCTAATATCTGTGTAAATATCTGTGTTAATATCAGGCTAGTATCGTGAAAATATGGGTAAAATATTTGTTTATTATCAATATAATATCCAGTAAATATCGGTCTATCTGTCAAAACATATTTTTAAATATCAGTATAATATCTGTGTAAATATCAGTCTCATATCTCTTTTAATATCAGTATAATATCTGGGTAAATATCAGTCTAATATCAGCATATATATCAGTCTAATATCCGGGTTAATACCGGTCTAACATTTCTCAAAACATCTTTAAATATCAGTCTAATATCTATTTTAATATTCGTCTAATATCTGGGTAAATATCAGTCTAATATCAGAGTATATATCAGTCTAATATCCGGGTTAATACCGGTCTAATATCTCTCAAAACATCTTTAAATATCAGTCTAATATCTGTGTGAACATCAGTCTATTATCTGTGTAAATATCGGTCTAATATCTGTCAAAACATCTTTTTAAATATCAGTCTGTGTAAATATCAGTCTAATATCTGTGTAAATATCAGTCTAATATCTGTGTAATTATCAGTCTAATATCTGTGTAATTATCAGTCTAATATCTGTGTAATTATCAGTCTAATATCTGTGTAATTATCAGTCTAATATCTGTGTAATTATCAGTCTAATACCTATGTAATTATCAGTCTAATGTCTGTGTAAATATCAGTCTAATACCTATGTAAATATCAGTCTAATGTCTGTGTAAATATCAGTCTAATGTCTGTGTATATTTCGTTCAAATATCAGTCGTACATCTGTGAAAATATTGGTCAAATATTAGTTTAATATCGGTCTAATAGCAATGTAAATATCATTCTAATACCTATGTAAATATCAGTCTAATGTCTGTGTGAATATCAGTGTAATGTCTGTATAATATTTATTTTATCTACACTGAGCACCTTGTGGAGTAGCATTTTGCAATTTCGTTATATGCACTGTATATAATGACAATAAAGGCTTTTGATTTGATTTGATTAAATATCAGTCTAATATATGTGAAAATTTCAGTCTTATATCACTGTAGTATCATTTTAATATCATTCTAGCATCATTTAATATCATTTTAATATCAGTCTAATAGTAATCTAATATTCTTATATCAGTCTAATATCAGTCCAATATTCTAATATCAGTCTAATAGATTAATATCAGTTTAATAATAGTCTAATATAAGTTTAATATCAATCTAATATCAGTCTAGTATCATTTTATTATCAGTCTAGTATCATTTAATATAAGTCTAGTATCATTTTAATATCAGTGTAATATCAGTCTAACATCAGTCTCATACAGTCTAATATCAGTTTAATGTCAGTCTAGTATCATTTTTATATCAGTCTAATATCGGTTTAATATCAGTCTAATATCAGTGTATTATCAGTTTAGTATCAGTCTATTATCAGTTTAATATCAGTCTAGTATCATTTTTATATCAGTCTAATATCAGTCTAATATCAATCTAATATCATTCTAGTATCATTTTAATATCAGTCTAGCAACAGTTTAATATCAGTCTAATATCAGTGTTGTATCATTATAATATCAGTCTAGTATCATTTTAATATCAGTCTAATATCATTTTAATATCAGTCTAATATCAGTCTAGTATCAGTCTAATTTCAGTGTAATATCAGTCTAATATCAGTGTATTATCAGTTTAATATCAATTTAATATCAGTCTAGTATCAGTTTACTATCATTTTAATATCAGTCTAGTATTATTTTTATATCAGTCTAATATCAATTTAATATCAGTCTAATATCAGTGTATTATCACTTTAATATCAGTTTAATATCAGTTTACTATCATTTTAATATCAGACTGATATCAGTCTTGTATTAGTTTAATAGTATAATATCAGTCTAATATCAGTTTAATATCAGTCTAATATCAGTTTAATAACAATCTAATATCAGTCTAATATCAGTGTATTATCAGTTTCGTATCAGTCTAATATCATTCTAATATCATTTTAATATCAGTCTAGTAACAGTTTAATATCAGTCTAATATCAGTCTAGTATCATTATGATTTCAGTCTAGTATCATTTTAATGTCATTTTAATATCATTTTCATATCAGACTAGTATCAGTCTAATTTCAGTATAATATCAGTCAAATATATCAGAGTAATATCGGTCTAATATCAGTGTATTATCACTTTAATATCAGTATAGTATCAGTTTACTATCATTTTAATATCAGTCTAGTATCATTTTAATATCAGACTATCAGTCTTGTATTAGTTTAATATCAGTATAATATCAGTTTAATATCAGTCTAATATCAGTTTAATATCAGTATAATATCAGTCACATATCAGTTTAATAACAGTCACATGTCAGTTTAATATCATTATACTCCTCTGTTCAGTGTGAACTGCATATCCCATAGTGCCCTCCTTTCTGCTCCATGTAACATCCTCGTTTGTTTGTTTCTTTGTACCCACAGATATGATGATTCTTATATGTGGTGACTCCGCCCCCTCCTCCTCCTACATGTGGTGACTCCGCCCCCTCCTCCTCCTATATGCAGTACTGCTCCTTCTATATGTGGTGACTCCGCCCCCTCCTCCTATATGCAGTAACTCTTCCTCCTATGTGTGATGACTCCGCCCCCTCCTCATATATGCAGTACTGCTCCTTCTATATTTTGTGACTCCGCCCCCTCCTCCTCCTACATGTGGTGACTCCGACCCCTCCTCCTATATGCAGTAACTCTTCCTCCTATGTGTGATGACTCCGCCCCCTCCTCATATATGCAGTACTGCTCCTTCTATATGTGGTGACTCCGCCCCCTCCTCCTATGTGCAGTAACTCTTCCTCCTATGTGTGATGACTCCGCCCCCTCCTCCTATGTGCAGTAACTCTTCCTCCTATGTGTGATGACTCCGCCCCCTCCTCCTATATGCAGTAACTCTTTCTCCTATGTGTGATGACTCCGCCCCCTCCTCCTATATGCGGTGACGCCGCCCCCTCCTCCTATATGCAGTAACTGCCCCTCCTGTGTGGTTCCTCCGCCCCCTCCTCCTATATGCAGTAACTGCCCCTCCTATATGCGGTGACTCCGCCCCCTCCTCCTATATGCAGTAACTGCCCCTCCTATATGCGGTGACTCTGCCCCCTCCTCCTATATGCAGTAACTGCCCCTCCTATATGCGGTGACTCCGCCCCCTCCTCCTATATGCAGTAACTGCCCCTCCTATATGCGGTGACTTCGCCCCATCATCAGGCGTAACTCCAGGTGCATTCCGATATTACAGCAGGAGGGGTTGACACGTGCCTCTCTCTGTCACCTCTGACCTTTGACCTTTTGACCAGTGACCCTCAGCCTCCATGTGTGTTTCCCATAACTAATAAAAGTGTAGATAAATTAATTTAATACTATAAATGAGGTGTGTGTTTTAGCAGAAGGTGAAAGTGTTTCTGCTTTTGTCAAACATCTTCTACTGCCAATAATAATAATAAACAGCTGAATAAATTCAACTAACTCTAACCTGATGACTCTGTCTGTGCACTTTTCATTCACACATTATCCCCTGTGTGCGTTCATGTAACACTAGGCTCAGTGGTATATTATTGTTCATCATATTTATTCTGACTTCTTCAGCCCGCACCGCAGTAAATTGACCAAATATTTTGACACTAAAATGTGTGGCCTGGTCTCCATAGATGTTCTATCTATCAGGATTGACATCGTGATGCACGGATTAAATATAAAACGTAAAAAAAACAATCAAAAAAGTCCATGTGAAATGAATGGGCCATGTTTACGTGGCTATAACTTCCACACCATGCATCATAGCGTTTTCCAGTAAACAGGAAATATTCTTCAGATTGGTCCAGAATTCCGATATGTCGTACAGATGTCGCAAATAAAACCCCAATCATTCTTAATGGGACCCACACTTTTTTCCAACACTACTGCTTCTCCATACTCCAATACGCACAGACTTCATTTAAACTTTAAATCGCAGGCATTTTTGGTTTCTCTTTATTTCATGATTCCCATGAGGGTGTGATTTACAGTTCTCAATGGAGAACTTAGTATATCCTAACATGGCTGTGTTTCACTACGCTCATGTCTGCTTTGGGTTTTCTTCAAAATGAAGGTGTGCACCACCCTGTTAACGAGTACACCACCCTGTTTACTACTGCACCACCCTGTTAACTAGTACACCACCCTGTTTACTACTGCACCACCCTGTTAACTAGTACACCACCCTGTTAACTGGTACACCACCATGTTAACTACTGCACTACCCTGTTAACTACTGCACCACCCTGTTAACTACTGCACCACCCTGTTAACTACTGCACCACCCTATTAACTACTGCACCACCCTGTTACCCTCTGCACCACCCTGTTAAAAACTGCACCACCCTGTTAACTACTGCACTACCGTGTTAACTACTGAACCACCCTATTAACTACTGCACCACCCCGTTAACCTCTGCATCACCCTGTTAACTACTGCACCACCCTGTTAACTACTACACCACCCTGTTTACTACTGCACCACCCTGTTAACTACTGCACCACCCTGTTAACTACTGCTCCAGCCTGTTAACTACTACACCACCCTTTTAACTAGTACACCACCCTTTTAACTACTGCACCACCCTGTTAACTACTGCACCACCCTTTTAACTACTGCACCACCCTGTTAACTACTGCGCCACCCTGTTAACTACTGCACCACCCTGTTAACCACTACACCACCCTGTTAACTGGTACACCACCATGTTAACTACTGCACCACCCTGTTAACTACTGAACCACCCTATTAACTACTGCACCATCCTGTTAACCTCTGCACCACCCTGTTAAAACTGCACTTAACTACTGCACTACCGTGTTAACTACTGAACCACCCTGTTAACTACTGCACCACCCTGTTAACTAGTACACCACCCTGTTAACCACTACACCACCCTGTTAACTGGTACACCACCATGTTAACTACTGCACCACCCTGTTAACTACTGAACCACCCTATTAACTACTGCACCATCCTGTTAACCTCTGCATCACCCTGTTAACTACTGCACCACCCTGTTAACTACTGCACCACCCTGTTAACTACTGCTCCAGCCTGTTAACTACTACACCACCCTTTTAACTAGTACACCACCCTTTTAACTACTGCACCACCCTGTTAACTACTGCACCACCCTTTTAACTACTGCACCACCCTGTTAACTACTGCACCACCCTGTTAACTACTGCACCACCCTGTTAACTAGTACACCACCCTGTTAACCACTACACCACCCTGTTAACTGGTACACCACCATGTTAACTACTGCACCACCCTGTTAACTACTGAACCACCCTATTAACTACTGCACCATCCTGTTAACCTCTGCACCACCCTGTTAAAACTGCACTTAACTACTGCACTACCGTGTTAACTACTGAACCACCCTGTTAACTACTGCACCACCCTGTTAACTAGTACACCACCCTGTTAACCACTACACCACCCTGTTAACTGGTACACCACCATGTTAACTACTGCACCACCCTGTTAACTACTGAACCACCCTATTAACTACTGCACCATCCTGTTAACCTCTGCATCACCCTGTTAACTACTGCACCACCCCGTTAACCTCTGCACCACCCTGTTAAAACTGCACTTAACTACTGCACTACCGTGTTAACTACTGAACCACCCTATTATCTACTGCACCACCCCGTTAACCTCTGCATCACCCTGTTAACTACTACACCATCCTATTAACTAGTACACCACTGTGTTAACTACTGAGGTTAATGTAAATTGTGTGATTGAGTGAATGTAAAGTTAATGTAAAGAATAGAATGCCTTTATTGTCACTATACACATGTAGTGAGATGAGAGCACCTCATACCTCATTCATATAAATAAAATAAAATATCTAAAATACCCAGAGAAAATAAAATCAATAAATATGTACTGATTTAAAAACACATTAAAATTACTATAAAAATAAAATAATTGCCCGTAGATTGACCACAGTGTGTTTGTCAGGACATTTGTGAGGCATCAGCAAATGTGTGAGTTCAGGATAGTTACAGCCTGAAACCAGTTTGAAAGTGTGTGAATGGGTGAATGTGAGGTTTAAAACTCATTAATGATTAAATAAAGTCATAACAATGACATAAAAAATGAAAATATGAGATAAAAATCATAATAATGCAACAAAATATAATACTGAGATTTTTAAAAAAAAGTCAAAATCATGAGATAAAGATCGTAATAAGAAAAAAGTCCAAATATAAAACTGGAAATTGATACCATAACTGTTTTTCGAAGTGTATTATTTTATTTTGAAACCTTTCCGGAAGTGACCCGCGGTTTATTTTGGTTTGCTCTTGACGGATGATGAAGAAGAAGCCAGACGACAACAAGGAGTGCACGAGACATCAGTAAGAGAGGTGAGTGATGGGATGGAAAGGCTGCTTTTATGTGCTTTATCTTTCAACATGTGGGTTAGGGTTATTAATTAGGGTCAGTGTGGAGCGTGTTGGTGCTTTTATTTCTGCTTTTATTTCTGCTGGTGTTCGCGAACTGAAATGGAGCCGCTGACAAAGCTTCGATGAAAGAGGCTGATTGTGTAGCTAGCATGTGTTCCACAAACAGCACAATGCTAATGATAGCTAATGGTGAGGAATTCGCGCTTCTTTTAAATCGAGGTGTGTGTGTGTGTGTGTGTGTGTGTGTGTGTGTGTGTGTGTGTGTGTGTGTGTGTGTGTGTGTGTGTGTGTGTGTGTGTGTGTGTGTCTGACTGTCTGTGTGTGTGTGTCTGACTGTCTGTGTGTGTGTGTGTGCGTGTGTGTCTGTGTGTGTGTGTGTGTGTGTGACTGTCTGTGTGTGTGTGTGTCTGACTGTCTGTGTGTGTGTGTGTGTGTGTGTGTGTGTCTGTGTGTGTGTGTGTGTGTGTGTGTCTGACTGTCTGTGTGTGTGTGTGTGTGTGTGTGTGTGTGTGTGTGTGTGTGTGTGACTGTCTGTGTGTGTGTGTGTGTGTGTGTGTGTGTGTGTGTGTGTGTGTGTGTGTGTGTGTGTGTCCAGTCTTGGTTACAGACTATACTTATAACACTGACACCCCTCCCTCAACGGGGCGCGTGGGGCAGGTGGTGGGGGCGGGGCCTGCTTTGTTATAGACTATTATTATTATAACAGTAACACCCCTCTCTTATACCGGGCGCGTGGGGCAGGTGGTGGGGGGCGGGGCCTACCGAAGCAAATGATCAAACTCAAGCTCCCATTATTTTCCTTCACATTAGCTTTTACACACGTCACCCAAACGACTGTCTGTTTTTATCTGTCTGTCTGTTAGTCTGTTTTTATCTGTCTGTCTGTTAGTCTGTTTTTATCTGTCTGTCTGTTAGTCTGTTTTTATCTGTCTGTCTGTTAGTCTGTTTTTATCTGTCTGTCTGTTAGTCTGTTTTTATCTGTCTGTCTGTTAGTCTGTTTTTATCTGTCTGTCTGTTAGTCTGTTTTTATCTGTCTGTCTGTTAGTCTGTTTTTATCTGTCTGTCTGTTAGTCTGTTTTTATCTGTCTGTCTGTTAGTCTGTTTTTATCTGTCTGTCTGTTAGTCTGTTTTTATCTGTCTGTCTGTTAGTCTGTTTTTATCTGTCTGTCTGTTAGTCTGTTTTTATCTGTCTGTCTGTTAGTCTGTTTTTACCTGTCTGTCTGTTAGTCTGTTTTTATCTGTCTGTCTGTTAGTCTGTTTTTACCTGTCTGTCTGTTAGTCTGTTTTTATCTGTCTGTCTGTTAGTCTGTTTTTATCTGTCTGTCTGTTAGTCTGTTTTTATCTGTCTGTCTGTTAGTCTGTTTTTACCTGTCTGTCTGTTTTTATCTGTCTGTCTGTTAGTCTGTTTTTATCTGTCTGTCTGTTAGTCTGTTTTTATCTGTCTGTCTGTTAGTCTGTTTTTACCTGTCTGTCTGTTAGTCTGTTTTTACCTGTCTGTCTGTTAGTCTGTTTTTATCTGTCTGTCTGTTAGTCTGTTTTTATCTGTCTGTCTGTTATTGTGTGTTTTTTTTATAATTATTGTTTTAATCATGATTTAAAAATGTGTTCATCTTTTTATTTGTATTTTTTACTTATAAATTATGTTTTATTTATTTAACACATAGCTTTAATCATGGATTGTTTTGTACTTAATTTATAATTTTATTGTCTTAATTGTTTGATCAGGCCCAGATTTACAATCAGGTCCTTGGTGGGTTAGGGTTAGGGAGGGAGGACTTCTCACCTGCACCATAAGACACCATGTTTAAATCCCCCAAACTCTGCCTAGCGTCATATGAAGTTGTTTATATATTAATCCTGTGTCATGTCACTTTATCAATCTTTATCTGTGTCACAAGTTAGTTCTTTTCTAGGATGGTAGTGATGGCTCGGACGGCGAAACTTCAGAGTTAACGTGAATTTTTATTTACACAAAGTCCAAAAACCCAGCAGCGATGAGGAGTGCAAATACGTACAGTGAAAAAAAAAGCCAAAAACCTAGGAAAAAGAAAAACTATGTACATAAGATCTAAAAAAATACAATTTGGTCTCAATTACACAAGCACACAGATTTCACCCACACACACACTTACTTCAAATTCACACACGAACTCTCCAAAAAGTCAAATTCCGCTCCAACTCTATCTGCAACTCCAACTCTATAACCCACAGTCACTAGAAAACTCTCACCCTCTATATACCCCCCAAGCTCCACCCCCAGTCATACCAATTAACACATGGTCTCTCATGTTTACATATCCCACATCCTACAAATAATGACACAAATTATCCTCCATATATCTACACAAACACAACATAAACATAGAAAAAACAACAACAAAATGTATGAATGGTTCAGTCTGGGGTCAGGTGTTTGGTTGAAGCCAATTAGGGTTATTTAACAGCTGATGAGCAAGTGATTCAGTTTGGTCAAGTTCTGGAGCCAGTAAGTGTGTGTGTGCAAGTGTGTGTGAAGTCCAGGTCTTGTCCAGTTTAAACCAGGTGGGAGAGTCGCGCTACACATGCAACATGTATATGGGAAAAAGAAAAGACACAGGGCAGGAGAGGATGATGCGCTAATGTAGCACTGTAACAATCTGTCCTATTAGTTTAAACAAATCTTTTTGTGTATTTTCCTTTTACTTCTTTGTGTCTTTTTTTTGTTAGTCATGTGACTTGTGTCGTAGCATGGCTCAATACTTACATCAGTCTTTTCTGTGAAAAGCACTCACAAATTCATCCATATTCAACCCACTTGCTATGGCCTTTCTTTTTGGCGTTTATTCTCACACGTCTTAGTAACACAAACAGATCTTGCTATAAAAAAAAAGTAAAAGGTAAAAAACCAAAAAACAATATTAGCTGATCAACATAATCATTCTGTCATAAGGTACAGGACACATACATAATCAAACAGCTATGTACTGTCAGTACTGCACACATGTCAACTGAACAGAACGTCCCTCACACCAAACTACATGTATCCATAGAAACCCACTAACCAATCAAAACTCAGCACTGACAACACAGTTCTAAATCTGCACGTCCAAATTCTAAATAGTCCAAAACATAATTATAATAAGTGCTAACAAAGGTATGACCTATAGACCTTTTTATCAGCACACAAAACTCAAAACTCACTGTCGTTATCTGAACCCACTTTATTCTCACTAGGGTCACAGGGGTCACTGGGGGCCTAATCCAGCTACATTTGACAGTTTTTACACTTAGAAATGAATTCATCATGTAATTTATTTGACCTGTAACTTAGTTGATGATGATGCTGATTATTTTTCAGGGTTCTTGTCAGTGTATTTCAGTGTAATGGGATGTTACGCTGTCAGTTTAAAGTTCAGTGGTACCTCAACTTACGAAGTTAATTAATTCCAGAAGTTTTTTTGTACCGTTAATTTTCGTTAAATAGTCTAATTTTACATGTAATGGGGAGGGTAATGTCCCAACTTTCCCCCAGTGTTCACCAGATTCACCCCCACACCGTGCAGCTGCAAGTCATTGCTGATGTGCAATATTGAAGCAGTGAAGGTTGGAGTTAAAGGTGCAGGACCATTCAGTCTGTCCCCTCCATAACCTGGACACTCTGCCTATTTACCTTCTGTCTCCATCTGAACTACCTGGACCTCTTGCACAGAAACAAAAGAAATAACAGAACAATATCATTCTAATCATTTAATGACTTAATTCTACTCAGTTTTTCCTCATATGTTGTTCAGTTAACTTCACTTATATCCACAATAGTTCACTTTAAAAAATAAATATTAGTTGGAAGTAGAGATGGGCAAAAAATCGATTTAGATTTAAAATCGAGTTTTATGACAAAATCGATTCATATTTTAGGAAAATCGTGCAATCCGATTCCCCTCCACACGCAATTTTTTTCCTCACAAAAAGAAAACCATGAACCAGGCTGCTTTCTGTAGTTGCACATCTGAAGCGAAAGCATCCAATGGGGGGGGGGGGGGGGGGGGGGGCAGAACTCTTAGAAAAGGCAGAGACTAGCGCTGCCAGCACTTCTTCAAAATGTTCAACAAACAGTGACTGAAAGCTTTTCTCGCGGCACACCTTATCAGAGTCCTGCACGGTTCTGATTTTGACATACCACAACCTGTCATGTTTAAACTCCGACCCGTTTTCCGACGGAAAAAAAAATCCGCACCCGAACGACCCGCTATAAATGAACCCGATATCCGAACCGAACCCGTATCCGATACAGCACAACATTTTTCACCCGTTTCGTGAAAATTTGCGGTTCACCCACGGGTACCCGAACCCGTGCAGGACTCTGCACCTTATGATAAACATGGAGCACGATGTGGAGCGATAACAGACACAATAACATCATATATCCAAAATATTGGTAACATGTTCAGGTTTATTCAAGTAGTTTGATTGATAATAAGGTTTAGTTTTATTTTGTCCTTACAAAGTAAAAATATTACTAGTTTTATTTTTATCTTACTTTTGCACTACTACGTTTTTGCAATGTTTTTCATATAATATGAGTATTAATGTATATTGTTTTAGTTGTTAAAATATTTTAAGCTTTCTTTTTTCCAACAAAATGTATCTTTTACACAGTTTTTCCTGTAACAGTGGTGGATATGTCTGGACTTACTACAGTTCATGTAGACAAAGTCTCAGGTTGCAGTTGCACCTTTTGCACAACTGATTCATTATTTACACTTATTTGTAGAAGTATTTTTGTTTTACATGTTCTTTAATTAAAAAGAAGATGAAAGAAACCACGTTTCTAGTGTTTTCATTTTCATTTAGCCCACGTGGGAAAAAATCGTATCGTGAATCGAGTTTTTTGGGAAAAAATCTGAGATTTTTTTAAAAGAGAAAATCGCCCAGCCCTAGTTGGAAGTAGCTCCTTTAAGAGAAGAACATGTTACAGTAACTGAATACATGTGAGTTACTAGTACTGTCAAGTGTCTTTTTAGGTTTTGTGTAAACCTTTAAATTTTCCCCAACTTGAAAATGGTGTGATCTCTGGTGGAGATTTGAAGGATGCTAGAATTCACTCAGGGAGTCACTCGATAACACTTGTTTAGTTCAAATTTTCCTCTTTTTTTCCCCCTTTTATTTAGAGTTCATGATCACAACATTTGCTGCAGTTTTTCTGGAACAGTTGCCAGTGCCGCCTTAGGTAAAAAACCTAAGTGTAAAAAAAAATAGGTAGAAACGGCGACACATGTTAGTTAAATGTACAAATTATTTTATGGAAAAACGCAAACTTCTTTTGCTGTGAAAACAAGCTAGAACAATTATTACAAAAATGTTTACACTAGAAAACTATAAATTACACAGTCGCAGTATCACCACAGTGTGTTACCATGGTTACCTGTAGGGATATAAACTGTCCAGTAGGTGTCAGTATTTAGTCGCAGTATCATCACAGTGTGTTACCATGGTTACTTGTAGGGATATTAACTGTCCAACAGGTGTCAGTATTTAGTCGCAGTATCACCACAGTATGTTACCATGGTTACTTGTAGGGATATTAACTGTCTAGCAGGTGTCAGTATTTAGCCGCAGTATCACCACAGTATGTTACCATGGTTACTTGTAGGGATATTAACTGTCTAGCAGGTGTCAGTATTTTAAGCCGCCTACAGTCCTTCCTTCAATTCAATAGTTAAACTGGTTAACTAGTCTTAACTAGTCCTCTGCTCTGTTTCCTCAGACAAAGTGAACCGCTACGATGCCTGTGGCCTCCACCAGAACAGAAACGGGTCAGAACACCTCATCACATCTGGTTTCCATGACGACAGAACAAACATCCAGTGTTTTTATATATAATCTGGTGTCATTTACTGTTCAATACTGTTCAACAGTATTCAATATTATTCAATAATACTCAAGAGTGTTCAGTAATGGTAAATGGACTGTACTTGTACAGTAGTTAATACTGTTCAATAATATTCAGTAATAATCAATAATATTCAACAGAATTCAATACTGTTCAATAATCAACCGTGTTCAATAATAATCAATGCTGTTCAATAATTTTCAACAATATTCAATACTATTCAACAATGTTCAATAATCAACAGTTTTCAATACTGTTCAAAATATTCAACAGTATTCAATAATATCCAACAGTAATCAGTAATATCGAAGAGTATTCAATAATCAGTGTTTAATAATATTCAACAGTATTCAATACTATTCACTAATATTCAATACTGTTCAGTAATATTCAACAGTATTCGATAATGTTCAACAGTATTCAATAATCAACAATATTCAATAATCAACAGTTTTCAATACTTTTCAATAATAACAGTATTCAATAATATCCAACAGTATTCAATAATATTCAATAGTTTTTGATAATATTCAACAGTATTCAATAATATCCAACAGTATTCAATAATCAGTAGTATTCAATAATATTCAGTATTTAATCATATTCAACAGAATTCAATACTGTTCAATATTATTCAATACTGTTCAATAATATTCAACAGTATTCAACACTGTTCAATAATATTCAACAGTTTTCAATACTGTTCAATAATAATCAACAGTATTCAATAATATCCAACAATATTCAATAATCAGTAGTGTTCAATAATATTCAGTATTTAATTATATTCAACAGTATTCAATATTATTAAATAATATTGAATACTGTTCAGTGATATTCAACAATATTCAATAATCAACTATTTTCAATACTGTTCAAAAATATTAAACAGTATTCAATAATATTCAACAATATTCAACACTGTTCAATACTGTTCAAAATATTCAACAGTATTCAATAATCAGTAGTACTTAATAGTATTCAGGAGTGTTTAATAATATTCAACAGTATTCAATACTGATCAATACTGTTCAATAATATTCAACACCATTCAATATTGTTCAGTAGTATTCAATAATATTCAGTAGTATTCAATAATATTCAGTAGTATTCAATAATATTCAGTAGTATTCAATAATAGTGAATATAGAACCTGTTGTTCTTCCATTCTTCTTTTGTGTGTATCTGTGTGTGTTTGCACATATGTGTGTGTGTGTGTGTGTGCGTGTGTGTGTGCAGCTCCTCCAGTGGTTGATGTCATCAGTGACATCACCACCAGTTCAACCACGGCCAATGATCTGGACCTGATCTACCTGAAAGGAATTATGGAAAGTCCTCTGGTAATACACAGCCACACACACACTAACACATACTAATACACACACACACACACACTAACACATACTAATACACACTAATACACACACACACACACACTAACACATACTAATACACACTAATACACACACACACACACACTAACACATACTAATACACACTAATACACACTAACACACACTAATACACACTAACACACACTAACACACACTAATACACACTAATACACACTAACACACACTAATACACACTAACACACACTAACACACACTAATACACACTAACACACACTAACACACACTAATACACACTAACACACACTAATACACACTAACACACACTAATACACACTAATACACACTAATACACACTAATACACACTAATACACACTAATACACACTAATACACACTAACACACACTAATACACACTAACACACACTAATACACACTAATACACACTAATACACACTAATACACACTAACACACACTAATACACACTAACACACACTAATACACACTAACACACACTATTACACACTAACACACACTAATACACACTAATACACACTAACACACACTAATACACACTAACACACACTAATACACACTAATACACACTAACACACACTAATAGACACAAATACACACTAACAGACACTAACACACACACACACTAATACACACTAACACACACTAACACACACTAATAGACACAAACACACACTAATACACACACACACACACACTAACACACACTTGTACACACACACACAAACACACACTAATACACACACACACACACACACACACACACTAACACACACTTATACACACATACACACACATACACAAACACACACTAATACACACACACACACACACTAACACACACTTGTACACACTAACAAACACACACACTTAACATGAACAGTCAAAATAGAAAAAAGTTCAAATGTATTCTTCATTAAAATACAACATTTCCTTTTCATGGACCAAATGACTGTAGTCAGTGTTCATGTTCAATCTGGGGTTCAGGTCTAAGACACTGTACACACATGATAGAATATGTGCTTAAAGGGGACGTGTGTGTGTGTGTGTGTGCGCACTAGGAGCAGGAGGACAGTGTGAAGGAACCTCGCCTTTCACCAGTCAGAGACAATAACCTGGAACTGCTGCAGGAAATCCTCCAACACCTGGACCCCTTTACACACCAGTCTGATACTGCAGCTGAACTGGCTACTATACTGACACAACCACACTTCCAGGTAACACACACACACACACACACACACACACACACACACACACACACACATTACCTGAATTGCTCTATCTCTTATCATTGCAAACACACATTTTGATGACCATGAACTTTGACCTACATTCACCAAAATGTAATGGAGTCTGTTTTTGTTTATGTTGGACCATGTAAATTGGTCCAATAGTACTAACCCTAACCCCTTTGCCCTTTAATAGTCTGTGAGCCAGAGCCCCAAAATTTGGAAATCGTTCCCGAAAAAGTGTCAAAGGTCACCATACCTTTTCTTAAAGCCTGGAATCTCATCTTTCCAATGATGTATGATGGTCATGTGACCAGAGTAGAGTTATCAAACATAATGTAAACTATGGTTGGGAAAAATGTATATAAATCAAGCAGAATACTGACATAGTTGAAAATATATATTGAACATATTGAAATATGTAAAAAGAAAGAAAAATTCCAAGGCACTCTCTTAAAAGTGACGAATAAAAAGCCTTTATTAAACTGGCTTGGTTACAAAAACCTATGAAATCATATAAAAACATATAAAAACCCCAACGCGTTTCGGCATAATGGCCTTCATCAGGGAGTCAGACTTGTCACAAAACAGGAAGAGGTATTTAAAACAGAGCCAACCAATCACAAACCTACACATAACAGTGCTAATTAGGTAAAAAGTGTAGTCTTGAAAGCAGTGTAATAAATAAAACCTCCACTAGGTGTCATCCTTAAAAAAGTGAACAAGCCATAAAATGAAATTTTAACTAAATAAAAGCTCTAAAAAAAACAACCAATCCACAAGTTAAAAACAAGTAAATGAGAAGAAAATGAAAACACACAGTGAAAAAAGTCAAACCAAAGTCAAAATTCCATACATATACAATAAATAAATAATATCCATAAAAAACTACATTAAAACTCTGCAATAAAAATCAGAGGAAAACACAAAAATCAAGGTCATCATTCAATCCTGGGTATTTAGTAGCCTGTAGTTTGTCAATCCAAAAGGTCTCTCTCTGACTCAGTGCCAACCAGAGGGTTAAAGGGATGTGATCAATACCAACAACATGTAAAGACGTTGGATCATTATTATGGTGTTCAGTGTAATGTTTTGCCATGGGATATTTGAAATTACCGGTGCGAATTGCGTATTTGTGTTCTGCCAGTCTGTCTTGTAAGCGTGTTTTGGTTCTACCTACGTAGAACACATTACAACTGGGGCACTCCAATCTATAAATGACAAAAGTAGTTTTACAGTTAATGAAATGATTGATCTTATACTGTTTTAGAGAGACTGAATCTTGGAAAGTCTGGGCTTGTAAAACATTAGGACAGTGATTGCAATGATGACAAATAGAATACATATTGAAATATGTATTCTATTTTGTGTCATTTTAAAGGGGACACTCTGAGCTTTCATTTAAACTATTTTGTGAACATTTTTGTATAGTACAGCCAACCCTGGAGCTCTTCAAACTTTTAATCACACACATTTTCCTGTCATTTCCACCTAAATCATCTTTTGTTTTTTAATCCTGTGGCACCAGGGAGCATCAGAGAAACCAAATCCAAACACTGAAATTCTGACTTGACCCTAAGGGTTCAGAACATGTCATTTACTCATATTATCTGATACACAGAGGGTGGTCTTCAGTCTTCTATTAGACACAGTGTTTGTTTGGAAGACAGAAGTAGTGTGTTCTTGTCCTCAGACTAATGTGTTGATATTGTCTAATATTAGAGGAGGGGTCTTTACCTGGTGAAAGTCAGAAGAATATGTTTGACACAAGATTGTTATTCAGCATTTTTATTTAGTTAAAAAACAAACAAACAAATTTGTATAATAGAGGAATTTGTCCAGTGGTGTGACCAGAATCATCTTGTGCTCAATGTGGGGAAGACAGAGGAGATGATATTTGATCCAAAGACTGTTGGTGACCACAGGCCAGTCGTCATTAAAAACACACACATTAGTCAGGTGGGTTCATACAGGTATCTGGGGGTCCACATTGACAACACACTCAGCTGGAGGGTACATGTTGGAAGGTTCTGCTCCAAACTCCAGCAGCGTCTTTACTTCCTACACAGACTCAGGGTCTATGGAGTGGAGCAGAGGATCATGCTGTTGTTCTACCGGGCTGCACTGGAAAGTATCATCAGATACGGCATTGCGGCCTGGTACGGCAACCTGACTGTGCAGTCCAGGTCACAGATTGCCGGGTTGGTGCGGACCGCCATGAAGATCATGGGGATCAGGAACCCTCCTTCCCTCCACATGCTTTATGAGCGGTCCGTCATCAGACTGGCACAGAAAATTGTGACTGACCCGACTCACATTCTGCACCATGAGTTCCAGCTACTGCCCTCTGGCAAGAGATTCAGGGTCCCCAGAACCAGACTGAACCACTACAAGAACTCATTCCTGCCAACATCTGTCAAACTGCTCAACAACCAACAATAACTGTGCAATAAACTTGGTGCAATATTCATATTCATATGTGGAATGCATGCAGCAGTACTGTACGCACTATGTATATGTATATGTATATGTATATGTATATGTATGTATGTATGCATGTGTGTGTGCGCATTCTCATGTATGTATCCCACTACACATTACTTCTGTGAAGTATGCTGCTGCACTTTATCTATTTAATTTTATTTAATCTTATTTAATTTTATTTAACTTTCGCTCTTCTGTATTTCTGTAAACTACAGCTGGACGGAGTCCAGGAAAAAGTTCCCCACGGGGAAAATAAAAGTATATCTTATCTTATCTTATCTTATCTTATTTATCACCACAAAGTTTTTCCCAGTTTATCACATTAACACAAGTATGGGTTGTATTACAAGTTTTGTTCAAAGTAATGGATAAATATGTAAACGAGGCTTAATTTACTGAAATCTATAGATGGTAATTTGTATAAATGTTCAAACATGACATGTTGAATGAGACCACCGTAAACAGTTATTATTACTGTTTAAACATATAAAATGATCCAGTCAGAAATAAAAAAGTATAAATAATGAGCTTTTAAGGAATAAATGGGGTAATAATGAGAGAGCACTAAGCACAAAACAAAGAGTGGGAACATTCTGGTTGGCTAGTATACTTGTCCATAAGTCTTGTTCTGAACTTTTCCTTACACAGTGTTCAGTTCAGTTCACTTACTTTATTGATCCCAATAGGGAAATTAAGGTCCCCGAGTATCTTAGATAAATCAATATACTCATGGTGCCCACGGAGGCACATTAATGACACAACAAGACAAGACACAAATATGCATATAATGCAATTAAAAGACAGGAGAGATATCAAGTGAAATAAAAGAAAGTAAACTAAAATAGTAGTAGTAGTCATGATAAGGTGCAGGGAAACATTCAGCAAACATTGGAGTGTTCAAGTAGCCATACGGCAAAACATTTAAGTGTACAGATAGAGAAATAAGGCTAAAATGTTAAAGTGTAGCAGTATAGGGCAAAGTTTTAAAGTGTACAGATAAGAACATAGGCAAAAATTACATTTAAAATGTACAAATGGCAGTGCTCAGTTAATGAAATACCAATGTAAAATGTATTGTACAGTGCTTGCACACACACACACACACACACACACACACACAAAAGTTACAGCTCAGACCCCAATGCTGATTTCAGTTTCAGTTTTAGTGCCACTCTGTGTACTTTTGAACAGATGAATTGCCCATGGGACAAAGGACCTCTATAGCCTGTCAGTGCTGCATGAGAGGCTACGGAGTCTGTGGCTCAACAGACTCCTCGGCTTGGTGAAGGTAATGTGAAGGGGATGTTTCTGATTGTCCATAATAGAGTCCAGTCTGTTCAGGGTTGTGCTCTCGGCTATTGAGAGTCTCTAGTTCTGTGCCCACAACCGACCCTGCCTTCCTCACCAGTCGGTCAATGCGTCCAGCGTCTGTCCTCCTTATGCGCCCATCTCAGCATGACACAGCATAAAAGAGTACGCTAGCTATGGTAGAACATCAGCAAGAGTCTGATGTAGACATTGAAGGACCTAAGCCTTCTGAGAAAGTAAAGCCTGCTTTGGCCCTTCTTATAGAGTGCATTACAGTTTGTACACCAGTCCAGTTTGTTGTCAATGTACACCCCTAAGTACTTCTAGGTGTATACTGTCTTCACATTCTCCCCCTTAATCGAGACCGGCACCAGAAGAGGGGTGGATCTCCTGAAATCAACCATTTATTTGGTTTTGGTAGTGTTCAGATGCAGCTGATTGGTCCGGCACCATCCCACAAAGTCCTCCACTAGGCCTCTGTACTCATCTTCCTGACCAGCCTTGATGCATCCAACAATTGCAGTGTCATCTGAAAATTTCTGCATGCAGCATGTCCCAGAATTGTAGCTGAAGTCAGTGGTGTAGAGACTGAAGAGCAATGGGGAGAGCACCGTTCCTTGTGGCGCTCCTGTGCTGCTGACCAGCGTTTCAGATGTCAGGCCTCCTTGTCTAACAAACTGGGGCCGCTAAGTGAGGTAGTCGTTGATCCAGGTTACAAGGCCAGTCTCCACACCAGTTTGTCTCTCAGCAGCAGTGGTCAGATGGTGTTAAAGGCACTGGAGAAATCAAAAAACATGATTCTCACAGCACAGCCACCCTTATCCAAGTGAGAGTGGACCCTGTGTAGGAGATACAGGATGGTATCTTCCACTCCCACATTCTGTTGGTAGGCGAACTGCAGAGGATCAAGTGCATGACATACCTGGGGTTTGAGAAGGTAGCGCAGTAGCACACATTTGAATGTTTTCATTAGGTGTGAGGTGAAGGCAACCGGTCTGTTGTCGTTGAGTTCTTTGGGATGTGTTTTCTTTGGGGCTGGTACCAGACAAGATGTTTTCCACAGTGTAGGCACCTTGTCTTCCTGCAGACTTTTATTGAAGAGGTGCTGGAGTGGCTCGGCTAATGATTCTGCACATGACCAAGGCGGTAGTGATGCGCGGTTAGGGGGTTTTACAGAAACCCGCCCAAACCCAAGACGTGGCTCGGCCCAACCCGCATGATGTCACGTATCGATAAACCCAACCCGCCCGCTATCAACCCGCGAGCTTAAATTTGTCTCTAAACTCACATAGTACATTCGCAGCATCTTTACCTTGTGCTTCTAATGTTAAAAGTCATGAAGCATCATTTTTGCCTCCTTTCTAACGTCTCAAAATGCACTCCAGCACATAAAATAGACTCCACCCACATCATCACTCTATAAAGCCAACACATACAACGTTTCCGTACAACCTTCGCATCGCCTGTTTTAATCTTCTCCCTGATCAAGTCCCACATTTTCACTCTTATCTCTGAGTGTTCAGGGAGATTTGGCGCTAATAACAAATAACAAAAAGTTGGGATAAAAAAGCATTCAAAACAGGAAGTGACGGGCTTGCACATGCGCGAGCCGAGCACGCACGCATGCACACACACACACACACACTTCAGCGGGTATTGATCGTCCCTGACCCGCCCCACCCGCATCCGCAATATGTATTAATACTGCGACCCACCCCGCCCGACTCGCGGGTCATAGGAGAATTAAGTGTACGAGCAATTGGAAGGAGAGGAGAGACGAGGATGCTACTGTAGGTTAGCGGGGCTCCTTTCCGTTTCATAACACGGCTGTGGAGACTGCTCCATGCACGCACACACCTCTCTATCCTCCCTCATCGGTCTTAACATGGTCTGTAAAGATATGAAGGCGACCCTTTCCTGTTGATGGCAATGGAAAGGATGTGAAAATAACGTGGCTGTTACCCATTCATTCTGACTGGAGCGTGCCGCCTCTCGTGGAATGAAACTGCCGATGTCAATTGAGTTGTCTTTCATCATCATATTTTTTATATGTCGTTGATTATTCTTACTGAGGTCATTTTAAGTTGAAATATTGTATACCTTCAGTCTATCCATATTGTGCCATTTTTGGGAATGTCGTATGGAAAAATGCGGGTATTGATCGTCCCTGACCCGCCCCACCCGCATCCGCAATATATATTAAATACTGCGACCCAACCCGCCCGACCCGCGGGTATCCGCGGGCCTGCGGGTAGCCCGCGCATCACTACAAGGCGGCTGTCAGGCCCAGCCGCCTTGGATTTCAGTCTTTTCAATGTACCTTGCACTTGGTCTGTGGTAATTGTAGGTGGAGGATAAACTGGGTTGAGGTGAGTGTAAGTGTGTGTGTGTGTGTGTGTGTGTGTGGGGGGGGGGGGGGGGGGGGGTTGCAGAGGTGGTGTGGTGGTTTCCCAGAGTGGAAGCCACGGTGAGAGTTGGGGGGTGTGTCCATATCCATGACACTGGGTGTTGTGATGCTCAGGGTATGGAACAGTGGGTGAGGGGAAATGGAACTGGCTGAGAGTCGTTGTCCGGGTCGTTGTCGAGTGGTTGTATTGGGGGTTGGGCGCAGGCAGGGCTCTACACTAACTTTTTTTAAAATTTAGGAGCACACAAAAAAAATAGGGGCACAAGTAGGTTTTACTTTTAAATGTTTGTTTATTTACAGTGCAGTACTTACGCACAGATACCAACATTGTTGAATGACTGCTGTCATTTGTGTTAATTTAGAGCAGACCATAACATAACTTTGTATTATGGGATGCTTTGTCCTTTGATACATTTTAGAACGTTGTATTGGCTGCCTTGTTATTAGATCCATTTTAGAATGATTAACCCTTTAACTCCTGAGACTGAGACACAGTAAAAAATAAAATAAGATAAAATAAAATAAGCAACACAATGAACAAAAAACAGTCAAAGTGATCAGTAAAATGAACAAAAATGAATAATAAACCAACAAAATAATATGTAACATGAACAAAGTAAGACACTAACAGAACACAATTAAAGAAAAATAATAAAATAAAAAAAAACAGAAAAATAAACAAAATAAGCAACATCAACAGAAACTAATATATATTCACAAAATAAGAAATAATGTGGAAAAAAGGGCAAAAAACAAAAACCCAAAATGAAGTAAAAAAAAAGGAATAAATAACTAGTGTTGTAATTTGGTTCCAGTAGTTTTAGTTTGGGCTTTTTCTTTTTCTTAATCACTTGCTTTTCGACACCTGTACATCAGTTCCATGATCAAAATTCTCAGTAAAATAACAGTTAAAAAAACACATGAATTTTTCAGAATTTTTAAACTAAACCATCCACTCAGAACGTGTCAGCGCTGACGCATCAGGAGTTAAAGGGTTAATCCTTTCAATATGTGCCGTGTTCGTCTCGACTATGCGGAGCTGTTCGCGCAGTTTTAATTCATTTCTAGTAGGTTTTCATTAACTCCTCAGGTCTGTGTGTGTGTCTTATTGTGTGCAGCAAGACCCAGGAGGGATTATATCTCTTGGCTGACTTGAGAATGCCTAGGGATTCCCCTGGAGGAGGTGGCTGAGGTAGCTAGGGTTAGGGTGAGGGAAGTCTGGGCTTCTCTGCTGGGGCTGCTGCCCCCACGACCTTGACCCAGATAAGGGGGGGAAACATTGATGACAACGATCCCTAAACAGTTTTGTATGAACATGCCTAAACAGTTTTTTGCAGATATCCCTATCATTGTGTCATTTTCTTTTTTTTTTTAAACAGTCCCTTTTAGAGACCCACGACTCGGTGGCATCTCAGGCCTGTGACAGTCCTCTGCCCAGCCCATGTGATTTTGTGGATCAGCAAACAGAGGATGGACCCCCAAACAATCCACACCCGCCACCTGACGCCATACGCATGGTGGGGGTACGTAAGGTGGCTGGCGAACACCTGGTGAGTCCCACCCCTCACACGTGCCTTTGATCTGGTTTCTGTGGAAACAGGTGTGGTTTCTGTGGAGACAGTAGTGGTTTCTATGGAGACAATACTAGGACAGAATGAGTGTTGAGTGGACAGTAATTTCATGGCATCTCCATGTGTCTGTGGTTGGAGATAAACATTAAATAAATACGATCAAACTGTAAAATGGGTTCATTTGTTCTGAAAAATTACATTTTATGAAACTTTCAGTAAAATGACCAAGAATGACAGTGTAATAGTGTAAAACAGTTTATATTAGTGTAGATAGTGTAAAACAGTTTATATTAGTGTAGACAGTGTAATAGTGTAAAACAGTTTATATTAGTGTAGATAGTGTAAAACAGTTTATATTAGTGTAGACAGTGTAATAGTGTAAAACAGTTTATATTAGTGTAGATAGTGTAAAACAGTTTATATTAGTGTAGACGGTGTAACAGTGTAAAACAGTTTATATTAGTGTAGACGGTGTAACAGTGTAAAACAGTTTATATTAGTGTAGACAGTGTAACAGTGTAAAACAGTTTATATTAGTGTAGACAGTGTAATAGTGTAAAACAGTTTATTAGTGTAGACAGTGTAATAGTGTAAAACAGTTTATTAGTGTAGACAGTGTAATAGTGTAAAACAGTTCATATTGGTGTAATAGTGTAAAACAGTTTATATTAGTGTAGACAGTGTAATAGTGTAAAACAGTTTATATTAGTGTAGACACTGTAACAGTTTGATCATATTTATTTCATGTTCAACTCCAACCACAGACACATGGACATCCCATTATATTACTGTCAACACCACTCATTCTGTCCCACTACTGTCTCCATAGAAACCACTACTGTCTCCATAGAAACCACTACTGTCTCCATATAAACCACTACTGTCTCCATAGAAACCACTACTGTCTCCATAGAAACCACTACTGTCTCCATATAAACCACTACTGTCTCCATAGAAACCACTACTGTCTCCATAGAAACCACTACTGTCTCCATAGAAACCACTACTGTCTCCATAGAAACCACTACTGTCTCCATAGAAACCACTACTGTCTCCATAGAAACCACTACTGTCTCCATAGAAACCACTACTGTCTCCATAGAAACCACTACTGTCTCCATAGAAACCACTACTGTCTCCATAGAAACCACGACTGTCTCCATAGAAACCACGACTGTCTCCATAGAAACCACTACTGTCTCCATAGAAACCACTACTGTCTCCATAGAAACCACTACTGTCTCCATAGAAACCACTACTGTCTCCATAGGATTGTGCTGAGGCTCTGGGGTAGAGTTAGTTAGTTAGTTAGTTAGTTAGTTAGTTCGTTGACTAACTGGGCTTGGATCTATTTTTCAGGGCGTGACCTTCAGAGTGGACAGTGGTGAACTGGTTATTGCTCGTATCCTCCACGGTGGAATGATTGATCAACAAGGACTACTGCACGTTGGTGACATCATCAAGGAGGTAACCCCGCCCCCTTTATGCTCAACTGACCCTGTTCCTTTTACACTCACATATGTGGGATTCACAAAGATGTGGAACTAGCTCCAAACACAACAAACCCCTCCCTTTTACGCATATATAAATAGAACAAAATTATCAATATTGCAAAAGGTCAAAGGTCAGGGTTGCATTTAGCAGACAGATCAAGGTCAGGTTATTGGCTCTAATTCAAGGACAAGCAGTATTAGGTAGTCTATGAATACTAGTTGTGGAGATATTTCACTTTTTTCAGGTTATTAACACTTTTGTTGTTGGATAGTTTATTTAAAAAGTCAGATTTAAAAAAAAATATTTAAAAAAGTCTGATTATTTTAAAAACTCAGATTATTTTTAAAAAGTCGGATTATTTTAAAAAACTCAGATTATTTCAAACGTCAGATTATATAAAAATCAGTTTATATAAAAAGTCAGTTTATATAAAATGTCTGATTATTTTAAAGTCAGTTTTTAAAAAAAAATCAGTTTATATAATAAGTAGGTTTATATAAAAAGTCATGTTTATATAAAAAAATCATGTTTATATAAAACCACTGTAGTGGAATCATTTGACATCTCATGTCCTTCCTCAGTAAATATGTGTTTTTCATAGAATGTAGTAGAATAATAACAGGTGTTTGTGTCATCAGGTGAATGGGCGGGAGGTGGGCCAGGACCCCCGGGTTCTACAGGAGGAGCTGCAGGCCACCAGTGGAAGTGTGGTTCTGAAGATTCTACCCAGTTACCATGAAACTATCCCACCACGACAGGTCTGATCTGATTGGCTAAGATCTGGAGGACCAACAGGAACATTATTAAATACAGTGGTACCTCTACTGACCACAGACCAGTTAACTAATAATATAACTGACCACAGAGACAGTTAACTAATAATATAACTGACCACAGACCAGTTAACTAATAATATAACTGACCACAGACACAGTTAACTAATAATATAACTGACCACAGACCAGTTAACTAATAATATAACTGACCACAGACCAGTTAACTAATAATATAACTGACCACAGACACAGTTAACTAATAATATAACTGACCACAGACCAGTTAACTAATAATATAACTGACCACAGACACAGTTAACTAATAATATAACTGACCACAGACACAGTTAACTAATAATATAACTGACCACAGACCAGTTAACTAATAATATAACTGACCACAGACACAGTTAACTAATAATATAACTGACCACAGACCAGTTAACTAATAATATAAGTGACCACAGACACAGTTAACTAATAATATAACTGACCACAGACCAGTTAACTAATAATATAACTGACCACAGACCAGTTAACTAATAATATAACTGACCACAGACACAGTTAACTAATAATATAACTGACCACAGACCAGTTAACTAATAATATAACTGACCACAGACACAGTTAACTAATAATATAACTGACCACAGACACAGTTAACTAATAATATAACTGACCACAGACCAGTTAACTAATAATATAACTGACCACAGACACAGTTAACTAATAATATAACTGACCACAGACACAGTTAACTAATAATATAACTGACCACAGACCAGTTAACTAATAATATAACTGACCACAGACACAGTTAACTAATATAACTGACCACAGACCAGTTAACTAATAATATAACTGACCACAGACCAGTTAACTAATAATATAACTGACCACAGACCAGTTAACTAATAATATAACTGACCACAGACACCGTTAACTAATAATATAACTGACCACAGACCAGTTAACTAATAATATAACTGACCACAGACACAGTTAACTAATAATATAACTGACCACAGACACAGTTAACTAATAATATAACTGACCGCAGACCAGTTAACTAATAATATAACTGACCGCAGACCAGTTAACTAATAATATAACTGACCGCAGACCAGTTAACTAATAATATAACTGACCGCAGACCAGTTAACTAATAATATAACTGACCGCAGACCAGTTAACTAATAATATAACTGACCGCAGACCAGTTAACTAATAATATAACTGACCACAGACACAGTTAACTAATAATATAACTGACCACAGACCAGTTAACTAATAATATAAGTGACCACAGACACAGTTAACTAATAATATAACTGACCACAGACACAGTTAACTAATAATATAAGTGACCACAGACCAGTTAACTAATAATATAACTGACCACAGACACAGTTAACTAATAATATAACTGACCACAGACACAGTTAACTAATAATATAACTGACCACAGACCAGTTAACTAATAATATAACTGACCACAGACCAGTTAACTAATAATATAACTGACCACAGACCAGTTAACTAATAATATAGCTGACCACAGACACAGTTAACTAATAATATAACTGACCACAGACACAGTTAACTAATAATATAACTGACCACAGACACAGTTAACTAATAATATAACTGACCACAGACACAGTTAACTAATAATATAACTGACCACAGACCAGTTAACTAATAATATAACTGACCACAGACCAGTTAACTAATAATATAACTGACCACAGACACAGTTAACTAATAATATAACTGACCACAGACCAGTTAACTAATAATATAACTGACCACAGACACAGTTAACTAATAATATAACTGACCACAGACACAGTTAACTAATAATATAACTGACCACAGACCAGTTAACTAATAATATAACTGACCGCAGACCAGTTAACTAATAATATAACTGACCGCAGACCAGTTAACTAATAATATAACTGGCCACAGACCAGTTAACTAATAATATAACTGACCACAGACCAGTTAACTAATAATATAACTGACCACAGACACAGTTAACTAATAATATAACTGACCACAGACCAGTTAACTAATAATATAACTGACCACAGACCAGTTAACTAATAATATAACTGACCGCAGACCAGTTAACTAATAATATAACTGACCGCAGACCAGTTAACTAATAATATAACTGGCCACAGACCAGTTAACTAATAATATAACTGACCACAGACCAGTTAACTAATAATATAACTGACCACAGACACAGTTAACTAATAATATAACTGACCACAGACCAGTTAACTAATAATATAACTGACCGCAGACCAGTTAACTAATAATATAACTGGCCACAGACCAGTTAACTAATGATCTATGTGACCAAAAAATTTACAAAACCAAAGTGAAACTGTACGTATCATCCCATTGGCTATGAGGGAGCTACCCATAATGCTTTTGGTGACCTTTGACCCTCATTCATCAGTTCCTGTTGTTTCCTCAGTTTTTCTCAGTGTGTTTATTTAAACTTTATTACAGTACATTTTATAAAATGACAGTAAACAGGTCGATGGTGTCGCACTGTTTGTCTGCAGCTGCTGTGTCTCCATGGTAACACACACACTTTAACGCTCATTTCTCCACCTAGACCAGCGCTGTTAGTATCAACAGTTGAGGCCAACGGTGCAGAAGAGTATATGACCCACACACTATCATCAGCTTAACCACAACTGGTCCAAACTTGGACTCCTCAAGCCCGGACACGTGGACCGTTCTACAGAACCTGGGTCTGCTACAGTGGTCAGATCCAGCGCCCTACAGCGGAGTCTCCGCCCACAGAGGAAGTAGAAGTGCGTCTGTGGCGGTGGATTTCCAGCTAAGCTAAGAGCTAACCCGTTCAGACTCGCCAACGTGCGCTCAGTGGAAAACAAAGTGGACTACCTGAAGATTTAAACACAAACATGATCCACCAGACTGATGCATCCTCAATCTGACCCAGACCTGGATCAACTCTTCTGTCCCGGACACCCACATTAGCCTGGACCCACTAACATATAAATCTACATTTTATAACAACACATATTTATACAAAATCTGTATATTTATATCATTTTAAAGTTTTCAGGGGTAGTATTGGGGGCCTTGGAACCAATTAGACCTTTTACATGAAAAATGAATGTGAAATAATTTTCACTCTGTTAATATCTTTACTATTATTCATCCTACTTGACTTGATTTGGGCCCCGGACCTTATTTTTTAAACCTGTGTGTGTGTGTTCCATCAGGTGTTCTTTAAGTGTCACTATGACTATGACCCGGCCAATGACAACCTGATTCCCTGTAAGGAGGCAGGGCTACGATTTGAAACCGGGGACATCCTGCAGATCGTTAACCAGGATGACGTCAACTGGTGGCAGGTCAGAAACTTAAGGTTTACAGCACAAGGTCAGAGGTCACACTGATTTGACATTAGTCAACTAAGTCAGAAGTATTAGCATTAGCACGAGCAGCTCTAGTAAATGTACAGTTACAGTCGTTTCAGTTATTGGACAGAAATGACAAATACCATAACCCATGTTTTTAGGCTCGTCATGTGGAAGGTGGAAACACAGGACTCATCCCCAGTCAGATGTTGGAGGAGAAGAGAAAGGCCTTCGTCAAGACAGATGTGGAGTTGATGCCTACAGGTGAAATAGACACCAATGTCTACTGGTGAAATAAACACCAATGTCTACTGGTGAAATAAACACCAATGTCTACTGGTGAAATAAACACCAACGTCTACTGGTGAAATAAACACCCACGTCTACAGGTGAAATAAACACCCACGTCTACTGGTGAAATAAACACCCACGTCTACTGGTGAAATAAACACCCACGTCTACAGGTGAAATAAACACCCCCGTCTACAGGTGAAATAAACACCCACGTCTACTGGTGAAATAAACACCCACGTCTACTGGTGAAATAAACACCCACGTCTACTGGTGAAATAAACACCCACGTCTACAGGTGAAATAAACACCCACGTCTACGGGTGAAATAAACACCCACGTCTACAGGTGAAATAAACACCCACGTCTACGGGTGAAATAAACACCCACGTCTACTGGTGAAATAAACACCCACCTACAGGTGAAATAAACACCCACGTCTACAGGTGAAATAAACACCCCCGTCTACAGGTGAAATAAACACCCACGTCTACGGGTGAAATAAACACCCACGTCTGCTGGTGAAATAAACACCCACGTCTACTGGTGAAATAAACACCCACGTCTACGGGTGAAATAAACACCCACGTCTGCTGGTGAAATAAACACCCACGTCTACTGGTGAAATAAACACCCACCTACAGGTGAAATAAACACCCACCTACGGGTGAAATAAACACCCACGTCTACTGGTGAAATAAACACCCACGTCTACTGGTGAAATAAACACCAATGTCTACTGGTGAAATAAACACCCACGTCTACAGGTGAAATAAACACCCACCTACGGGTGAAATAAACACCCACGTCTACTGGTGAAATAAACACCCACGTCTACTGGTGAAATAAACACCAATGTCTACTGGTGAAATAAACACCCACGTCTACAGGTGAAATAAACACCCACCTACAGGTGAAATAAACACCCACCTACGGGTGAAATAAACACCCACGTCTACGGGTGAAATAAACACCAATGTCTACTGGTGAAATAAACACCCACGTCTACTGGTGAAATAAACACCCACGTCTACTGGTGAAATAAACACCCACCTACGGGTGAAATAAACACCCACGTCAGGAAATAATTGAATTAGTCTAATAATAATAATAACATATGTTTTTACATATTTTTTTACATCACATGTATTGGTGTTTTAATCATTTAATAAGACATGTAACTATTTAATTCACATTTTAATTAATTTATTTAATTTCCACAGGTTTGAACTGATTGAAATGTGTTGATTTTAATGTGATAGTTATTTCCTGTTTGAATGTGACAGGAAACCTTTGCAGTGGTGTTGGAGGAAAGAAGAAGAAGAAAATGATGTATGTGACGACCAAGAACGCAGGTAACATTAGTGAACGCTAACTATGCTAACGCTAACTGGCTTGCTTTGGAAAGCTCCAGCTGGGGTCCTGCTTTAAGCATAAATTGACGCGAGACAATCAGGAGGTTTGGAACATGACGGTCTGAGAGTTTTGTGGTTTATTGACATCACATGTAATCGTATCGACCAGCACTGATCAACAGCCAAACTTCGAATGTCCATTTGTTTTCACTTCATTTGGTCATATATCTTCTGAACGTCAATTTACCGACTTCAGGTGGTGCTGTTGGTGTTCAGTTCTGATTGGTTGTCCCTCCACTTACGTTTGTTGTTTTGTGTCAGCCCTCGGTTCTACTTGTTTACATTTACGCCAAGACATTCTGTCTCCCGGCTGGTTCCTGCCTCAAGAAACCGGTGCTCAGGTCTCTGCACTGGCTCCCTGTGAGCTTCAGGATTGATTTTAAAGTGCTTTTATTAGTTTCTAAGAGTCTTAATGGCTGTGGCCCTGTTTATTTATCGGATCTGCTTTTAACATATGAGCCCTCTCGGATCCTCAAGTCCTCGGGTAGTAAGCTTTTAATTGTCCTTAGAGTTGCCACTAAAACACATGGTGAGGCCTCATTCAGTTTTTATGGCCCCAAACTATGGAACAATCTACCTGAGGATCTGAGGTCCGCTGCGAGTGTTCATATTTTTAAGGGTAAACTTAGAACCTACCTTTTTAACTTAGCGTTTAGTTAAATTTTTATCTTAACATTATTTCATTCTGCTATTGTATGTATGAACTTTATTTTATTACTATTATTCAGTTACTATATATTCTATTATTTTTAACTGTGTAAATCTTTTAACTTGTCCAACAATTGCGGGATAATGGGGGGGTCTCATGTAAAGCACTTTGTGCTACTGCACCATGTTTGAAAAGTGCTATATAAATAAAGTTTGATTGATTGATTGATGGTCACAGATTAGTTTGTTCCCAAACAATAGTGCTTTAACATTGTCTGTATTATCCCTCCATATCATAGCCTGGTCCCTGACTGGACTGACCACTTGACCTATCAGCTGGACTGAAAATTACTATATTAGTGATTAAAACAGTTAATGACAGAGGAACGTTGGTGATTAAAACAGTTAATGATGAACGCTAGGTCTTTTTACCTCCTCATGTCCTCATATGGTCTTTTTACTTCCTCATGTCCTCATATGGTCGTCTTACCTCCTCATGTCCTCATATGGTCTTTTTACCTCCTCATGTACTCATATGGTCTTTTTACCTCCTCGTGTCCTCATATGGTCTTTTTACCTCCTCGTGTCCTCATATGGTCTTCTTACCTCCTCGTGTCCTCATATGGTCCTTTTACCCCCTCATGTCCTCATATGGTCTTCTTACCTCCTCGTGTCCTCATATGGTCTTCTTACCTCCTCATGTCCTCATATGGTCCTTTTACCCCCTCATGTCCTCATATGGTCGTCTTACCTCCTCATGTCCTCATATGGTCGTCTTACCTCCTCATGTCCTCATATGGTCTTCTTACCTCCTCATGTCCTCATATAGTCTTCTTACCTCCTCATGTCCTCATATGGTCTTCTTACCTCCTCATGTCCTCATGGTCTTTTTACCTCCTCATGTCCTCATATGGTCTTTTTACTTCCTCATGTCCTCATATGGTCTTTTTACCTCCTCGTGTCCTCATATGGTCTTTTTACCTCCTCGTGTCCTCATATGGTCCTTTTACCCCCTCATGTCCTCATATGGTCGTCTTACCTCCTCATGTCCTCATATGGTCGTCTTACCTCCTCATGTCCTCATATGGTCTTCTTACCTCCTCATGTCCTCATATAGTCTTCTTACCTCCTCGTGTCCTCATATGGTCTTTTTACCTCCTCGTGTCCTCATATGGTCTTCTTACCTCCTCGTGTCCTCATATGGTCTTTTTACTTCCTCATGTCCTCATATGGTCGTCTTACCTCCTCATGTCCTCAAGTGGTCTTTTTACTTCCTCATGTGGTCTTATTATGCCCTGTCCCTCAGAGTTTGACAGACATGAGATCCTTCTGTATGAGGAAGTGGCTAAAGTTCCGCCCTTTAAGAGGAAAACTCTTCTGCTGATTGGAGCCCAAGGTGTCGGTAGGAGGAGACTGAAGACGCTGCTGCTGCTGAGAGACCCTCAGCTGTTTGGAACCACCATTCCATGTAGGAAGTGTCCAAATATGATCACTACATAGACTGAGACTTGTGGGTTTTTACTTCACACTGTTCTGTAGCTCTGCAGCAAACATTAGTATTAGCTTTACTGTAGCTCTGCAGCGAACATTAGCATTATCTTAATTGTAGCTCTGCGATGACCATTAGCTTAACTGTAGCTCTGTGGCGAACATTAGTATTAGCTTAACTGTAGCTCTGTGGCGAACATTAGAATTAGCTTAACTGTAGCTCTGCTGCAAACATTAGCTTAACCGTAGCTCTGCAGCAAGCATTAGCTTAACTATGGCGAACATTAGCACTGGCTTAACTGTAGCTCTATGGCGAACATTAGCATTAGCTTAACTGTAGCTCTATGGTGGACATTAGCATTAGCTTAACCATAGCTCTGCAGCAAACATTAGCATTAGCGTAACTATAGCTCTATGGCGAACATTAGCATTGTCTTAATTGTATCTCTGTGGCAAACATTAGCAGTAACTCAACTGTAGCTCTATGGCGAACATTAGCATTGGCTTAACTGTAGCTCTATGGCAAACATTAGCATTGGCTTAACTGTAGCTCTGGTGAACATTAGCATTGGCTTAACTGTAGCTTTGGTGAACATTAGCATTGGCTTAACTGTAGCTCTGGTGAACATTAGGATTAGCTTAACTGTAGCTCTGTGGTGAACATGAGCATTAGCTTAACCGTAGCTCTGCAGCAAACATTAGCATTATCTTAACTATAGCTCTATGGTGAACATTAGTATTGGATTAACTGTAGCTCTGCGGCTAACATTAGCTTCACTGTAGATCTGTGGCTAACATTAGCATAACCTTAACTGTATCTCTGCGGCTAGCATTAGCTTAACTGTAGCTGAGACATTTGGGTATTTCAGGGAATACATTTCGAAGATTTGATTGCAGTGGTGTTTTCCAGACACGTCCAGAAAACCTAAAAAGGGAGAGCGGGAATGTCGTATGTACGCGTTCACCAGTCGAAACAAGATGGAGACGGACATAAAGAACGGTCGTTACCTGGAACACGGAGAATACGATGGCAGTTTATACGGCATCAAGATGGATTCTATCCATGAGGTGGTGGAAGCAGGACGAGTCTGCATCCTGGATGCCAACCCTCAGGTACAGCACTTACTGCCCCCAGTGCACCCAGTCTGCCCCCGGTCTGCCCCCAGTGTTCCCAGTGTTTCCAGTCTGCCCACATCTCTGGTTTAGGGGTAGTTTTAGGGTCAGGTTTAGGGGAAGGGTCATTCAGTGGGTGGGTGTCATGTGCTTTATTTCAGAAGTTGTCATCACACAGACGTCTTTGTTCGTCCTTCTTCAGGAATCTCCAAACATTTATCAGAGGATAGAAGAGCGTCTTTCACATGTGAAGTGTGTAAATGGAAGAAACCAAACTAAATTAGTGTGTGTGACTGTCAATGACTCTATTGTGTGTCCTCTTTAGTTTCTTAAAGTGTTAATGGACTCTTTTGTGTGTCCTGTATGAAGGTAATGTTGGCCTGACTGGGTCATTAAATGTCCCCATGAACCATAAACCTCCAGTTTATTATGTGTTATTAATTAATATAGCATGAGTGTGATGACCAAGGACGTCTGGACACAGTCAACAGGGACAATGTTTGGAATTCGCCTCTGTTGTTACCTGAGGGAAAGGGTTCAACATTTGACTATGAAGCATCTGTCTTTCTACTTCATGACAGAACATGTGACAACAGCTGGTTCTGTTCATGTTCTCACTTTCATGCAGGTTCCAAATTAATTAGTTAATTTGATCAGCACATGATTGTTTCTAATTTGAACATGTTCTCTCCTTGTGGTGATTCCAAACTTCCACAACACCTTTAGTCTCTGAAAGTGTTGCGGACCTCAGAGTTCCTGCCCTACGTGGTCTTCCTTCAGGCTCCAGACTTCCAGGTCCTCAAAGCCATGAACCAGTCGGCTGTGGAGGCCGGCGTCGTCACCAAGACCCTGACAGTAAGACTAGTGTCCTTCTGTTTCCATATGACCCTGACCCTTGACCCCTGACAGTAAGACTAGTGTCCTTCTGTTTCCATATGACCCTGACCCTTGACCCCTGACAGTAAGACGAGTGTACTTCTGTTTCCATCTGACCCTGACCCTTGACCCCTGACAGTAAGACTAGTCTCCGGTTTCCATCTTACCTTTGACCCCTGAAAGTAAGACTAGTGTCCTGTTTCTATCTGACCCTTGACCCCGGACAGTAAGACTAGTGTCCTGTTTCTATCTGACCCTTGACCCCGGACAGTAAGACTAGTGTCCTGTTTCTATCTGACCCTTGACCCCAGACAGTAAGACTAGTGTCCTGTTTCTATCTGACCCTTGACCCCGGACAGTAAGACTAGTGTCCTGTTTCTATCTGACCCTTGACCCCTGAAAGTAAGACTAGTGTCCTGTTTCTATCTGACCCTTGACCCCGGACAGTAAGACTAGTGTCTTGTTTCTATCTGACCCTTGACCCCTGACAATACGACTAGTGTCCTTCTGTTTCCATCTGCTCTAACCCTAACCTTGACCCTAACCTTACTAATATTACTCCCATATCAACCAAAAAATGACAAATTTTGATCTCAGAAAAAAAAGTAAACTGTAACCAAAAAATGTAAAATGAGCTTTTACTGGACTGCATCCAAAATCTGTGATAAGCGTCCCCATACTCCCACACACAAGACCTGTTTATAGGGAGGTTTTGGTTCAGATGGTGGAGCAGGTCATCCAATGACTGAAGGGTCAGTGGTTCACATCCCAGCTCTGGCTGTCCACACGTATAAGTGTCCTTGGGCAAAGACACTGAACCTCGCTTTTGTTACGGCCACACCAAACGCAAATTTACACGCATACACGTGTCACGCCCTGTGTAAACAATCGAGTCTGGACACTAGGTAAAGATAGAAACATAGATACACCAAAAGTGTCCACCAGTTCAGTCTGTCCTCAACTATGGCTCAGATCAGTTAGATTGCTGCTCTGGACGTCCCATACATGTGAGGACCAGACACCCTAGATTTTGGGTTCACCTGTTCCTGCAGAACCTCCTGCAGCACGAGGAATTCCACCACCTCCTCCAGGAACTGTATTCTGGATGACGTCCACTTTCAACGATATTTTCTTTCTGTCGCCATCTGGGTCGGTCCCACCGTCATACGTCATTCTGTCACAGCGTTGGCAGCATCTCAATGGTGATTGGCTTTAGTGGACCGGTGTCACGCAAAGTCTCCTGAAAAGTTCAAGATTTTCAACTCCAGCATTTATGTGTATTTGCAGCAAAATGTGCCAGTCCAACACCCTGACACTCCAACACCCTGACATTCCAACGCTCCAAGACCCTGACGCTCCCAACACCCTGATGCTCCGACACCCTGACACTCCCAAAATCCTGACGCCCCAACACTCCCAACGCGCTGACGCTCCCAAAATCCTGACACTCCAACGCCCCGATGCTCAGATGCACTGCAACAAGGTGCCAAATCTGCTTCCAAATGGAGAGATGCATTTGGACGCAGATTTGCCCCAGGCAGTGTAGCGTCAGGGCGTTGGAGCGTCAGGATGTTGGAGCGTCCCATTTTGCCGCAAATCTGCATAAATGTTGGAGTATATAATGAACTTTTCAGGTGACTTTGCGTGACACCGGGCCACTAAAGCCAATCAGCATTCAGATGCTACCAACGCCGTGACCGAATGACGTATGACGGTGGGACAGACCCAGATGGCGACAGAAAGAAAATATTGTGGAAAGCGGACGTCATCCAGAATACAGTTCCTGGAGGAGGTGGTGGAATTCCTCGTGCTGCAGGAGGTTCTGCAGGATCAGGTGAACCCAAAAGGGAGGGTGTCTTGTCCTCCCATGTATGGGACGTCCAGAGCAGCAATCTAACTGATCTGAGCCATAGTTGAGGACAGACTGAACTGGAGGACACTTTTGGTGTATCTGTGTTTCTATCTTAACCTAGTGTCCCAGACTCGAGTGTTTACACGGGGCGTCACAGGCGTACACACATACAATAGCATTTGTTATGGCCGTAACATAAGGGGCCTCTGTTCTAAAAGGAAATGTTGTCCAAATGGGAACTCTCTACTTATCTTCCTCAGGATGAAGAGTTAAACAGAACGTATTCAGACAGTCTCCAGATCCAGAACGCCTACGGTCACTACTTCGACCTCAGCATCGTTAACCAGGACCTGGACCAGACCTACCAGACTGTCAAAGCTGCCCTGGAGACTGTGTCCAAGAATCCCCAGTGGGTCCCCGTTACCTGGGTCTTCTGAGACCTGGACTCAGGTTTTCTGAGATGACAACCCTGTTCCCATGGGTCCGTCATTACTTTTTAAAAATGTGTTAATAACAAAGTGAAAAAATGGCGGGAACAATTGTAAAACAACCAAACAAGTTGTTTTAGGGAAAACTCAAACCATGTCTGGAATGTCAGGTAATTCCAAACGTTCCCTGTGTGAGTACAACCATGTGACCCTGGACTGAACTACTCTGGGTTTTTCTACATTTCTGTGTAATATTTGTGCCATTATAGATGATCATCAGCATAAGGTCAGAGTTTACATGTGGACTGAACTGACCTGGGATCAGAAGTTCACCACAGATGATTCTTCTTCTTCTCACATTTTACTTCCACTTTTAAAGCATTAATATGAAACAGGAAGTTGTAATTCTACTCCAACATTACTCACTTTTCCATCAGACATCTGTGCACAACTTTATTCATATTTATTAAATGTAAAAATAAATAAATACAAATGTGTAATGTGGGTTTTTACATTAAATCACAAATGCAATGACTTTGTATTATGACCCTGTAGCACTGAAAATGTAAAAAAAAAGCTTAATATGATTGAAATTTTAATAAAATCCAATAATGTGATAATTTCCTAAAAATGTAATAAGGCCAAACAATGAATAATAACCAGACGTCCATCCATCAGTTAAAGTAAATATAAGCGTGTGTTTGTTTCTTGTCGCTGTAGTTGTTTCTGGTCAAAGGAAGAAATATCTGCTGTTCACTTCATATGTGAATCTGTTTGTTATTGTTTGTGGACTGAGTCACTTCTGTTAAAGCTCCTCCCATTTTATATTAAAGCTCCTCCCATTTTCTGTGAGTAAGAGACTGTCCCCGTTGCCATGGAAACCAGCCTGTAGTTCCACACGCAGACACACAGAGCTGACTGGAGTAAAGTCTGTCTGAATGTTAAACCATGCCTCTGAACTACTGTGATTTTTGGTAAAAGTGTAAATAATTGGTGAAAACAAAGTTGATGATGAGTGACAGGAGGGTGTGAGGAACAAGTACATGTACTTTTTATGTGTGTACTGTGAAAAATAAGTGAGTTAGAACAATTTGAAAAACACTGAACTCAACATGAGACACAAATGATTTTTCCAATAGAAGTCTATTGACAGAAATCCCTGACATCATCCCAAACAGGTTCCTGTCATTTCACTTTAAAAAGAACTAGATCTTCAAACCCTTATCATAATAATAGGAAATCTGTATGACATATCAGAATTATGAGACCACACATGTAATCTCTGGACCAATCTGAAGAATTTTTCCTATTTACTGTAAAATGCTATGATGTATGGTTTGGTAGTTATACACTGTAGATTTTGCAGTGTCAATTTGGAGACAATGGGACCAAATACACTCTAGAAGAAGTTAAATAAACTCTCTAAGTGTTGATTTAACACTGCAAAATTTACTGTGTATCCATGTAAACATGGCCCATTCAGTTCAGATGGACATTTTTGTCTGTTTTTTTCACATTTCATATAAAAATCTGTGCATCGCAATGTTAATCCTAATAGATAGCACATCTTCGGACACCAGTCTGCACATTTTGCACAAAATTCTTGGTCAATTTACAATGGTACAGGTCACATTTTTTTTTTGCAGTTTTTTGTATAAGTCAGAAGTCAAAATAATAAATAAGAAAAATTTTTCCAGTGTGCCTGGTGTCACATGCAAACACACAGGGAATAAAATTTGCAGTTAACTCAATTAAAATTATAATCAAACCAAATAATGTAATAACACCTGAATATATCATAACCTTTGTGCTTAACATAATCAAAAATGTAATGAAACTCAATGTAAAAAAATTGGTAGCATGTACTTAACTTGATTGAAAATGTAATAAAATCCAGTAGTGTAATAATTGACTGAAAATTCAATCAAAATTCCATCCTTTCCTTAATTTCCAGAAGACTTCATAAAACATTCGGATCAGTCGAGAAGAATAAAGTAACAAATCATTTTTGATTTAAATTTTCAAAAGTTTCTGACCTTTTGTAAATATTGCTAAAGTTTTGCTCAAATGTTGGATAGAAAAAGGAGTGTGTGACGTTGGCTGTTGAATGTGTCTTTACTGAATAAACTGTTTTACTGAATGGATGTGTACTCAACCCCCCCCCCCCCCCCCCCCCCCCCCAGAAGGGAAAGGTACTGTTTTTGGTTTTTTGTTGGTTACGCATTATTTTCCATGAAATGTTTCTTAAATCTGTCAGCCTGTCCAGAGTAGATCTCAGTAGATCCCAGTAAGTTTCGGTGAATGTAGGTTAAAGACAGGGGTGTCACCACCATACAACCTGAGAGGGACACGCCCCCCTCACATTTGTTTGTACCCCGCCCCCCCCCCCCCCCATATTTAACACATGCTGTATTCATTCCCATCTCTCTGCATGAAAGAGTTAATTTCTACTCATAGTTTGTCCACATTATTGGGTCCATGTGAGACTGAGCCTGAAGGGACAGGTTTACTGAAGTGTTCAAACACAAAAGTCACATTTACTAAATATATCATTTAATATAAACACATTTACTAAATATATCATTTAATATAAACACATTTACTAAATCTACCATTTAATATAAACACATTTACTAAATATATCATTTAATATAAACACATTTACTAAATCTATCATTTAATATCGTAAACACATTTACGAAATCTATCATTTAATATAAACACATTTACGAAATCTATCATTTAATATAAACACATTTACGAAATCTATCATTGAATATCGTAAACACATTTACAAAATCTATCATTTAATATCAAACACATTTACGAAATCTATCATTTAATATCGTAAAGACATTTACTAAATCTCATTTAATATCGTAAACACATTTACGAAATCTATCATTTAATATCATAAACACATTTACGAAATCTATCATTTAATATCATAAAGACATTTACTAAATCTCATTTAATATCATAAACACATTTACTGAATCTATCATTTAATATCGTAAACACATTTACGAAATCTATCATTTAATATAAACACATTTACGAAATCTATCATTTAATATAAACACATTTACTAAATCTATCATTTAATATCATAAACACATTTACGAAATCTATCATTTAATATCGTAAAGACATTTACTAAATCTCATTTAATATCGTAAACACATTTACGAAATCTATCATTTAATATCGTAAACACATTTACTAAATCTATCATTGAATACCGTAAACACATTTACTAAATCTATCATTTAATATCATAAACACATTTACGAAATCTATCATTTAATATCGTAAAGACATTTACTAAATCTCATTTAATATCGTAAACACATTTACGAAATCTATCATTTAATATCGTAAACACATTTACTAAATCTATCATTTAATATAAACGCATTTACGAAATCTATCATTTAATATCATAAACACATTTACTAAATCTACCATTTAATATAAACACATTTACTAAATCTATCATTTAATATAAACACATTTACTAAATCTATCATTTAATATAAACACATTTACTAAATCTATCATTTAATATAAACACATTTACTAAATCTATCATTTAATATCGTAAACACATTTACTAAATCTACCATTTAATATAAACACATTTACTAAATCTATCATTTAATATAAACACATTTACGAAATCTATCATTTAATATAAACACATTTACGAAATCTATCATTTAATATCGTAAACACATTTACTAAATCTATCATTTAATATAAACACATTTACTAAATCTATCATTTAATATCGTAAACACATTTACGAAATCTATCATTTAATATCGTAAACACATTTACTAAATCTATCATTTAATATCGTAAACACATTTACTAAATCTATCATTTAATATCGTAAACACATTTACGAAATCTATCATTTAATATCGTAAACACATTTACTAAATCTACCATTTAATATAAACACATTTACTAAATCTATCATTTAATATAAACACATTTACTAAATCTATCATTTAATATAAACACATTTACTAAATCTATCATTTAATATAAACACATTTACTAAATCTACCATTTAATATAAACACATTTACTAAATCTATCATTTAATATAAACACATTTACTAAATCTACCATTTAATATAAACACATTTACTAAATCTATCATTTAATATAAACACATTTACTAAATCTATCATTTAATATAAACACATTTACTAAATCTATCATTTAATATCGTAAACACATTTACTAAATCTACCATTTAATATAAACACATTTACTAAATCTATCATTTAATATAAACACATTTACGAAATCTATCATTTAATATAAACACATTTACGAAATCTATCATTTAATATCGTAAACACATTTACTAAATCTATCATTTAATATAAACACATTTATGAAATCTATCATTTAATATAATAAACACATTTACTAAATCTATCATTTAATATAAACACATTTACGAAATCTATCATTTAATATCGTAAACACATTTACTAAATCTACCATTTAATATAAACACATTTACTAAATCTATCATTTAATATCGTAAACACATTTACGAAATCTATCATTTAATATCGTAAACACATTTACTAAATCTATCATTTAATATCGTAAACACATTTACTAAATCTATCATTTAATATCGTAAACACATTTACGAAATCTATCATTTAATATCGTAAACACATTTACGAAATCTATCATTTAATATCGTAAAGACATTTACTAAATCTATCATTTAATATAAACACATTTACGAAATCTATCATTTAATATAAACACATTTACTAAATCTATCATTCAATTCAATTCAATTTTATTTACAAAGCCCTAAATCACAACAAAGTCGTCTCAGAGGGCTTTACAAAAACATAATCAACTACAGAAATACATGAAAAGTCCCAGGCATCCCCTGTCCTTAGACCCTCCCCCTGTCCTTAGACCCTCCTTCTCGGCAAGAAAAAACTTCCAAACCCAGTGGGAAAAAGAAGAAATCTTGAGGAGAACCACATTGAAGGACAGATCCACTCCCATGGACGGACAGACTATAGATGAATGTCCATGTATAAATGAAGGAAGGGGGGCTGGTCCAGACAGGCAGGGGCGGTGGTCCGGGGTCACAGGTCAGCACAGGCGAGATACTCCAGATCCTGTCGTCCATGGCTCCCGTGCAGGCACTGTCAGGAGAGACACCACTCCCCCCAGGGGGGGGGAGGGGGGAAAGGGGACACCAGGTGACTAGTCATGAACAGACTTGGTATGAAAGATAGGTTATAAAAATGACAGAAACAGGTGTGAGGAAGAGAAAGAGAAGAAAGAACTCAGTGTCTGTACTTCCCCCAGCATTCTAACTCCTAGGGCAGCCTAGACTGAACTGTGACTCATACATCATGTATACATGATATATGAGTCACATCATTTTTAACTAACCTGACCATAGGCTTTCTCAAACAGGAATGTTTTAAGCCTAATTTTAAATGTAGAGACTGTTTCTGCGTCTTTAATATTAAAGGGAAGATGATTCCATAAGACAGTAACCATGGTAACTAAAGGCTCTAGCTCCTACTGTACTTTTAGAAACCCTGGGAACTTTCAGTAAACCTGCATTCTGAGAACGAAGGGTTCTATTGGGTTGGTACAGAACCAGATCATCTTTAAGATAAGAGGGGCCTATACCATTAACCCCTGACCTCTGACCCCTAACCCTAACCCATACCATTAATGGTTTTATATGTAAGGAGGAGGATTTTAAATTTAATTCTAGACTCAACTGGAAGCCAGTGAAGGGTTTGGAGCACAGGGGTGATAGGGTTAGGGGTCAGGGTTTGGAGCACAGGGGTGATAGGGTTAGGGGTCAGGGGTCAGGGTTTGGAGCACAGGGGTGATGTGTTCTCTTCTATTTGATCCTGTTAATAATCTTGCTGCTGCATTTTGAACCAGTTGAAGCTTTTTAGGGAATATTTAGGACACGCTACAAGTAAGGAGTTACAATAATCTAATCGTGATGTAACAAATGCATGAATTAATTTTTCTGCAGTCGTTTTAGACAGAATATTCCTAATTTTGGCTAATGTTGCGCAGGTGAAAGAAGGCTGTTCTGCAAGTTTGGTTAATGTGCATTTTGAATGAAAGATCTGGATCAAATAAAACTCCTAAATTTTTAACTGTGGCACTGGGTGTTACACTTAAACTGTCCAGAGTAACTATGTGGTCAGTTAGGGAGTCTCTCGCATCTTTAGGACCAATTATAACGACTTCAGTTTTTTCAGGGTTCAGTAAAAGATAATTGGCACTCATCCAAGTCTTTATGTCTTGGACACATGTATTTAGTTTATCTATTTTTCTGGTCTGATCAGGTTTAATCGATAAATATAGCTGTGTGTCATCTGCATAACAATGAAAATTAATGCCATGATTTGTAATGATGTTACCTAAAGGGAGCATATATAGTGTAAACAAAATAGGCCCAAGGACTGACCCTTGAGGAACGCCATAATTAACTCTGGAGGACTGCGATGATTGTTTGTTGATGTGAACAAATTGGTAGTGATTAGATAAATATGATTTAAAGCAGCAGAGGGCTGCTCCTCTAATACCTATATCACATTCTAATCTGTGCACTAAGATACTGTGGTCAATGGTGTCAAAGGCTGCACTAAGGTCTAATAACACCAGGACCCATATTAATCCCATGTCAGCGGCTAATAATAAGTCATTAGTAACTTTAACTAACGCTGTTTCAGTGCTATGATGGGCACGAAAGCCAGACTGAAACTGTTCAAATAAACTATTATCCTGCAGGAATTGGCACAGCTGTTTAACTATTACTCGTTCTAAAACCTTTGACAGGAAGGACAAATTAGATATAGACCTAGAATTGTCTAGAATGTCAGGATCTAGGGTAGGCTTTTTCAGAATTGGTTTAATAACAGCATATTTAAATGACTGCGGCACATATCCAGTAATTAATGAAGTGTTAATTATATTTAGGACAGTGTTAATAATTAGGGGCAGAATCTGTTTAAAGAGTTTAGTTGTAATTGGATCTAAGAGGCAGGTGATGATTTGGAAGACATGATAATAGATATGACATCAGTTTGGTCTACAGTGGTGAAATTATTTAGTGTTACAGAGGGATTTATTAAAGGGCCTAGGTTTGAAAGTGCTACTTTTTTTGATCTAATATTTGGGAGAAATGTGTCTATTTTGTCTCTAATAGTTGATATTTTATTGTTAAAGAACTGCAGGAAATCATCAGAATGGAGCGTGGATGGAATAACTGGTTCCACGGAGGTGTGTCTGTTTGTCAGTCTGGCTACAGTACTGAACAGGAATCTAGGATTATTCTGGTTTTCTTCTATTATGGATGAGTAATATCTAGTTTTGGCTGTACGCAAAGATGGATTATACTTTATTAAGATATTTTTCCAGGCATTGAGAGAATCTTCTAAGTTGGATCGCCTCCATTGCCTCTAATTTACGTGTTGCTTGTTTAATGGAGCGAGTGTCAGCGTTGTACCATGGGGAGGTTCATCTAACCTTAGTAGTTTTTAACTTAAGGGGGGCAACTATATCTAACGTAGTTTTTAATGTGAGCATGGTACTATCGACTAACTCATCACTTATACTGGGACTAAATGTGTCCTTTACATAATCACATGACACAGGCACAATTAGTGACTGAATTAACTCTTTATACTTTGAGACAGCACGGTCACATAGTATCCTTTTCATTTGTGTTTTAATTACTGAGGTAGAAATATCCTCAAACAAAACCTGGAAGGTCATTAAAAAGTGATCTGAGAGTATGGGATTATGGGTAAAAACGACAAGGTCATTAATTTCAACACCAAGTGTTAAGATCAGATCAAGAGTACGTCTGTGAATGTGGGTTGGTTTATGAACATTTTGGATAAAGCCTAATCCGTCTAGTAGGTCACTAAATGCATTACTAAGAGAGTCAGTGTTGTTATCAACATGTATGTTCAAATCACCAACTATTATAATCCTATCCCAGTTCAACACTACACTGGATAGAAAGTCAGAGACTTCTAATAAAAACTGTGAATAAGGACCAGGAGGGCGGTAGACTATGACAAAAAGGACTGGTTTTTGGTTTCTGCAGTTGGGGAAAGTAATGGATAAAACTAGACTTTCAAAGGAGTGGTAAGTGGGATTAATTTTATGATTAATTTTAGGGCTAAGACCTAAACTGGAGTGAGATATTACTGCCACTCCTCCACCACCACCACTGGTTCTGGCTGTGTGATAGTTCACCTGGATTCATTTAATGCGACATATTCATCCTGCTGCAGCCAGGTTTCAGTCAGAGCTAAAATATCAATTTTGTAATCACTAATTAGATCGTTTATTAACAGAGATTTGGAAGAAATAGATCTAATATTGATCAGTCCACATTGGATAAAATTGTTAGGTGTTCTTTTAATCTGATTGTTCCTTAAAACTATTTTTATTAAATTATTTGATCTCACTCCTATAGGTTTTTTAATATTAGGTTTATTATTAACTACACAGGGTTTATTATTAACTACACAGGGGATAGACGCAGTCTTTCTGTTATTTACTACATGGTGGGTTTGTGACAGCTCAGAGTAAAGTGGATGCACAGAGTAGTGTTTTACTCTATGACTCTGCGCCTGGGCCCGCACTCTGGATTGTCATTTTGACAGGCTAAATTTGGAAGCCACATTTTGTGCTAAGAGAGAAGCACCTTCCCAAGTGGGATGTATGCTATCTCTGCGAATGAGCCCAGGCTTTCCCCAGAACGTACGCCAATTATCTATAAAAACAACATCGTTTTCTGAGCACCATCTAGACAACCAGCGGTTAAATGATGACAACCTAGAGTACATCTCATCACTGGACAAATTGGGCAGGGGTCCAGAGAATGCTACGGTGTTACACATCGACTTAGCAAGTTTACACACCGATGCTACGTTCAGTTTAAGAACCTCTGATTGTTTCCGTCGGACATCGTTACCACCAGCGTGGATCACGATGCGGCGGAAGCTAGCCCTGCTCTGCTGTAAAAGCCTAAGGTTTCCTTCAATGTCACCGACTCTGGCCCCTGGAGAACACCTGACAGACACCGCTGGGTGCCTCACGTCTCTAAGAATAGAACTTCCAATGAGGAGAGTGTCTGGTTTGGCCAGTGTTCTGCCATGGGGTCTGCTACAGACGTGAAGCTCTTGGTGCGCTACGTTTGTGCGTTTAGCACCACGCTTCCTCCGTGCTGTCACAAATCCGTCTCTCGACTCTCCCGGCTGCACGGGACTTGCTGAGGGGCTAGCCACGCTCCTGTTGCTGTTAGCACGGCCTGCGGTCCCTGCAGCTATCTCGCTATAGCTAGGCCTAGCATTAGCCTCCAAGCTGCAGAGCCGTGCTTCTAACTCAGAAACCCTGGCCTCCAACCCTGACACTAAACTACACTTCCAACAGCTACTGCTATCCTCGGTAAAGGAGGCAGGGACTCACTGTACATACAGCACACTGAGCAGAAAATACGAGAAGAAGAAGAACTAGCCATGCTAAGGGAAGCTAGGCTAGCGAAGATTAAAGAGGAAAACAATACACTCACCAGACGCGACGCCGCGGCGTCTCAGCTGCTGCAACTCTCACGATGCGTTCAGGGACAGCTCCGAAAATCGGAAAAAAGGTTGACCTTTTTTGACTTCTGACCTTGATTGACCATTAGGGTCAAAAAAAGGGTCAACCTGAAGAACACTAATGTCTGTGTTAATCATTTAACATAAACACATTTACGAAATCTATCATTTAATATAAACACATTTACAAAATATCATTTAATATCGTAAACACATTTACTAAATCTATCATTTAATATAAACACATTTACGAAATCTATCATTTAATATCGTAAACACATTTATGAAATCTATCATTTAATATCGTAAACACATTTACTAAATCTATCATTTAATATAAACACATTTACGAAATCTATCATTTAATATCATAAACACATTTACTAAATCTATCATTTAATATAAACGCATTTACTAAATCTATCATTTAATATAAACACATTTACGAAATCTATCATTTAATATCGTAAACACATTTACTAAATCTATCATTTAATATAAACACATTTACGAAATCTATCATTTAATATCATAAACACATTTACGAAATCTATCATTTAATATAAACGCATTTACTAAATCTATGATTTAATATAAACACATTTACGAAATCTATCATTTAATATCGTAAACACATTTACTAAATCTATCATTTAATATAAACACATTTACGAAATCTATCATTTAATATCATAAACACATTTACGAAATCTATCATTTAATATCGTAAACACATTTACTAAATCTATCATTTAATATCGTAAACACATTTACGAAATCTATCATTTAATATCGTAAACACATTTACTAAATCTATCATTTAATATCGTAAACACATTTACGAAATCTATCATTTAATATCGTAAACACATTTACTAAATCTATCATTTAATATAAACGCATTTACTAAATCTATCATTTAATATAAACACATTTACTAAATCTATCATTTAATATAAACACATTTACGAAATCTATCATTTAATATAAACACATTTACTAAATTATCATTTAACATAAACACATTTACAAAATATCATTTAATATCGTAAACACATTTACTAAATCTATCATTTAATATAAACACATTTACGAAATCTATCATTTAATATCGTAAACACATTTACGAAATCTATCATTTAATATCGTAAACACATTTACTAAATCTATCATTTAATATAAACACATTTACGAAATCTATCATTTAATATAAACACATTTATGAAATCTATCATTTAATATAATAAACACATTTACTAAATCTATCATTTAATATAAACACATTTACGAAATCTATCATTTAATATCGTAAACACATTTACTAAATCTATCATTTAATATAAACACATTTATGAAATCTATCATTTAATATAATAAACACATTTACTAAATCTATCATTTAATATAATAAACACATTTACTAAATCTATCATTTAATATAAACACATTTACGAAATCTATCATTTAATATCGTAAACACATTTACTAAATCTATCATTTAATATAAACACATTTACGAAATCTATCATTTAATATAAACACATTTATGAAATCTATCATTTAATATAATAAACACATTTACTAAATCTATCATTTAATATAAACACATTTACGAAATCTATCATTTAATATCGTAAACACATTTACGAAATCTATCATTTAATATCGTAAACACATTTACTAAATCTATCATTTAATATAAACACATTTACTAAATCTATCATTTAATATAAACACATTTATGAAATCTATCATTTAATATAATAAACACATTTACTAAATCTATCATTTAATATAATAAACACATTTACTAAATCTATCATTTAATATAAACACATTTACGAAATCTATCATTTAATATCGTAAACACATTTACTAAATCTATCATTTAATATCGTAAACACATTTACTAAATCTACCATTTAATATAAACACATTTACGAAATCTATCATTTGTTAATATCGTAAACACATTTACTTGTGAGACAACTTTGTAGTGATTTGGGACTTTATAAATAAAGTTGAATTGAACAGTTACATTTACAGTCATTAAGCAGAGCCACAGTTAGTCCATATTTCAGGCTCATTGTGGTTTTTGGAGAAAATATACAAAGTATTTGATTTTTTTCTCATCGGTGTATTCTATCATGTTGCATCTACTATAGTATAATCAGATTAGTTCCAGATCGATTGTGTTTAAATCAGTTTTTTTCTGTTTTCTGATCACACATTTAAACTAGAGAAATGACATTAAAAGTTCAAAGGTCACAGTTAGAATCACCAGATGAATGAAGGTTCTGTTCTTTTCCCCTGTGAGACATTTGTTTCTTCTGTGCAAATTAATTTTACACCTAATGTTTAGAAATGTCATGAGTTTTTCTGTTTGTGGACGGAGCTTTGGATCATTTCTGCTTATTTATGTGTTTGTGGGCGGAGCTTTGGATCATTTCTGCTTATTTATGTGTTTGTGGGCGGAGCTTTGGATCATTTCTGCTTATTTATGTGTTTGTGGGCGGAGCTTTGGATCATTTCTGCTTATTTATGTGTTTGTGGGCGGAGCTTTGGATCATTTCTGCTTATTTATGTGTTTGTGGGCGGGGCTTTGGATCATTTCTGCTTATTTATATGTTTGTGGGCGGAGCTTTGGATCATTTCTGCTTATTTATGTGTTTGTGGGCGGGGCTTTGGATCATTTCTGCTGTTGCTCATTTTCTTTCCTCACATACTTCCTCCAGACCTCCTCCTCTTCATCATCTCCTTCATCCAGACCTCCTCTTCATCATCTCCTTCATCCAGACCTCCTCCTCTTCATCATCTCCTTCATCCAGACCTCCTCCTCTTCATCATCTCCTTCATCCAGACCTCCTCCTCTTCATCATCTCCTTCATCCAGACCTCCTCTTCATCATCTCCTTCATCCAGACCTCCTCCTCTTCATCATCTCCTTCATCCAGACCTCCTCTTCATCATCTCCTTCATCCAGACCTCCTCCTCTTCATCATCTCCTTCATCCAGACCTCCTCCTCTTCATCATCTCCTTCATCCAGACCTCCTCCTCTTCATTCTTCATCGGTGTGACCATGCTGTGGTGGATTGTGGGTATTTTGGGCTGTGTGTTACTGGCTGTAGTAGTCATCTTGCTGCTGACCACTGGGCAGCGCTACAAGGTTTTCAGCGAAAAACACCTGAGGATGCCAGGGCCACTGGTTACCGATGGCAACCTGAGGGACGAGCGACTGAAGAGGGGTGAGAGAGCAGTTGAATCAGTACTTCTACTTTTAGTAGAAGTACTGTACTGTTTAGTATTTTTTCACACCTGTATGTGTAAAAATAATGTAAACAGTAAATGTCCTGCACTTCTATAGTTGTGTTCAAAACTCTTTACATTAATCTCACATTCACACACTCACACAATATACATTAGCCTCACATTCACTCATTCACACACTTCACATTAGCCCCACATTCACCCATTCACACACTTTACATTAACCTCACATTCACCCATTCACACACTTTACATTAACCTCACATTCACCCATTCACACACTTTACATTAACCTCACATTCACCCATTCACACACTTTACATTAGTCTCACATTCACCCATTCAAACATTTTACATTAACCTGACATTCGCCCATTCACACACTTTACATTAACCTGACATTCACCCATTCACACATTTTACATTAACCTGACATTAACCTCACATTACATTAACCTCACATTCACCCATTCACACACTTTACATTAACCTGACATTCACCCATTCACATACTACATTAGTCTCACATTCACTCATTCACACACTTTACATTAACCTCACATTCACCCACTCACACAATCTACATTAGCCTCACATTCACTCAGTCACACACTTCACATTAGCCCCACATTCACCCATTCACACACTTACATTAACCTCACATTCACCCATTCACACACTTTACATTAGTCTCACATTCACCCATTCACACACTTTACATTAACCTGACATTCACCCATTCACACATTTTACATTAACCTGACATTAACCTCACATTACATTAACCTCACATTCACCCATTCACACACTTTACATTAACCTGACATTCACCCATTCACATACTACATTAGCCTCACATTCACTCATTCACACACTTTACATTAACCTCACATTCACCCACTCACACAATCTACATTAGCCTCACATTCACTCAGTCACACACTTCACATTAGCCCCACATTCACCCATTCACACACTTACATTAACCTCACATTCACCCATTCACACACTTTACATTAGCCTCACATTCACCTATTCACACACTTTACATTAACCTCACATTCACACACTCACACAATATACATTAGCCTCACATTCACTCATTCACACACTTCACATTAGCCCCACATTCACCCATTCACACACTTTACATTAACCTCACATTCACCCACTCACACACGTAACAGTAACCTCACATTCACCCACTCACACACTTTACATTAACCTCACATTCACCCATTCACACACTTTACATTAACCTCACATTCACCGACTCACACACTTTACATTAGCCTTACATGCTCTACATTAGTCTCACATTCACCCATTCACACACTTTACATTAACCTCACATTCACCCATTCACACACTACACATTAGCCTCACATTCACTCATTGACACTTCACATTAACCTCACATTCACCCATTCACACACTATACATTAGCCTCACATTCACTCATTCACACTTCACATTAACCTGACATTCACCCATTCACATACTACATTAGCCTCACAATCACTCATTCACACACTTTACATTAACCTCACATTCACCCACTCACACAATCTACATTAGCCTCACATTCACTCAGTCACACACTTCACATTAGCCCCACATTCACCCATTCACACACTTACATTAACCTCACATTCACCCATTCACACACTTTACATTAGCCTCACATTCACCTATTCACACACTTTACATTAACCTCACATTCACACACTCACACAATATACATTAGCCTCACATTCACTCATTCACACACTTCACATTAGCCCCACATTCACCCATTCACACACTTTACATTAACCTCACATTCACCCACTCACACACGTAACAGTAACCTCACATTCACCCACTCACACACTTTACATTAACCTCACATTCACCCATTCACACACTTTACATTAACCTCACATTCACCGACTCACACACTTTACATTAGCCTTACATGCTCTACATTAGTCTCACATTCACCCATTCACACACTTTAAATTAGCCTCACTTCACCCATTCACACACTACATTAGCCTCACATTCACCCATTCACACACTTTACATTAATCTCACATTCACCCATTCACACACTTTATATTAACCTCACATTCACCCATTCACACAATTTACAATAGCCTCACATTCACTCATTCAAACACTTCACATTAACCCGACATTCACCCATTCACACACTTTACATTAACCGCACATTCACCCACTCACACATTATACATTAGCCTCACATTCACTCATTCACACACTTTACATTAACCTCACATTCACCCACTCACACACTTTACATTAGCCTCACATTCACCCATTCACACACTTTACATTAACCTCACATTCACCCATTCACACACTTTACATTAGCCTCACATTCACCCATTCACACACTTTACATTAACCTCACATTCACCCATTCACACACTTTACATTAGCCTCACATTCACCCATTCACACTCTTTACATTCACCTCAAATTCACCCATTCACACACTCATGTGGACAGACAGAGCCTCTCGGTCAATGGGCGACCCACTCTTCCAACGGACCCACAGCAGCGTATGGTGTACTCAAGTACAGAATGGTGGTACTTCTGGTTATTAGACGTGTTACACGTGGAATGAACTGTGTGGACTGTATGGATCAGGTCTGCCTCGGCCACATCCTTCTGGACCAATTCAATTCAATTTTATTTATAAAGCCCCAAATCACAACAAAGTTGTCTCACAGGGCTTTACAAAAACACAATCAACTACAAAGATACATGAAAAGTCCCAAGCATCCCCTGTCCTTAGACCCTCCCCCTGTACTAAGACCCTCCTTCTCGGCAAGAAAAAACTTCCAAACCCAGTGGGAAAAAGAAGAAATCTTGAGGAGAGCCACACTGAAGGACAGATCCCATGGACGGACAGACTATAGATGAACGTCCATTTATAAATGAAGGAGGGAGGGCTGGTCCAGACACCAGACAGGCAAGGGCGGGGGTCCGGGGTCACAGGTCAGCACAGGAAGATCAACAGAGATCCTGTCGTCCATGGCTCCCACGCAGACACTGTCAGGAGAGCCACCACTAATCCCAGGGGAGGAGGGGGAAAGGGGACACCAGGTGACTAGTCATGAACAGACTTGGTATGAAAGATAGGTTATAAAAATGACAGAATCAGATGAGAGAGAGAGAGAGAGAGAAGAAAGAACTCAGTGTCTGTACTTCCTCCATCATTCTAACTCCTAGTGCAGCTGAGACTGAACTGTGACTTCAGTCTGTTTTTAACTAACCTGACCATAGTTTTTATCAAACACGAATATTTTCAACCTAATTTTAAATGTAGAGACTGTGTCGACCTGTTTAATATTAAATGAAGATGATTCCATCAGACAGTAACCATGGTAACTAAAGGCTCTAGCTCCATCAGACAGTAACCATGGTAACTAAAGGCTCGAGCTCCATCAGACAGTAACCATGGTAACTAAAGGCTCTAGCTCCATCAGATAGTAACCATGGTAACTAAAGGCTCTAGCTCCATAAGACAGTAACCATGGTAACTAAAGGCTCTAGCTCCATAAGACAGTAACCATGGTAACTAAAGGCTCTAGCTCCTACTGTACTTTTAGAAACCCTAGGAACATTCGATAAACCTGCATTCTGAGAACGAAGGGTTGTATTGGGCTGGTACGGAAGATAAGAGGGGCCCATACCATTAACCCCTGACCTCTGACCCCTAACCCTAACCCATACCATTAATGGTTTTATATGTAAGGAGGATTTTAAATTTAATTCTAAACTCAACTGGAAGCCAGTGAAGGGTTTGGAGCACAGGGGTGATAGGGTTAGGGGTCAGGGTTTGGAGGACAGGGGTGATAGGGTTAGGGGTCAGGGGTCAGGGTTTGGAGCACAGGTTTAGGGTTAGGGGTCAGGGGTCAGGGTTTGGAGCACAGGGGTGATAGGGTTAGGGGTCAGGGGTCAGGGTTTGGAGCACAGGGGTGATGTGTTCTCTTCTATTTGATCCTGTTAATAATCTTGCTGCTGCATTTTGAACCAGTTGAAGCTTTTTAGGGAATATTTAGGACACGCTACAAGTAAGGAGTTACAATAATCTAATCGTGATGTAACAAATGCATGAATTAATTTTTCTGCAGTCGTTTTAGACAGAATATTCCTAATTTTGGCTAATGTTGCGCAGGTGAAAGAAGGCTGTTCTGCATGTTTGGTTAATGTGCCCTGACCTCTGACCCCTGACCCTTTGAATGAAAGATCTTGATCAAATGAAACTCCTAAATTTTTAACTAATACCTATATCACATTCTAATCTGTGCACTAAGATACTGTGGTCAATGGTGTCAAAGGCTGCACTAAGGTCTAATAACACCAGGACCCATATTAATCTCATGTCAGCGGCTAATAATAAGTCATTAGTAACTTTAACTAACGCTGTTTCAGTGCTATGATGGGCACGAAAGCCAGACTGAAACTGTTCAAATAAACTATTATCCTGCAGGTATTGGCACAGCTGTTTAACTATTACTCTTTCTAGAACTTTTCAGAGGAAGGGCAGATTAGATATAGACCTAGATTTGGCTAGAATGTCAGGATCTAGGGTAGGTCCTTTCTCCTCTGACAGCGAACAGAGCAGTCGCATTCTTTTTTCTCTCCTCCTTTCCTCAACCTTGGCTTTATCTTGCAGCTGCTACTAGGCCTCTACGGCTGTGTCTCTCCTGTGTGCGCCTGTCTCGTGTAAAAATCTTATTTCTGAGCCCCATCGACTTCTTCTTTGCTAAATCTATCTCCCAAAGCAAAGAAGATGTCCTTGTTTCTATCTCTGGCTCCTTTGTTTTCCCTAATGTGTCCAGCCTTTCCAGTGCTCAAGGGTGCTGGAACTCCAACAACTCCTATGTGTTTATGCTCTGTTTGCACCTTATCTTTGTTTTCACCATGTGATCATTTTGTGTGTACTGAAAAAAGTCCCATCTCATGAATCCTTGAGTAATGTGTTCACGTTTTTGTTCTAAGTAGAATATGTGTTCCTTGTGCACCTGCTGTTTTTCCTTTTCTTATCCAGTTCCAGGGCTCAAGGGCGCTGGAACTATTCCAGGGTAGCGCCGTGATGGCTGCATGACCTGATCAGCCTGGGAGGGGTTGGTCAAACTGAATTTTCTGTTTGTGTGTCTTGGATATGCAAATGACAAATAAAAAACAAGTTGAAGTTGAAGTTGAAGGTTTTTTCAGAATTGGTTTAATAACAGCATATTTAAATGATTGTGGCACATATCCAGTAATTAATGAAGTGTTAATTATATTTAGGACAGTGCTAATAATTAGGGGCAGAATCTCTTTAAAGAGTTTAGTTGTAATTGGATCTAAGAGGCAGGTGATGATTTGGAAGACATGATAATAGATATGACATCAGTTTGGTCTACAGTGGTGAAATTATTTAGTGTTACAGAGGGATTTATTAAAGGGCCTAGGTTTGAAACCACTGCTTTTTCTGATCTAATATTTGGGAGAAATGTGTCTATTTTGTCTCTAATAGTTGATATTTTATTGTTAAAGAACTGCAGGAAATCATCAGAATGGAGCGTGGATGGAATAACTGGTTCCACGGAGGTGTGTCTGTTTGTCAGTCTGGCTACAGTACTGAACAGGAATCTAGGATTATTCTGGTTTTCTTTTATTATGGATGAGTAATATCTAGTTTTGGCTGTACGCAAAGCTTGATTATACTTTAGTCACATATTTTACAGCCATTGAAAGAATGTTTTGAATTGGATCGGCGCCATTGCCTCTAATTTAGGTGTTGTTTGTTTAATGGAGCGAGTGTCAGCATTGTACCATGGGGAGGTTCATCTAATCTTAGTAGTTTTTAACTGAAGGAGGCAACTGTATCTAACGTAGTTTGTAGTGTGAGCATGGTACTATCAACTAACTCATCACTTATACTGGGACTAAATGTGTCCTTTACATAATCACATGACATAGACACAAATAGTGACTGAATTAACTCTAGGTCTGTCTGGACCAGGTCTGTCTGGACCAGGTCTGTCTGGACCAGGTCTGTCAGGACCAGGTCTGTCTGGACCAGGTCTGCCTGTCTGGACCAGGTCTGCCTAGACCATGTCTGTCTGGACCAGGTCTTCCTGGACCACGTCTATCTGGACCAGGTCTGCCTGGACCACGTCTGTAAGGACCAGGTCTGTCTGGACCACGTCTGTCAGGACCAGGTCTGTCTGGACCAGGTCTGCCTAGACCAGGTCTGTCTGGACCAGGTCTGCCTGGACCAGGTCTGTAAGGATCAGGTCTGTCTGTCACTCGGACAATTCATCTTCATCATCCTCATCATCCAATCCAAACTGTCCATATGTTCCAGTTTTAACTGTGGTCTGTTTCCGCAGGGACCTTCACCCTCCTCTTCCTCTTAATCCTTTTCTTCCTCTTCGTGGTCATCCTCTTGATCTTCATCCTCCTCTTCCTCCCCAAGGTTTCCGTGTGGACCGTGTCCCCCCCTCCCTGGACGCGGTGGTGATCGGCAGTGGTATCGGTGGTTTAACAGCAGCGGCTCTTCTGTCTAAAGCTGGAAAAAGGGTTTTGGTTCTGGAGCAGCACGACCAGGCAGGAGGATGTACGCACACGTTTGAAAAGAAAGGCTTCGAGTTTGACGTTGGTAAGAAAAGTGGAAAATACAGTAGAACAAAAATAAATTCAAGTTCAATCATTCCTTCTGTCCACCATCCTACTGTCCACCTTCCTTCTGTCCACCTTCCTTCTGTCAACCATCCTTCTGTCCTAAATCTTTCTGTCCACCATGCTTGTGTCCACCTTCCTTCTGTCCACCATCCTACTGTCCACCATCCTTCTGTCCACCATCCTTAGGTCCTCCATCCTTCTGTCCACCATCCTACTGTCCACCATGCTTGTGTCCACCTTCCTTCTGTCCATCATCCTTCTGTCCACCATCCTACTGTCCACCATCCTACTATCCACCATCCTTCTGTCCACCATCCTACTGTCCACCATCCTTATGTCCACCATCCTTCTGTCCACCTTCCTTCTGTCCACCATCCTTCTGTCCACCATCCTTCTGTCCACCTTCCTTCTCTCCACCATCCTTCTGTCCACCATCCTTAGGTCCTCCATCCTTCTGTCCACTATCCTTAGGTCCTCCATCCTTAGGTCCTCCATCCTTCTGTCCTCCATCCACCTGTCCACTGTCCTTCTGTGGAAATCCTTCTGTTCTCCATCCTTCTGTCCACCATTCTTCTGTCCTCCATCCAAAGGTCCACCATCCTTCTATCCTCCATCCACGTCCACCATCCAAATGTCCACCATCCACCTGTCCTCCATCTTTCTGTCCATCATTCGTCTGTCCTCCATCCATCTGTCCTCATTCCTTCTTTCCACAACCCTTCTGTCCTCTATCCTTCCATCCGCCATCCTTCTGTCCTCATTATTCTGTCCTCCATCCTTCGGTCTTGCATCCTTTTGTCCTCCATCCTTCGCTCCTCCATCCTTCTGTCCAAATCCTTCTGTCCTCCATCTACCTTTCCACCATCCTGCTGTTGACCATCCTTCTGTCCTCCATTCTTCTCTCCGACATTCCTTCTGTCCTCAAGCCTTCTGTCCAGCATTATTCTGTCCATCATTCTTCTGTCCACCATCCTTCTGCCCTCCATCCTTCTGTCCTCAAGGACCTTCTGTCCACCATCTTTCTGTCCTGCATCCTTCCGTCCACCATCCTTCTGTCCTCATTATTCTGTTCTCCATCCTTCTGTCCAACATCTGTCTGTCCACCATGCTGCTGTTGACCACACTTCTGTCCTCCATTCTTCTCTCCGACATCCCTTCCATCCTCAATTGGTCTGTCCACCATCCTTCTGTCCTCCATCCTTCTGTCCCCAATCCTTCTCTCCACCATCCTTCGGTCCTGCATTGTTCTGTCCACCATCCTCCTGTCCGCAATCCTTCTCTCCTCCATCCTTGTGTCCACTATCCTTCTGTCTACTATCCACCAACCATTTTGTGCTCAGTGAGCTGACCTTTGACTTCTGGAGGCATCAATTGACCTTTGACCTATGCAGGTATCCACTGACCTTTGACTTCTGCAGGCATCCACTGACATTTGACCTGTGCAGGCATCCACTGACCTTTGACCTCTGCAGGCATCCACTGACCTTTATCCTCTACAGGTATCCACTGACCTTTGACCTCTGCAGGCTGGGCGGCTGTGGCTCAGTTGGTAGAGTGGGTCGCGCAATGACCGAGAGGTTGGCGGTTCGCGTCCCGGCTCTGGCTGTCCACATGTCGAAGTGTCCTTGGGCAAGACACTGAACCCTGGCTTAGGCCCCCAGTAGGACTGACCTTTGACCTTAGAAACCTACTGGTGTATGAGTGTGTGTGAATGGGTGAATGAGAGGCTAATGTAAAGCGCTTTGAGTATCATGAAGGTGGAAAAGCGCTATATAAGTGCAGTCCATTTACCATTTGCCATCCACTGACGTTTAACCTCTGCAGGTATCCACTGACCTTTGACCTCTGCAGGCATCCACTGACCTTTAACCTCTGCAGGTATCCACTACTTGGGTCAGCTCCATGACAACAGCCTCCTGAAGGTGGCACTGGACCAGATCACAGACGGACAGATGGTGTTCACCCGCCTGGAGGAACACTTTGACACCCTGATACTGGGGCGGGACCAACAACGACGGTACCACCACTCCTCTTTAGTCCCACCCACTTTCTGCTACTGTTTGACAGACTTCCATCATTGCTCTTCCTCTTCTTTTCCTTCTTGTCTTCTTCTTTTTATTTCTTCTTCCTCTGTTCTTTCTTCATCTTCCTCTTCTTTTTAAAAAAGGCGACGCGTGCACACGCAGCGGCTCCTCTCTCTCCCGGGAGATCAGTGTTTTTATGTTCTACCTGTCCGTCCTCATCGCATCCATTAAATCCCAAGGCGCATGTACACCCTTGGGTTTCTGCTTGCCATCGGCTGAACCTCAATCACGGACATTAAAGGAGTGATCGTTGATGAGCTACGGGACTGCGGTCTGCTCTGGAGGCTTGCTCGATCACTGACCCCCACCCCTACAATCAGTCCGCAGTGGAGGCGCCATACGCAGAATATGAGGAAGCAGAAGAGGCGTAAGCGCAGAGGCATCCGGGCTAGGCTAGCGGCTAGTCCTCATCGGCCGGCTAACCCGACCATCACACTGGCCAACGTACGCTCGCTGGATAATAAAATTGACAATATCCACCTACTTCAAAAAACTTGTAGGTCTGTGGGGGAGTGCTGTGTTTTTGTTTTCGTGGAAACATGGCTTAATGACAGCATCCCGGACTGTGCCACTCAGCTCGGCTGGCTAACGTGCTACAGGGCAGACAGAGCGCTCGTCGAGGGGGGGAAGACCCGTGTGTTTACATCAGTGATGCCTGGTGCCGTGATGCCGCTGTGGTTTGTAAACACTGCTCATCACTGGTGGAGTTTATGGTTATTAAATGCCGGCCATTCTATCTGCCGAGAGAATTTAGTGCCATATTGCTGGTAGCAGTTTACATCTCTCCTGGCTCCACCAACAACAGGAGTGAGGCGTGCATGAACTCCACCAGCACATCAGCGAGCAACAGACAGCCCACCCTGATGCCTTCCTCATCTTAGCCGGGGACTTCAACCATGCCAACCCCAAGAGCGTGCTACCACATCTTCACGGACATATTAACTTCCCCACCAGAGGTACAAACATTTTGGACAATGTATACACTGCACGCAGAAGAGCCTACAAAGCCTTCTCCCTCCCCCACCTCAGGGCCTCAGACCACACCACAGTCATGCTAATGCCAGCTTACAGACCACTGGTTAAAGTGGTCAAACCAGTTAAAAAGCAGGTACGTGTGTGGCCAGAGGGGTCATTGGAAGCACTCCAGGACTGTTTCTCCACCACAGACTGGAATATGTTCAAACAAGCAGCCACCTACAACAATACTACTGACCTCGAGGAGTACATGGAGACTGTCACATCCTACATAAGGAAGTGTATGGAGGATGTCACAGTCACCAGTAACATCACCATTAAGGCCAATCAGAAGCCATGGCTGACAGGAGAAGTCCACAGGCTCTTGAGGGCCCGTAATGTTGCCTTCAGAGCCAGGGATGAGGTGGGCCTAAGGACAGCCAGGGCCAACCTGTCGCCATTAGATTGGCCAAGAGGCAGTACTCCAGGAGGGTCGCTGAACACTTCAACAACAGCAGAGACACCAGGAACCTGTGGCGGGGGATCCAGACCATCACAGGCAATAAGCTCCCTCTTCAGACCTGTGACAGCTCCACCTCTCTGCTGAACCACCTGAACGGCTTCTTTGCCCGCTTTGAGGCAGACAAGTCCACCTCGACACAGAAGACTCCACCTCCTTCTGGCGACCAGGTGCTGACGGTATCCCCTGACAGTGTGAGGCATTCACTCAGAGGGATAAACGCCCGGAAAGCCCCTGGTCCTGATAAAATCCCTGGTCGTGTCCTGAGAGACTGTGCTGGGGAGCTCACAGATGTCTTCACCGACATCTTCAACACATCTCTGAGCCAGGCTGTTGTCCCCACATGCCTCAAAGCCACCACCATCATTCCAGTCCTGAAGAACCCTAACCCTAACCCTCCAGCTACAATGACTACCGCCAGAGTCCTGCACGGTTCTGATTTTGACATACCGCAACTGCCCGTACCCATCATGTTTAAACTCGTATCCGACCCGTTTTCCAACGAAAAAAAAAAAAAAAAATCCGCACCCAAACCGACCCGCTATAAATAAACCCGATATCCAACCCAAACCCGAAAGAAAATATCAAATAGCCAAACTTAAATACAAACATTTATTGCCACGAATATACTGAACAGTGACATAGCCAAGGCAGAGCCAAATAAAAATGTTGTTAACCTTTTAGCCTATGAACCGCAAATTAGACCCGCGATCACCCACGTCCGACCCGAACCGAACCTGTATCCGACACAGCACAACATTTTTCACCCGTTTCGTGAAAATCTGCGGTTCACCCACGGATCACCCACGGGTACCAGAACCCATGCAGGACTCTGACTACCGCCCAGTTGGACTTACTCCCATCCTCATGAAGTGCTTTGAGCGGCAAAACTCTGTCTTCCCCCCCGCCCTGGACCCCAACCAGTTTGCATATCGGTCATACCGCTCGACCGATGATGCCATTTCCACTGCTCTCCATTCAGCCCTCACCCACCTAGAGACCAAAGACCCCCATGTCAGAATGCTATTCATCGACTTCAGCTCAGCATTCAATACCATAATCCCCCAGCAGCTCATCCATAAACTGGTTCAGTTGGGACTCAACACCTCCCTGTGTAACTGGCTGCTGGACTTCCTGTCAGGGAGACCGCAGGCTGTTCGGCTCGGTAGCAATACCTCCAGCACCATTGTGATGAACACAGGGGCCTCCCAGGGATGTGTGCTGAGCCCCCTGCTCTTCACTGTGCTAACCCACGACTGCACCCCAACATCCAGCTCCAACCTCTTCATTAAGTTTGCAGATGACACGACTGTGGTGGGTCTCATCAACAATGGTGATGAGTCATCCTACAGGATGTGGTGCAAAAACAACAACCTCCACCTGAATGTGGAGAAGACGAAGGAGGTTGTTGTGGACTTCAGGAGAGCAAAAACCCAGCACGCACCTTTAACCATCGACAGTGCTGTAGTGGAGAGGGTGAGCAGCACCAAGTTCCTGGGTGTGCACATCAATGAAGACCTCTCCTGGAGTCTAAACACTGCATCACTGGCCAAAAAAGCCCAACAACACCTGTACTTCCTCCCCAAACTGAAGAGAGTGAGAGCGCCACCACCCATCATGCACACATTCTATAAAGGCACCATTGAGACCAGCTGCATCACCTGCACCGTGTCCTGCCGTAAGACTCTGCAGCGCATCATGAGAGCAGCTGAGAAGATCATTGGTGTCTCCCTCATGCCCCTTACAGACATCTACATCTCCCATCTCACCCGTAAAGCCACCAGGATCGCAGGTGATCCTACCCACCCATCCCACTGCCTCTTCACCCTGCTGCTGTTGGGAAGGAGGCTGCAGAGTCTGTGGGCCGGGACCAGCTCAGGGACACTTTTATTCACCAGGCGCTCAGGGTGCTTAAGTCTCTCCCAGTTCTACCTACACTCGCCCCTTCCTCCCTCTCCCTCCTGCCACAGTTCACAACCCCCCTTCCATCATCTGAGGCCATACCCCCCTGACACACACACACACACACTCTGAACTCAGGGACTCTTTTCTTCCTGCATATTTGCACCACAATGCACTACCTCACTTTTTAACTTTTTAACTTGAATATTTTTTAACTATGTTGCAAATGCCACATGTGCCTTGTCACTCATTGTCATTCTTCATGTCTTATTGATATTTATACTTTTGTCATTTTATGTAATTTTTGTGTTATTTAATATGCTTGCACTGTGGGTTGAGAGGAAATAAATGTCATCTGTGCTGTATGTTGTGCATGGAGCACATTTGACAATAACGTTGACTGACTTTTTTCCAGGGAATACTACATCCATGCAGGAAAAAGTGAAATGGCCCAAAGTTTGAAGAAACAGTTTCCAGGAGAAGAGAAGGCCATCGATGAATTTATGAGACTGATGAAGGTACATACTCCCTTTGACCTTTGACCTTTGACTCCTGAGCCTTGAGCCAAGGTACAGGCTCAAAAGTGTTTGGGCTCACCTTTGACCTTTTAACCTAAGGTAAAGGTCGTTAACCCTTTAACCTAAGGTAAAGATCGTTAACCCTTTAACCTAAGGTAAAGGTCGTTAACCCTTTAACCTAAGGTAAAGATCGTTAACCCTTTAACCTAAGGTAAAGATCGTTAACCCTTTAACCTAAGGTAAAGGTCGTTAACCCTTTAACCTAAGGTAAAGATCGTTAACCCTTTAACCTAAGGTAAAGGTCGTTAACCCTTTAACCTAAGGTAAAGATCATTAACCCTTTAACCTAAGGTAAAGGTCGTTAACCCTTTAACCTAAGGTAAAGGTCGTTAATCCTTTAACCTAAGGTAAAGGTCGTTAACCCTTTAACCTAAGGTAAAGGTCGTTAACCCTTTAACCTAAGGTAAAGGTCGTTAACCCTTTAACCTAAGGTAAAGGTCGTTAACCCTTTAACCTAAGGTAAAGGTCGTTAACCCTTTAAACTAAGGTAAAGGTCGTTAACCCTTTAACCTAAGGTAAAGGTCGTTAACCCTTTAACCTAAGGTAAAGGTCGTTAACCCTTTAACCTAAGGTAAAGATCGTTAACCCTTTAACCTAAGGTAAAGGTCGTTAACCCTTTAACCTAAGGTAAAGGTCGTTAACCCTTTAACCTAAGGTAAAGGTCGTTAACCCTTTAAACTAAGGTAAAGGTCGTTAACCCTTTAACCTAAGGTAAAGGTCGTTAACCATTTAACCTAAGGTAAAGGTCGTTAACCCTTTAACCTAAGGTAAAGGTCGTTAACCCTTTAACCATTTCAGTTGGCGTCCAGGCGGACCCCGTTAATCGCCATCCTGAAGATGATCCCGTACTGGTTGGTGAACTTCCTGGTTGGCAGCGGTTTACTGGATCGCATTTCTTCCGTCTTCTGCTTAGCAACAACATCACACTCACAGATGATGTCACGTCTCACCAACAACAAAGACCTGCAGGCACTGTCCGCCTACTTGTTCTATGGTACGCACCTGAGTGGGCGGGGCCAAACTGTCACCTGATGACTGTGCCTGAGCAATCGTAAATTCACAGTATTTAAATTAAATCTGTAAAAAAGATTTATATAAAATTGATGATAAATATAATACAAATATAAGTATAATATAATGAATAAAATACAATTATAAATATAATAATAAACAAATAAAATGGGTTAGGGTATTATTGTTACACATAACACATATTTTTAAATGTCACATATTTATTTCACATTTATCAAGTTTTATTTTTCTATATGTTTAATAATGGCAGATTTATTCCTGTTCAGATCAGTTAAACCTTGAATCATCATCATCATCATCATCATCATCATCATCATCGTCGTCTTCCTCATGTGTGTGTTGCAGGTGTTCCTCCTAAAGACTCCAGCTTCCTCATTAACGCTCTTCTTCTTCATCACTACAAACGTGGTGCATATTATCCACGAGGGGGCGCTAGTGAGTTAGCCTTCAATATTATCCCTGTCATTCAACAGTCAGGAGGCGCTGTGCTAACGAGAGCGCCTGTGAACCGCATCCTGCTGGACCCCCAGGGGAAAGCCTACGGTAGGAAGAAACAATATTTACTACTGAAAGATTATTTACTACTGAAATAATGTTATTTACTACTGAAATAATGTTATTTACTACTAAAATAATGTTATTTACTACTGAAAGAATGTTATTTACTACTGAAAGAAGATTATTTACTACTGAAAGAAGATTATTTACTACTGAAATAATGTTATTTACTACTAAAATAATGTTATTTACTACTGAAAGAATATTATTTACTACTGAAATAATGTTATTTACTACTAAAATAATGTTATTTACTACTGAAATAATGTTATTTACTACTGAAATAATGTTATTTACTACTGAAATAATGTTATTTACTACTGAAATAATGTTATTTACTACTGAAATAATGTTATTTACTACTGAAATAATGTTATTTACTACTGAAATAATGTTATTTACTACTAAAATAATGTTATTTACTACTGAAATAATGTTATTTACTACTGAAATAATGTTATTTACTACTGAAATAATGTTATTTACTACTGAAATAATGTTATTTACTACTAAAATAATGTTATTTACTACTAAAATAATGTTATTTACTACTGAAATAATGTTATTTACTACTGAAATAATGTTATTTACTACTGAAAGAATGTTATTTACTACTGAAATAATGTTATTTACTACTGAAATAATGTTATTTACTACTGAAATAATGTTATTTACTACTGAAAGAATATTATTTACTACTGAAATAATGTTATTTACTACTGAAATAATGTTATTTACTACTGAAATAATGTTATTTACTACTGAAAGAATATTATTTACAACTGAAATACTGTTATTTACTACTGAAATAATGTTATTTACTACTGAAATAATGTTATTTACTACTGAAAGAATATTATTTACTACTGAAATAATGTTATTTACTACTAAAATAATGTTATTTACTACTGAAAGAATATTATTTACTACTGAAATAATTTTATTTACCACTGAAATAATGTTATTTACTACTGAAATAATGTTATTTACTACTGAAAGAATATTATTTACTACTGAAAGAATATTATTTACTACTGAAATAATGTTATTTACTACTGAAATAATATTATTTACTACTGAAAGAATATTATTTACTACTGAAATAATGTTATTTACTACTGAAATAATGTTATTTACTACTGAAATAATGTTATTTACTACTAAAATAATGTTATTTACTACTGAAAGAATATTATTTACTACTGAAAGAATATTATTTACTACTGAAATAATGTTATTTACTACTAAAATAATGTTATTTACTACTGAAAGAATATTATTTACTACTGAAATAATTTTATTTACCACTGAAATAATGTTATTTACTACTGAAATAATGTTATTTACTACTGAAAGAATATTATTTACTACTGAAAGAATATTATTTACTACTGAAATAATGTTATTTACTACTGAAATAATATTATTTACTACTGAAAGAATATTATTTACTACTGAAATAATGTTATTTACTACTGAAATAATGTTATTTACTACTGAAATAATGTTATTTACTACTGAAAGAATATTATTTACTACTGAAATAATGTTATTTACTACTGAAATAATGTTATTTACTACTGAAAGAATATTATTTACTACTGAAATAATGTTATTTACTACTGAAATAATATTATTTACTACTGAAATAATGTTATTTACTACTGAAATAATGTTATTTACTACTGAAATAATGTTATTTACCACTGAAATAATGTTATTTACTACTGAAAGAATATTATTTACTACTGAAATAATGTTATTTACTACTGAAATAATGTTATTTACTACTGAAAGAATATTATTTACTACTGAAATAATGTTATTTACTACTGAAATAATATTATTTACTACTGAAATAATGTTATTTACTACTGAAATAATGTTATTTACCACTGAAATAATGTTATTTACTACTGAAAGAATAATATTTACTACTGAAAGAATATTATTTACTACTGAAATAATGTTATTTACTACTGAAATAATATTATTTACTACTGAAATAATGTTATTTACTACTGAAATAATGTTATTTACTACTGAAATAATGTTATTTACCACTGAAATAATGTTATTTACTACTGAAATAATGTTATTTACTACTGAAAGAATATTATTTACTACTGAAATAATGTTATTTACTACTGAAATAATGTTATTTACTACTGAAAGAATATTATTTACTACTGAAATAATGTTATTTACCACTGAAATAATGTTATTTACTACTGAAAGAATATTATTTACTACTGAAAGAATAATATTTACTACTGAAAGGGTTAATAACAATAATAATAATAATAATAATAATAATAATAATAATAATAATAATAATAATAATAATATAATATAAAATTTGAAAATGAAAACACTGATTTTTTTAAATGATAAAAACTTAAATAATAATATATAAATAGATAATAAATCAAACAAATACATTTAAAATTAAACCAAAATGTAAAAAAGAAAAAAAATAATCCAATTGTATAAGAAGAAGAATAAATAACCTTTTTTAATGAAATATTTTTTTTAAATTAAGAGAAAAAAATAGTAAATATGATTATGATTTAACCAAATAAATACATAAATATAAATAACAATAATAATTGCAAAATTAAATATAAATGAATAATAAAAATAATTTTAAACATTTTAAAACGGAAGGAAGGTGTTATGTCCAAACAGGAAGTGGGTGGAGTTTCTGGTTTTGGCAACGACACACCTGAGGATTTTGAAAATAAGTCTGTTTATTATCTCTTTCAAAATAAAACACAAGAACAGAAATAAATAATTGTGATTATTGTGTGTGTTTGTGTGTATTTCTAGGTGTGTCAGTGGTCAAAGGTCAACAGGAAGTAGAAGTTTTGGCTCCCGTGGTCATTTCCAATGCTGGCATTTTTAACACATTCGAAAAGTTTTTACCAAAGCAGATCAAACAGAAAACAGGTGCGTGTGTATTCTATTCTCTATTGGGACATTCATATGTTTTCAGAGTCACACCATGGGGACATCTGACACTATGGGGACATCTGACACTATGGGGACATCTGACACTATGGGGACATCTGACACCATGGGGACATCTGACACCATGGGGACATCTGACACTACGGGGACATCTGACACCACGGGGACATCTGACACTATGGGGACATCTGACACTATGGGGACATCTGACACTATGGGGACATCTGACACCATGGGGACATCTGACACTATGGGGACATCTGACACCATGGGGACATCTGACACTATGGGGACATCTGACACTATGGGGACATCTGACACCATGGGGACATCTGAAACTATGGGGACATCTGACACCATGGGGACATCTGACACTATGGGGACATCTGACACCATGGGGACATCTGACACCATGGGGACATCTGACACTACGGGGACATCTGACACCACGGGGACATCTGACACTATGGGGACATCTGACACTATGGGGACATCTGACACTATGGGGACATCTGACACCATGGGGACATCTGACACTATGGGGACATCTGACACCATGGGGACATCTGACACTATGGGGACATCTGACACTATGGGGACATCTGACACCATGGGGACATCTGACACTATGGGGACATCTGACACCATGGGGACATCTGACACTATGGGGACATCTGACACAATGGGGACCAAAATTCAAGTCACCACAAGGGATAACTTTAATTCATGAATTGTAAGAAATCTTCCCAGTGGAGTGTGGAGGGGATAAGTGGTTCTACTGAACTGTGACTGTTGGTCAGTCTGAACTCAACAGCTAAGCTAGCAGAGCCCCTTCATACGCTTACCGAGCTGACCGTTAAAAATAAATAAACCAATAGTAATCCACCAAAGGAAGTCCTTCCCCCAACAGCCCTGTTTGTGTCAAAACCACAAAGGAAAAGTAAGTGACAGCAATTCAATTTTATTTATAAAGCCCAAAATCACAACAAAGTCGTCGCACAGGGAGCAGAGGTCATGACAGCATACCCTTTAATTATAAAGTCTAAATTAGTCTTCAGCCAGGATTCCTGAACACAGATGACATCAGGTTCATGGCGTAACTCTTGAATAAAACCTTTAAATTCCTGTCCATTGGCTAGAAGACTTCTAGCATTCCATTGCAACACCACTAACTAAGACTTATCCATCCTCATGAAGTAGATCCCTCTGTGGACTCGCTCAACCTTTTCATTTTTTTTTTTGTCTGCATTTGTTCTCATTGTTTAACACCACACAGAGGGAGTCAACATTGTTTGAGATCAATGCATATTTTAGTCTTTTAGCCAAATATTTAAATATTTAGTGCATGTGTGTGACCATCAGCGGTCCTCCCTGAAAGCTGAGCAGACATTCTTTATTAGAACTCTCTATTATAAGCCAGGGAGGGCAGTGCTACACCTCAGTGATGTGTGGGGGAAACAAAGACTGGACAGGACGGACAGGACGAACGGGGACAGAAATTAACAGGCGGTGCTATTGCAGTTAAAGATTGTAAGGTGGTGTGTTATTCCAACTATTAACTGTCCATCAATAAAAATAAATAAATAAATCGAAAAAAAGAGAAGAAAACCAAAACAGCACAAAAGAAAAAGAGATTTAATTAAACAAAACAGTAGTGAGCACCATAGTTGTGGAAGACTTGATAGTATAAAATAGAATGCAATAGAATAGAATAGGCCAGAAGAGGACACTAGTGTAAAAAAGAGAATGAGTTTAGGGTAGAGATTCTCAGCACATTCTGGGGGGGTCCCATCATTCACTGAAATGGGACTCGGCAGTAGCTGGTGAGACCCAATCAAACATGCAAGTGTTAAGGACCCCGAAGCCCAGAACAGCAATCACGGCAAGCGCAGTACACCCAGGGCCCCCACCCCCCCGTAATGCGCCCCAACAACCCACCAGGAGAGAGCCACCACATGCCACCAGTCCGCAGTACAGCCACAGTGGCCACCAGAATGGCTAATCCAGCCCTAGCAGCCCCCCAAGAGCCATCGCACCATCTTGGACCCGACAGGGAAGCAGGGGAACCCCACCCCCGACCACAGCCCCCAGGCCCCGGTGACCCCCCAGCCACAGCAACATGGATGGTAGTCCACTCCCGCTACCCCATAGCCACAAGGGGGCCGGGTCCCACCAGCGAGGCCATATTAGTGAACCCCCCCCTCCCCCCATTACTCCCTGTTAATATGTCTCCAGATCCCTGACTGGAGACATTATCCCTGCACCGTGATAGTGTAACCCTGAGTGTCATGTGGTGCTTTAAAAGAGGCTGGGTGAGGCATCCAGGGGGCAGGCCAGAGGACCACAGAGGATGGTTACTCTGTAACCTACCCTGGCCTAAGTTCCCCAAGCCGTCCCAGACCTACCCCCAAGGTGTGAATGTGTGTGGTGCATTAAAAGAAATTAGAGAGCAGGGGAGAAAAGCAAGGGGCCGGCCAGTCCCCGATATTTTAATTATTGGCACATCTTTTTTATGTACAACCACTCTTTTTTAGTATTTTAAATATTATGATTGTTTTTGTTTTTATCCTTTACTCTGCATAAACGTTGAAATGAATTTTTAATAATTGAACTACTGACTCTGGCTCTATTTTGACCACCACCTGCTCTCCTTTTTTTTAATTCCATCCCTCGGTTACACATATTTCCAGTCCAACTCCGGATATTATCTAAGTTTTTACTTTGCTTTTCTTGCCAGTTGGAGGTTCTTCTTCTGTCTCTTCAGTCGTGTTTTCCTCTTCGAAAAGAAACTTTCCCTTCTTTACTTATTTTGCTAACATGTGGGTCACAATTTTGCCGTTCAAGTGACAGATGTAACCGAGAGAATCCGGTCATTTTTAAAAATAAAAGATTCTTCAGACTTGGACAATAAATACAAGCGAAATAATTAATTAATTATTTGGCGGCCGGCAGCCCGGTACCAATTGATCCACAGAACGGTACCGGTCCCCTGTCCGGGGGTTGGGGACCACTGCTTTGAATTATTGACACAAATTAAAAACTATAGTTCAGGAGTGTTCAGTCCTGGTCCTCTACAGCTACTGTCCGTTAAAAGATGAGTTTCAGCTGCTTAGTCGAAGGTGCAGGACACAGCGATACAAAAACTGCTTTGTTCCTGCTGGTGTCACTGACCTCAATAAAGCACTGTGACATTGCACCTTTGCACTTTGTTTCTTCACTTATTTTAATGATTTATTCCATGGCCTGGCTTTATCTATTTATTATTATTATTATTATTGTGACTATTTTATTCTATTTATGCATTTTTATTGTTGACTTTTATCTTTTCTGGGTTTTTATTGTTTTATTATGTTTGTCTTTTATTCATTTGGATGTTAATGATTTTATTCTTTTATCAAACCATGCCATTTTATGGATGTGTAGTGGCGCTCTGAGCACTTTGTCCTGTTTTTCTTTCTTTTTTTTTTTTTTTTTACAATCTCGACCAATGTACCCCAATTATATGTTGTGTGTGTGGTATGTGAGGAATAAGTGACCATCTGGACTGCAAAACAAATCTACCCACGGGTACAAACAAAGTAACCTCACCTTATGTTTTAGATGTTTTAGATTTTTCCTTCTTCAAACAAACCTGATGTAAATGATAAACCTGTTATCTAGTTCTACCGTAGAACTGAAAATAAATGTCAAGTGTGTTAGTGTTAATGTTAGTGTTACATCTACAGTAGAACTGATAATGATCAGGTGTGTTTGAAGAGGAATACATCGAGAACATCGAAAACATGTAGGACAGTGACTCTGGAGGACCAGGACTGAACACTCCTGCTACAGGACAATGGTTACTTTACCTCCAAGTGATGATTATTGACTGCATGGACTGCATTTATATAGCGCTTTTCCACCTTCATGGTGCTCAAAGTGCTTTACATTAGCCTCTCATTCACCCATTCACACACACACTCATACACCAGTAGGTTTCTAAGGTCTACGGTAAGTCCTACCTATTATAAACTTGGTCCCGCTTAGACATGAAAACCTGTGTGTGTGTGTGTGTTGTGCAGAGGTCCAGTCTTTACTGGGTCAGGTCCGTCATGGAATGGGTTCCTTTCTGGTCTTCGTTGGACTGGATGGAACTAAAGAGGAACTGGGCATCGTCTCCACTAACTTCTGGATGTACAAAGACAGTGACCTGGATCCACTGTAGGTTACCATGGAAACCACACTGACTCATCACATGATCAACTAGAAAAAACACTGACATATTTTTACACTGAAATTATGGACCAACATTTTTTTTAGTGAATTATTTTTTTATTTTTTTGCAAAAACATTAAATATCTGGGTTCTATTTCTTCCGTACTGACCACCAGAGGGCGATGCTCAAAGCACTGAATGATCCCTTTGCCCAACCCTAACCCTAACCCCTGGATGATCCTCCAGAGGTCAAATATAAACCCTTTTCATCTGTGGCTCTGTTCCTCTTTTCTTCTCACGTGCAGTTCAAGCAGAGGTGGATCTGTTTGCCTCACAAGTCAACACATTGTCCTCTGTGGTTCTCCCTCAAGGGGATCCCAGGACTCTTAGGCAGGGTTTCACTGGCACATTGATGGCCTCAGTGCCTCTTGTATGCCTTACCCCCTCTCCATCTGATTTGACCAAGTCTTCAGAGGGTTCTCATGGGTGGTCACCATTTGTTGTTGGTGGCCCCGTATTGGCCAGCATGACTGGCCAATCCATTGATGCAAAGCCTTTATCATGGCACGCCATGGCGACTCCCAGACAGGCGAGATCTGTTTTCTCAATTGAGGGGTCAGATATTCAATTTTCAATTACATTTTATTTAAAAAGCCCCAAATCACAACAAAGTCGTGTCACAGGGCTTTACAGAAACACAATCAACTACAGACATGTATGAAAAGTCCCAAGCACCCCCTGTCCTTAGACCCTCCTTCTCGGCAAGAAAAAACTTCCAAACCCAGTGGGAAAAAGAAGAAATCTTGAGGAGAACCACATTGAAGGAGAGATCCACTCCCATGGACAGACAGACTATAGATGAACGTCCATTTATAAATTAGGGGGGGGGGGGGGTCCACCACACACCAGACAGGTGAGGGAGGAGGTCCGGGGTCACAGGTCAGCACAGCCCCCCAGGGGGGTGGGGTGGGGGTGGCGCCTGGGTGGGAGATATGGCACCCCCATCCTCAGAGACTTACTCTTTGACTTTGGCCATTGGAAGACCCACACTGCAGTTGACTGATCCTGTTAGAGGGACTATTTTCAATGCCAAGGCAGCCTCTACTCTGCTGCAGTATGAGAATAGGTGGAAACTGTTTTCTCAGTGGTGCTCTGGCCGTGGTGTGGATCTGGTATCATCTCCAATCCCTGTTACTTTGGAGTTTCTTCAGTCTGTCCTGAATATTGGTTGGTTAGGGTTGGGGTTAACCCTAAACCTTAACCTGCCATCTCATGTTATCATGATATGGTGGAGAGTTGTTTGGTCAGGAGTCATCCCTTGGTTTCTCTTTTTTTGTGGGGTGCTCATCAGCTGTGCCCGCGGACGGCAACCTGGGTTCTGGTGTGGAATTTGTCCTTGGTTCTTGAGGTACTATACAACCCTCCTTTTGAGCTTTTGATAGAGGCAGGGCTTAAGTGGGTCTCATACAAGACTGCTTTTTTGTTGGCTGTTATCTCGGCCAAGAGGGTTGGAGAGTTTCATGCCCTCTCTTGCAGTCCCACATACCTCAGGTGGAGTCCTGATGGTGCTAGTGTCACGCTGTGACCTAACACAGCATTCATGCCCAAAGTGGTGTCCCACTCTCATTGTAACCAACCATTGAGATTTTCGCAGTTTCAGCCTTCTCCAGGAGAGGATAGGCCCGGGCCAGAGTTGTTCCCTGTACGAGCATTGCCTGCATACGTGGCAGCTACGGCTGATATGTGACGCTCAGTCCAGCTCTTTGTGTGTTGTGTTGGCCATAGAATGTGGTGCCCCCTCTCCAAACAGCACCTCTCTGGTTGGATTGTGGAGGTTATCCAACATGGCTATGCTCTGAAAGGTCGTGCTCTGCCATCTGGTGTTAAGACCCATTAGACCAAGGGCATTTCTACTTCGTGGAAAGCAATGAGAGGGGTTTCTTTGGAATCCATGTGTATTGTGGCTTCATGGGCTTCGCCGAGCACATTTGCCAGATTCTAAAATGTCAATAGCCGTGTTTCCATTACCCTTGGAAATTCACAAAATGTAAATAGCGCTATAAAAACTGGTAATGGAAACACCTGAATTTTGAAAAAACACTCAAATATCAATAAAAAAGTTTGTATCCATTGATGAGGTGTTTTTTTCAGATGTTTTGTTATTCTAATATATCACAAAAGCGCAATGGAAACACATTTTCCACAATTATACATCACAGAATGTTTGCTTACACCAAATATCTCTCCTATTACCTGGTACTCAGAACAGGTTGTGAATGTAGAGGGCAATAGCAACATGTTTTTGAGTAGCATTCTGAAAGTTAGGACCCACAGTTCATCAGTGAATTCATCGTTCACTATCCTCTCGCAGAAATCTGTGATTTGTACCCTTTGCCTCCCCCCTAAGGACTTGGCATATGAACCATCGTCCGTAGTCTATGGGCTCTGGTTTGGCAGACCTGGCTCAAGCGGGGTGCAGCTGGTCTGCGCTGCACCAACGGGGTGTGTCCAATATTTGGTCCTGCTTCAACCCACACCCCAAGGATGGAGGAAGATGACGTTCCCACTCCAAACTGTAAACCTGAACATTCATGATAATTAAATATATTAAGTTGTAAATACTCAGTTTCAGTAACAGTACTTGTGACGACCATAAAAGTCACAAGTACTGTTACTGAAACACAAGTACACAAACACAAACACCATTTGTGTTTGAGAAAGTAAGAGTAGAAAAATAATGATTTTATTCTGGATACAAGTTATTGTATTTCATTTAATTTTGAGAAAGAACCCTCAATAATTTTGCATTTACTTGTGTAATGCTTTTCAATTCAATGCTGTAATGTTTACCCTACGCCAACAGTTTAGTTTCTTGCATTGTTTCTAACCCCCTTACTGCAAGATCCTGGAAACTAATAAGCAGTCTCCTCATTTCTCTCCTGCATCCCAGGAGTATATCTGTCAACCACGGTGCCGTCACTACGGTACCCATTACAGATTTTTGGTGGCCTGTACAGGGAACGGCGTCAGATGCGCAGGCTACAAGTACAACCAGAATCAGCTGTGTGAAGTGTACCAGAGAAAGAGAGAGATTCTCTTAGGTTAACCAGGGTATGTTCCACCTGCACCTCCACCAACTGCACCCTTCGATAGCTCCCCTCCCCGGCTGAGCAAAGTAAGAACAGTCATCAAGAAAGCGAGGGCAGCATCATCCCCAGGGCCAAACAGCATCCCCTACAAGCTCTATAAGACCTGCCCCCAAGTGCTGAAGTGTCTGTGGAAGCTCATGAGCACAGCATGGAAAAACCAACTCATACCATCGGAGTGGCAAAGAGCTGTGTGTTTATCCCAAAAGAACAGGAGACTCGTAACATCAATCAGTTCAGGAACATCGCACTGCTGAACATTGAGGGAAAGGTCTTTTTTGGAGTCATGGCCAAGAGGCTAACATCTTATCTCACAGAGAATGGTTACATTGACACCAGCTGCCAAAAAGCAGGAGTGCCAGGTTTCCCAGGATGCGTAGAGCATTCTTCTATGATCTGTGGACAGATCCAGAGAGCCAAAAAGGAGAAGAGCGACCTCCACGTGGTGTGGCTTGACCTCGCAAATGCTTATGGATCCGTCCCTCACAAGCTCATCCAGTTTGCATTGGGTTTTTTCACGTCCCTAATTCCATCCCAACCTCATAACCAGCTACTTCAGGGACTTCAGATGTGCTGCAGCCTCCAAGAGTTTACAACAAGATGGCAACACCTGGAAGTGGGTATTGCCATGGGGTGTTCCATCTCCTGCAGCCTTTGAAACCATTCTCCACGGAGCATGCAAGACCGTAGGAGGAATAAGGCTCCAGACAGGGCAGAGGCTTCCACCAATCAGAAGCTACATGGATGATGTCACCGTTGTGCTGCGGACAGCCCCATGTGCAAGAAGATGCCTGAAGAGGCTGGACGAGCTAGTGACATGGGCAAGGATGAAGATAAAACCCTCCAAATCACAGAGCCTCTCCTTGCACAAAGGCACCAGGAACAACCGTACCAGCCCATCCGAAGCCTGGGGAGGCAGTACAACGCAGACCTCTCAGACAGGCACGCAGGCAAGGAAACACAGAAACTGCTCGCAGAAGACCTAGAGAGCATCAACAGGAGCCAGCTCCCCGGAAAACACAAGCTGTGGTTTTACAACTTCACGGTGTACCCAAGGATCATGTGGCCCCTGAAGATGTGTGAGATTCCATCCTCCGCAGTCAATAGGTTGGACAGGCTAGCCAATACCTATATTAGGAGGTGGCGTGGCTTCTCAGATACAGGCTTGTTTGGGGAGACCGTGCTGCAGCTGCCGTTCCAGTCCATCATCCTGGGCTACAAACAGGAGAAATCAAGATTAGTAATCAAGCTAAAATAATCCTCAGATCGTGCTGTGACGAACGCACTTGTCCCCACCCGAACAGGTAGGAAGTGGCAAGAAGGCCCAAAGGTCGCCATGGCCATTGTCAGGCTCCAACATCAGGGGATTGTCAGAAGGACACAAGAAGGGAGAGCAGGACTTGGATGGGGAGATTCTCCGCACCTCTGGTCCAAGGCCACAAAGAGGGAACAGAAAGCCATGGTGCTGGAGGAGGTGTCAAGGGCAAACCAGGAACAATACACCATCAAGGCTGTGTTACAAGATCGCCAGGGAAGATGGACCACCTGGGAGGGTGCCATCAAGAGACCCCTCAGTTGGGACGACCTGTGGAAAATGCCACAGGCCAGGCTCAGCTTTGTGATCAGGGAAACCTACGACACCTTGCCATGCCCCAGAAACCTCCACCAGTGGTTTGGCAAGGAAGAGAGCTGTTCCCTCTGTAGTGCACCCAACGCCAGCCTACAGCATCTTCTGTCGGGCTGCAAGGTTGGTCTGACACACGGGCGCTATAGATGGTGGCATGACCAAGTCCTGACGAAGCTAGCTCAAGACCTGGAAAATCGCAGACAAGACGCAAACAACCAGCGAACAGGCAAGCAGCCCCAGGTCAGGTTTGTGAGACCAGGGGAAGGCAGTGGAAACATCAGCTGACGAGCCCCCCAAAATGTCCTCTTTCAGGCAAGGGACTGTAGCATGAGGGCCGACATTGGCAAGCAACTGCAGTTCCCAAGGGACATTACCACCACAGCACTCCGGCCTGACATCATACTCTGGTCTGTCACCGCCAAACAGGTCATGCTTGTGGAGCTCACCATCCCCTGGGAGGAGGGATTTGAATCCACCCACGAGCGAAAAGCAGCCAAATATGCAGACCTGGCTGCAGAGTGCAGAGAGGCTGGTTGGTCTGCTACCATCCACCCCGTGGAAGTAGGCTCCCGGGGCTTCGTTAGCACAGCAACATCAAGGCTGTTGCGTGAGATGGGAACAACGGGAGCCAAGCTCCGGAAGGAAATCAAGGTCATTCCTGAAGAAGCAGAGAGAGGGAGTTTCTGGCTATGGCTAAGGAGAAGGACAAGGTCTGGGGATCGAGGCAGTGAGACAAATCAGCTGCAGGGGGTGGCAGGGAGACGTTCCTGCCACAGCTCCACTGCCAGGAGGTGTTCCAGGGTTAAAGAGAGCGAAACGCCGATTAGTGGTGGTCCCCAGCTGATGACCCTGCCGCTGACCCTAGGCGCTGGAGGAGGTGCGGCAGGCATACTTGTCCAGCAGAAATTACATCACATCTGTATAATCAATACCTAATGAAATTAAACCTGAAAATAAAACCATCAACCACCTCCGGGATGATTGGTGGTGGATCGGGCATTGCATTGAAATGTTTCTGACAGTCTGTCCGTGAGGGTTTGGTAATGTGTGCGCTCCGGTCTGCCAAACTACAACTACAGCGGCTGTGCCATGCTTAGTGGTGCATTCACCTGGCGAACTTGGCGCACAGTCTAAAGTCAGCAAATCTGTCACTGTGCCGAGCTGGATCAGTGGTTACCCCCCACGAGTGCGCCACCACACCCATTTTTGCACACCACAGTCCGCCACACTACCAAACTCCTCTGTGCTGGCCAGAAATTAGCATTGCGCAGGCTCTGCCAGTTTGTGCAGTCTCCTGTTGCGACTCAGGGTTGTAGTTTTGCCCTGACAGGGCAACCACAGTCACTGTATCCATGACAATGTCCATATTTCAGCAGTGAAATCTGGCGGGATATTTCATGAGAGTTACAATGTACCTGTCAAAACAACTGTCAATGGAAACAAATTGCAAGCATACTTTTTCGAAATTTGAGGAATATGGCTGTTGTTTTGAGAAAAAACTGTAAGAGCAACACAACTACTGTGGCCACTCCTCATCCTTTTGTGTGCATTGTTCAGTAAGGATCTTCTGAGTCTTCTCAGTGAGGTTTGTTCTCAGGGTTGGTTGTGATGTGCTCAGTATTGTGTCAGTGTTTTCAGTAGCGTCCTCTGGTACGGATGAAATACAACCGTAGTTTACAAACATAACTTCTGTTTTGTTTTGTTTTTTAATTGAAAAGAAATATCTGACTAAAAAAATTGGATTGAAATCAAACATCAATTTTTTGTACAGAAATTAAATATGTGTTTCTGGAATAAACTGTTTAAGAATGAGAACTAAAAAAAGTGTTAGTTTTAATAATAATAATGTAATGGTTTATATTTCATTTTAAATACAGGATGGAGAAATATTCTGCTCTGACGAAGGACGAAGTTCTGGGAAACATTCCGATGATGTTCATTACCTTCCCTTCTGCTAAAGACCCCTCCTCTAATATGAGACACCCAGGTAAAGACCCCTCCTCTAATATTAGACACCAGGTAAAGACCCCTCCTCTAATATTAGACACCCAGGTAAAGACCCCCCCTCTAATATTAGACACCAGGCAAAGACCCCCCCTCTAATACTAGACAACAGGTAAAGGCCCCCCTCTAATATTAGGCACCAGGTAAAGACCCCTCCTCTAATATTAGACACCAGGTAAAGACCCCTCCTCTAATACTAGACAACAGGTAAAGACCCCCCCTCTAATATTAGACACCAGGTAAAGACCCCCCCTCTAATACTACACAACAGGTAAAGACCCCCCCTCTAATATTAGACACCAGGCAAAGACCCCCCCTCTAATACTACACAACAGGTAAAGACCCCCCCTCTAATATTAGACACCAGGTAAAGACCCCTCCTCTAATACTAGAAACCAGGTAAAGACCCCTCCTCTAATACTAGACAACAGGTAAAGACCCCCCTCTAATATTAGGCACCAGGTAAAGACCCCTCCTCTAATACTACACAACAGGTAAAGACCCCCCCTCTAATACTAGACACCAGGTAAAGACCCCTCCTCTAATATTAGACACTCAGGTAAAGACCCCTCCTCTAATACTAGACACCAGGTAAAGACCCCTCCTCTAATATTAGACACTCAGGTAAAGACCCCTCCTCTAATACTAGACACCAGGTAAAGACCCCTCCTCTAATACTACACAACAGGTAAAGACCCCTCCTCTAATATAAGCCACCAGGTAAAGACCCCTCCCCTAATATTAGACACCAGATAAAGACCACCCCTCTAATATTAGACACCAGGTAAAGACCCCCCCCCTTCTAATATTAAACACCAGGTAAAGACCCCCCCCTTCTAATATTAGACACCAGGTAAAGACCCCCCCTCAAATATTAGACACCAGGTAAAGACCCCCCCTCTAATATTAGACACCAGATAAAGACCCCTCCTCTAATATTAGACACTCAGGTAAAGACCCCTCCTCTAATACTAGACACCAGGTAAAGACCCCTCCTCTAATACTACACAACAGGTAAAGACCCCTCCTCTAATATTAGGCACCAGGTAAAGACCCCTCCTCTAATATTAGACACCAGATAAAGACCACCCCTCTAATATTAGACACCCAGGTAAAGACCCCCCCTCTAATATTAAACACCAGGTAAAGACCCCTCCTCTAATATTAGACACCAGGTAAAGACCCCCCCCCTTCTAATATTAAACACCAGGTAAAGACCCCCCCCTTCTAATATTAGACACCAGGTAAAGACCCCCCCTCAAATATTAGACACCAGGTAAAGACCCCCCCTCTAATATTAGACACCAGGTAAAGACTCCCCGTCTAATAATAAACACCAGGTAAAGACCCCTCCTCTAATATTAGACACCAGGCAAAGACCCCCCTCTAATACTACACAACAGGTAAAGACCCCCCCTCTAATATTAGACAACAGGTAAAGACCCCTCCTCTAATATTAGACACCAGGTAAAGACCCCTCCTCTAATACTAGACACCATGTAAAGACCCCTCCTCTAATATTAGACACCCAGGTAAAGACCCCTCCTCTAATACTAGACACCACGTAAAGACCCCTCCTCTAATATTAGGCACCAGGTAAAGACCCCTCCTCTAATATTAGACACTAGGTAAAGACCCCTCCTCTAATATTAGACACCAGGTAAAGACCCCCCTCTAATATTAGACACCCAGGTAAAGACCCCCCCCCTAATACTAGACACCAGGTAAAGACCCCTCCTTTAATATTAGACACAAGGTAAAGACCCCTCCTCTAATATTAGACACCATGTAAAGACCCCTCCTCTAATATTAGAAACCAGGTAAAGACCCCTCCTCTAATACTAGACACCATGTAAAGACCCCTCCTCTAATATTAGACACCAGGTAAAGACCCCTCCTCTAATAGTAGACACCACGTAAAGACCCCTCCTCTAATATTAGGCACCAGGTAAAGACCCCTCCTCTAATATTAGACACCAGGTAAAGACCCCTCCTCGAATATTATACACCACGTAAAGACCCCTCCTCTAATATTAGACACCAGGTAAAGACCCTTCCTCTAATATTAGACACCAGGTAAAGACCCCTCCTCTAATACTAGACACCAGGTAAAGACCCCTCCTCTAATATTAGACACCAGGTAAAGACCCTTCCTCTAATATTAGACACCAGGTAAAGACCCCTCCTCTAATACTAGACACCAGGTAAAGACCCTTCCTCTAATATTAGACACCAGGTAAAGACCCCTCCTCTAATACTAGACACCAGGTAAAGACCCTTCCTCTAATATTAGACACCAGGTAAAGACCCTTCCTCTAAAATTAGACACCAGGTAAAGACCCCTCCTCTAATATTAGACACCAGGTAAAGACCCTTCCTCTAATATTAGAAACCAGGTAAAGACCCCTCCTCTAATACTAGACACCAGGTAAAGACCCCCCCTCTAATACTAGACACCAGGTAAAGACCCCTCCTCTAATATTAGACACCAGGTAAAGACCCCTCCTCTAATATTAGACACCAGGTAAAGACCCCCCCTAATACTAGACACCAGGTAAAGACCCCTCCTCTAATATTAGACACCAGGTAAAGACCCCTCCTCAAATATTAGACACCAGGTAAAGAACCCCCTCTAATATTAGACACCAGGTAAAGACCCTTCCTCTAATATTAGACACCAGGTAAAGACCCCTCCTCTAATACTAGACACCAGGTAAAGACCCCTCCTCTAATACTAGACACCAGGTAAAGACCCCCCCTAATACTAGACACCAGGTAAAGACCCCTCCTCTAATATTATACACCAGGTAAAGACCCCCCCCTAATACTAGACACCAGGTAAAGACCCCTCCTCTAATATTATACACCAGGTAAAGACCCCTCCTCTAATACTAGACACCATGTAAAGACCCCTCCTCTAATATTAGACACCCAGGTAAAGACCCCTCCTCTAATACTAGACACCACGTAAAGACCCCTCCTCTAATATTAGGCACCAGGTAAAGACCCCTCCTCTAATATTATACACCAGGTAAAGACCTCTCCTCTAATATTAGACACCAGGTAAAGACCCCTCCTCTAATATTAGACACCAGGTAAAGACCCCTCCTCTAATATTAGACACCAGGTAAGGACCCCTCCTCTAATACTAGACACCATGTAATGACCCCTCCTCTAATATTAGACACCCAGGTAAAGACCCCCCTCTAATACTAGACACCAGGTAAAGACCCCCCCCTCATACTAGACACCAGGTAAAGACCCCTCCTCTAATATTATACACCAGGTAAAGACCCCCCCTAATACTAGACACCAGGTAAAGACCCCTCCTCTAATATTATACACCAGGCAAAGACCCCTCCTCTAATACTAGACACCATGTAAAGACCCCTCCTCTAATATTAGACACCCAGGTAAAGACCCCTCCTCTAATACTAGACACCACGTAAAGACCCCTCCTCTAATATTAGGCACCAGGTAAAGACCCCTCCTCTAATATTATACACCAGGTAAAGACCCCTCCTCTAATATAAGACACCAGGTAAAGACCCCTCCTCTAATATTAGACACCAGGTAAAGACCCCTCCTCTAATATTAGACACCAGGTAAAGACCCCTCCTCTAATACTAGACACCATGTAAAGACCCCTCCTCTAATATTAGACACCCAGGTAAAGACCCCTCCTCTAATACTAGACACCACGTAAAGACCCCTCCTCTAATATTAGGCACCAGGTAAAGACCCCTCCTCTAATATTAGACACTAGGTAAAGACCCCTCCTCTAATATTAGACACCAGGTAAAGACCCCCCTCTAATATTAGACACCCAGGTAAAGACCCCCCCCCTAATACTAGACACCAGGTAAAGACCCCTCCTTTAATATTAGACACAAGGTAAAGACCCCTCCTCTAATATTAGACACCAGGTAAAGACCCCTCCTCTAATACTAGACACCAGGTAAAGACCCCCCCTAATACTAGACACCAGGTAAAGACCCCTCCTCTAATATTATACACCAGGTAAAGACCCCCCCCTATTACTAGACACCAGGTAAAGACCCCTCCTCTAATATTATACACCAGGTAAAGACCCCTCCTCTAATACTAGACACCATGTAAAGACCCCTCCTCTAATATTAGACACCCAGGTAAAGACCCCTCCTCTAATACTAGACACCAGGTAAAGACCCCTCCTCTAATATTAGGCACCAGGTAAAGACCCCTCCTCTAATATTATACACCAGGTAAAGACCTCTCCTCTAATATTAGACACCAGGTAAAGACCCCTCCTCTAATATTAGACACCAGGTAAAGACCCCTCCTCTAATATTAGACACCAGGTAAAGACCCCTCCTCTAATACTAGACACCATGTAATGACCCCTCCTCTAATATTAGACACCCAGGTAAAGACCCCTCCTCTAATACTAGTCACCAGGTAAAGACCCCCCCTAATACTAGACACCAGGTAAAGACCCCTCCTCTAATATTATACACCAGGTAAAGACCCCCCCCTAATACTAGACACCAGGTAAAGACCCCTCCTCTAATATTATACACCAGGTAAAGACCCCTCCTCTAATACTAGACACCACGTAAAGACCCCTCCTCTAATATTAGACACCCAGGTAAAGACCCCTCCTCTAATACTAAACACCACGTAAAAACCCCTCCTCTAATATTAGGCACCAGGTAAAGACCCCTCCTCTAATATTATACACCAGGTAAAGACCCCTCCTCTAATATTAGACACCAGGTAAAGACCCCTCCTCTAATACTAGACACCATATAAAGACACCTCCTCTAATATTAGACACCCAGGTAAAGACCCCTCCTCTAATACTAGACACCACGTAAAGACCCCTCCTCTAATATTAGACACCAGGTAAAGACCCCTCCTCTAATTTTAGACAGCAGTTACAGACCCCTCCTCTATTATTAAGCACCAGGTAAAGACCCCTCCTCTAATAATAGACACCAGGTAAAGACCCCTCCTCTAATATTAGACACCCAGGTAAAGACCCCTCCTCTAATATTAGACACCAGGTAAAAACCCCTCCTCTAATATTAGACACTAGGTAAAGACCCCTCCTCTAATATTAGACACCAGGTAAAGACCCTTCCTCTAATATTAGACACCAGGTAAAGACCCCCCTCTAATATTAGACACCCAGGTAAAGACCCCCCCCTAATACTAGACACCAGGTAAAGACCCCCCCCCCCAATACTAGAAACCAGGTAAAGACCCCTCCTCTAATACTAGACACCAGGTAAAGACCCCCCTCTAATACTAGACACCAGGTAAAGACCCCTCCTCTAATATTAGACACCAGGTAAAGACCCCCCCTCTAATACTAGACACCAGGTAAAGACCCCTCCTCTAATATTATGCACCAGGTAAAGACCCCTCCTCTAATATTATGCACCAGGTAAAGACCCCTCCTCTAATACTAGACACCACGTAAAGACCCCTCCTCTAATATTAGACACCAGGTAAAGACCCCTCCTCTAATATTAGACACTAGGTAAAGACCCCTCCTCTAATATTAGACACCAGGTAAAGACCCCTCCTCTATTACTAGACACCAGGTAAAGACCCCTCCTCTAAAATTATGCACCAGGTAAAGACCCCTCCTCTAAAAATAGGCACCAGGTAAAGACCCCTCCTCTAATATTAGACACCAGGTAAAGACCCCTCCTCTATTACTAGACACCAAGTAAAGGCCCCTCCTCTAATTCTAGACACCAGGTAAAGACCCCTCCTCTAATATTAGACACCCAGGTAAAGACCCCTCCTCTAATACTAGACACCAGGAAAAGACCCCTCCTCTAATATTAGACACCACGTAAAGACCCCTCCTCTAATATTAGGCACCAGGTAAACACCCCCCCCTCTAATTCTAGACACCAGGTAAAGACCCCCCTCTAATATTAGACACCCAGGTAAAGACCCCTCCTCTAATACTAGACACCAGGTAAAGACCCCTCCTCTAATATTAGACACCAGGTAAAGACCCCTCCTCTAATACTAGACACCAGGAAAAGACCCCTCCTCTAATATTAGACACCAGGTAAAGACCCCTCCTCTAATACTAGACACCACGTAAAGACCCCTCCTCTAATACTAGACACTAGGTAAAGACCCTTCCTCTGTTACTAGACACCAGGTAATGACCCCTCCTCTAATACTAGACACAAAGTAAAGACCCCTCCTCTAATATTATACACCAGGTAAAGACCCCTCCTCTAATAATAGACACCAGGTAAAGACCCCTCCTCTAATAATAGACACCAGGTAAAGACCCCTCCTCTAATATTAGACACCAGGTAAAGACCCCTCCTCTATTATTATGCACCAGGTAAAGACCCCTCCTCTAATATTATGCACCACGTAAAGACCCCTCCTCTAATATTAGACACTAGGTAAAGACCCCTCCTCTAATATTATGCACCAGGTAAAGACCCCTCCTCTAATATTAGACACTAGGTAAAGACCCCTCCTCTAATAATAGGCACCAGGTAAAGACCCCTCCTCTAATAATAGACACCAGGTAAAGACCCCTCCTCTAATATTAGACACCAGGTAAAGACCCCTCCTCTATTACTAGACACCATGTAAAGACCCCTCCTCTAAAATTATGCACCAGGTAAAGACCCCTCCTCTAAAAAAAGGTACCAGGTAAAGACCCCTCCTCTAATATTAGACACCAGGTTAAGACCCCTCCTCTATTACTAGACACCAAGTAAAGGCCCCTCCTCTATTACTAGACACCAGGTAAAGACCCCTCCTCTAATATTAGACACCCAGGTAAAGACCCCTCCTCTAATACTAGACACCAGGAAAAGACCCCTCCTCTAATATTAGACACCACGTAAAGACCCCTCCTCTAATATTAGGCACCAGGTAAAGACCCCCCCCTCTAACACTAGACACCAGGTAAAGACCCCCCTCTAATATTAGACACCCAGGTAAAGACCCCTCCTCTAATACTAGACACAAAGTAAAGACCCCTCCTCTAATATTATACACCAGGTAAAGACCCCTCCTCTAATAATAGACACCAGGTAAAGACCCCTCCTCTAATAATAGACACCAGGTAAAGACCCCTCCTCTAATATTAGACACCAGGTAAAGACCCCTCCTCTATTATTATGCACCAGGTAAAGACCCCTCCTCTAATATTATGCACCAGGTAAAGACCCCTCCTCTAATATTAGACACTAGGTAAAGACCCCTCCTCTAATATTAGACACCCAGGTAAAGACTCCTCCTCTAATACAAGACACCAGGTAAAGACCCCTCCTCTAATATTAGACACCGAGGTAAAGACCCCTCCTCTAATATTAGACACCAGGTAAAGACCCCTCCTCTGATATTATACACCAGGTAAAGACCCCTCCTCTAATATTAGACACCCAGGTAAAGACCCCTCCTCTAATATTAGACACCCAGGTAAAGACCCCTCCTCTTATAATAGACACCAGGTAAAGACCCCCCTCTAATACTAGACACCAGGTAAAGACCCCTCCTCTAATATTAGACACCAGGTAAAGACCCCCCCTCTAATACTAGACACCAGGTAAAGACCCCTCCTCTAATATTATGCACCAGGTAAAGACCCCTCCTCTAATATTATGCACCAGGTAAAGACCCCTCCTCTAATACTAGACACCACGTAAAGACCCCTCCTCTAATATTAGACACCAGGTAAAGACCCCTCCTCTAATATTAGACACTAGGTAAAGACCCCTCCTCTAATATTAGACACCAGGTAAAGACCCCCCCTCTATTACTAGACACCAGGTAAAGACCCCTCCTCTAAAATTATGCACCAGGTAAAGACCCCTCCTCTAATATTAGACACCAGGTAAAGACCCCCCCTAATACTAGACACCAGGTAAAGACCCCTCCTCTAATATTAGACACCAGGTAAAGACCCCTCCTCAAATATTAGACACCAGGTAAAGAACCCCCTCTAATATTAGACACCAGGTAAAGACCCTTCCTCTAATATTAGACACCAGGTAAAGACCCCTCCTCTAATACTAGACACCAGGTAAAGACCCCTCCTCTAATACTAGAAACCAGGTAAAGACCCCCCCTAATACTAGACACCAGGTAAAGACCCCTCCTCTAATATTATACACCAGGTAAAGACCCCCCCCTAATACTAGACACCAGGTAAAGACCCCTCCTCTAATATTATACACCAGGTAAAGACCCCTCCTCTAATACTAGACACCATGTACAGACCCCTCCTCTAATATTAGACACCCAGGTAAAGACCCCTCCTCTAATACTAGACACCACGTAAAGACCCCTCCTCTAATATTAGGCACCAGGTAAAGACCCCTCCTCTAATATTATACACCAGGTAAAGACCTCTCCTCTAATATTAGACACCAGGTAAAGACCCCCCTAATACTAGACACCAGGTAAAGACCCCTCCTCTAATATTAGACACCAGGTAAAGACCCCTCCTCAAATATTAGACACCAGGTAAAGAACCCCCTCTAATATTAGACACCAGGTAAAGACCCTTCCTCTAATATTAGACACCAGGTAAAGACCCCTCCTCTAATACTAGACACCAGGTAAAGACCCCTCCTCTAATACTAGACACCAGGTAAAGACCCCCCCTAATACTAGACACCAGGTAAAGACCCCTCCTCTAATATTATGCACCAGGTAAAGACCCCCCCCTAATACTAGACACCAGGTAAAGACCCCTCCTCTAATATTATACACCAGGTAAAGACCCCTCCTCTAATACTAGACACCATGTAAAGACCCCTCCTCTAATATTAGACACCCAGGTAAAGACCCCTCCTCTAATACTAGACACCACGTAAAGACCCCTCCTCTAATATTAGGCACCAGGTAAAGACCCCTCCTCTAATATTATACACCAGGTAAAGACCTCTCCTCTAATATTAGACACCAGGTAAAGACCCCTCCTCTAATATTAGACACCAGGTAAAGACCCCTCCTCTAATATTAGACACCAGGTAAGGACCCCTCCTCTAATACTAGACACCATGTAATGACCCCTCCTCTAATATTAGACACCCAGGTAAAGACCCCCCTCTAATACTAGACACCAGGTAAAGACCCCCCCTAATACTAGACACCAGGTAAAGACCCCTCCTCTAATATTATACACCAGGTAAAGACCCCCCCTAATACTAGACACCAGGTAAAGACCCCTCCTCTAATATTATACACCAGGCAAAGACCCCTCCTCTAATACTAGACACCATGTAAAGACCCCTCCTCTAATATTAGACACCCAGGTAAAGACCCCTCCTCTAATACTAGACACCACGTAAAGACCCCTCCTCTAATATTAGGCACCAGGTAAAGACCCCTCCTCTAATATTATACACCAGGTAAAGACCCCTCCTCTAATATAAGACACCAGGTAAAGACCCCTCCTCTAATATTAGACACCAGGTAAAGACCCCTCCTCTAATATTAGACACCAGGTAAAGACCCCTCCTCTAATACTAGACACCATGTAAAGACCCCTCCTCTAATATAAGACACCCAGGTAAAGACCCCTCCTCTAATACTAGACACCACGTAAAGACCCCTCCTCTAATATTAGGCACCAGGTAAAGACCCCTCCTCTAATATTAGACACTAGGTAAAGACCCCTCCTCTAATATTAGACACCAGGTAAAGACCCCCCTCTAATATTAGACACCCAGGTAAAGACCCCCCCCCTAATACTAGACACCAGGTAAAGACCCCTCCTTTAATATTAGACACAAGGTAAAGACCCCTCCTCTAATATTAGACACCAGGTAAAGACCCCTCCTCTAATACTAGACACCAGGTAAAGACCCCCCCTAATACTAGACACCAGGTAAAGACCCCTCCTCTAATATTATACACCAGGTAAAGACCCCCCCCTATTACTAAACACCAGGTAAAGACCCCTCCTCTAATATTATACACCAGGTAAAGACCCCTCCTCTAATACTAGACACCATGTAAAGACCCCTCCTCTAATATTAGACACCCAGGTAAAGACCCCTCCTCTAATACTAGACACCAGGTAAAGACCCCTCCTCTAATATTAGGCACCAGGTAAAGACCCCTCCTCTAATATTAGACACCAGGTAAAGACCCCTCCTCTAATATTAGACACCAGGTAAAGACCCCTCCTCTAATACTAGACACCATGTAATGACCCCTCCTCTAATATTAGACACCCAGGTAAAGACCCCTCCTCTAATACTAAACACCACGTAAAAACCCCTCCTCTAATATTAGGCACCAGGTAAAGACCCCTCCTCTAATATTATACACCAGGTAAAGACCCCTCCTCTAATATTAGACACCAGGTAAAGACCCCTCCTCTAATATTAGACACCAGGTAAAGACCCCTCCTCTAATACTAGACACCATATAAAGACACCTCCTCTAATATTAGACACCCAGGTAAAGACCCCTCCTCTAATACTAGACACCACGTAAAGACCCCTCCTCTAATATTAGACACCAGGTAAAGACCCCTCCTCTAATTTTAGACACCAGTTACAGACCCCTCCTCTATTATTAAGCACCAGGTAAAGACCCCTCCTCTAATAATAGACACCAGGTAAAGACCCCTCCTCTAATATTAGACACCCAGGTAAAGACCCCTCCTCTAATATTAGACACCATATAAAGACACCTCCTCTAATATTAGACACCCAGGTAAAGACACCTCCTCTAATATTAGACACCCAGGTAAAGACCCCTCCTCTAATACTAGACACCACGTAAAGACCCCTCCTCTAATATTAGACACCAGGTAAAGACCCCTCCTCTAATTTTAGACACCAGTTACAGACCCCTCCTCTATTATTAAGCACCAGGTAAAGACCCCTCCTCTAATAATAGACACCAGGTAAAGACCCCTCCTCTAATATTAGACACCCAGGTAAAGACCCCTCCTCTAATATTAGACACCATATAAAGACCCCTCCTCTAATATTAGACACCCAGGTAAAGACCCCTCCTCTAATATTAGACACTAGGTAAAGACCCCTCCTCTAATATTAGACACCAGGTAAAGACCCCTCCTCTATTACTAGACACCAGGTAAAGACCCCTCCTCTAAAATTATGCACCAGGTAAAGACCCCTCCTCTAAAAATAGGCACCAGGTAAAGACCCCTCCTCTAATATTAGACACCAGGTAAAGACCCCTCCTCTATTACTAGACACCAAGTAAAGGCCCCTCCTCTAATTCTAGACACCAGGTAAAGACCCCTCCTCTAATATTAGACACCCAGGTAAAGACCCCTCCTCTAATACTAGACACCAGGAAAAGACCCTTCCTCTAATATTAGACACCACGTAAAGACCCCTCCTCTAATATTAGGCACCAGGTAAACACCCCCCCCCTCTAATTCTAGACACCAGGTAAAGACCCCCCTCTAATATTAGACACCCAGGTAAAGACCCCTCCTCTAATACTAGACACCAGGTAAAGACCCCTCCTCTAATATTAGACACCAGGTAAAGACCCCTCCTCTAATACTAGACACCAGGAAAAGACCCCTCCTCTAATATTAGACACCACGTAAAGACCCCTCCTCTAATACTAGACACTAGGTAAAGACCCTTCCTCTGTTACTAGACACCAGGTAATGACCCCTCCTCTAATACTAGACACAAAGTAAAGACCCCTCCTCTAATATTATACACCAGGTAAAGACCCCTCCTCTAATAATAGACACCAGGTAAAGACCCCTCCTCTAATATTAGACACCAGGTAAAGACCCCTCCTCTATTATTATGCACCAGGTAAAGACCTCTCCTCTAATATTATGCACCACGTAAAGACCCCTCCTCTAATATTAGACACTAGGTAAAGACCCCTCCTCTAATATTATGCACCAGGTAAAGACCCCTCCTCTAATATTAGACACTAGGTAAAGACCCCTCCTCTAATAATAGGCACCAGGTAAAGACCCCTCCTCTAATAATAGACACCAGGTAAAGACCCCTCCTCTAATATTAGACACCAGGTAAAGACCCCTCCTCTATTACTAGACACCATGTAAAGACCCCTCCTCTAAAATTATGCACCAGGTAAAGACCCCTCCTCTAAAAAAAGGTACCAGGTAAAGACCCCTCCTCTAATATTAGACACCAGGTTAAGACCCCTCCTCTATTACTAGACACCAAGTAAAGGCCCCTCCTCTATTACTAGACACCAGGTAAAGACCCCTCCTCTAATATTAGACACCCAGGTAAAGACCCCTCCTCTAATACTAGACACCAGGAAAAGACCCCTCCTCTAATATTAGACACCACGTAAAGACCCCTCCTCTAATATTAGGCACCAGGTAAAGACCCCCCCCTCTAATACTAGACACCAGGTAAAGACCCCCCTCTAATATTAGACACCCAGGTAAAGACCCCTCCTCTAATACTAGACACCAGGAAAAGACCCCTCCTCTAATATTAGACACCACGTAAAGACCCCTCCTCTAATACTAGACACTAGGTAAAGACCCTTCCTCTGTTACTAGACACCCGGTAATGACCCCTCCTCTAATACTAGACACAAAGTAAAGACCCCTCCTCTAATATTATACACCAGGTAAAGACCCCTCCTCTAATAATAGACACCAGGTAAAGACCCCTCCTCTAATAATAGACACCAGGTAAAGACCCCTCCTCTAATATTAGACACCAGGTAAAGACCCCTCCTCTATTATTATGCACCAGGTAAAGACCCCTCCTCTAATATTATGCACCAGGTAAAGACCCCTCCTCTAATATTAGACACTAGGTAAAGACCCCTCCTCTAATATTATGCACCAGGTAAAGACCCCTCCTCTAATATTAGACACTAGGTAAAGACCCCTCCTCTAATATTAGACACCAGGTAAAGACCCCTCCTCTAATATTAGACACCCAGGTAAAGACTCCTCCTCTAATACAAGACACCAGGTAAAGACCCCTCCTCTAATATTAGACACCGAGGTAAAGACCCCTCCTCTAATATTAGACACCAGGTAAAGACCCCTCCTCTAATATTATACACCAGGTAAAGACCCCTCCTCTAATATTAGACACCCAGGTAAAGACCCCTCCTCTAATATTAGACACCCAGGTAAAGACCCCTCCTCTTATAATAGACACCAGGTAAAGACCCCCCTCTAATACTAGACACCAGGTAAAGACCCCTCCTCTAATATTAGACACCAGGTAAAGACCCCCCCTCTAATACTAGACACCAGGTAAAGACCCCTCCTCTAATATTATGCACCAGGTAAAGACCCCTCCTCTAATATTATGCACCAGGTAAAGACCCCTCCTCTAATACTAGACACCACGTAAAGACCCCTCCTCTAATATTAGACACCAGGTAAAGACCCCTCCTCTAATATTAGACACTAGGTAAAGACCCCTCCTCTAATATTAGACACCAGGTAAAGACCCCTCCTCTATTACTAGACACCAGGTAAAGACCCCTCCTCTAAAATTATGCACCAGGTAAAGACCCCTCCTCTAAAAATAGGCACCAGGTAAAGACCCCTCCTCTAATATTAGACACCAGGTAAAGACCCCTCCTCTATTACTAGACACCAAGTAAAGGCCCCTCCTCTAATTCTAGACACCAGGTAAAGACCCCTCCTCTAATATTAGACACCCAGGTAAAGACCCCTCCTCTAATACTAGACACCAGGAAAAGACCCCTCCTCTAATATTAGACACCACGTAAAGACCCCTCCTCTAATATTAGGCACCAGGTAAACACCCCCCCCCTCTAATTCTAGACACCAGGTAAAGACCCCCCTCTAATATTAGACACCCAGGTAAAGACCCCTCCTCTAATACTAGACACCAGGTAAAGACCCCTCCTCTAATATTAGACACCAGGTAAAGACCCCTCCTCTAATACTAGACACCAGGAAAAGACCCCTCCTCTAATATTAGACACCACGTAAAGACCCCTCCTCTAATACTAGACACTAGGTAAAGACCTTTCCTCTGTTACTAGACACCAGGTAATGACCCCTCCTCTAATACTAGACACAAAGTAAAGACCCCTCCTCTAATATTATACACCAGGTAAAGACCCCTCCTCTAATAATAGACACCAGGTAAAGACCCCTCCTCTAATAATAGACACCAGGTAAAGACCCCTCCTCTAATATTAGACACCAGGTAAAGACCCCTCCTCTATTATTATGCACCAGGTAAAGACCCCTCCTCTAATATTATGCACCAGGTAAAGACCCCTCCTCTAATATTAGACACTAGGTAAAGACCCCTCCTCTAATATTATGCACCAGGTAAAGACCCCTCCTCTAATATTAGACACTAGGTAAAGACCCCTCCTCTAATAATAGGCACCAGGTAAAGACCCCTCCTCTAATAATAGACACCAGGTAAAGACCCCTCCTCTAATATTAGACACCAGGTAAAGACCCCTCCTCTGTTACTAGACACCAGGTAAAGACCCCTCCTCTAAAATTATGCACCAGGTAAAGACCCCTCCTCTAATATTAGACACCAGGTAAAGACCCCTCCTCTATTACTAGACACCAAGTAAAGGCCCCTCCTCTAATATTAGACACCCAGGTAAAGACCCCTCCTCTAATACTAGACACCAGGAAAAGACCCCTCCTCTAATATTAGACACCACGTAAAGACCCCTCCTCTAATATTAGGCACCAGGTAAAGACCCCCCCCTCTAATACTAGACACCAGGTAAAGACCCCCCTCTAATATTAGACACCCAGGTAAAGACCCCTCCTCTAATACTAGACACCAGGTAAAGACCCCTCCTCTAATATTAGACACCAGGTAAAGACCCCTCCTCTAATACTAGACACCAGGAAAAGACCCCTCCTCTAATATTAGACACCACGTAAAGACCCCTCCTCTAATACTAGACACTAGGTAAAGACCCTTCCTCTGTTACTAGACACCTGGTAATGACCCCTCCTCTAATACTAGACACAAAGTAAAGACCCCTCCTCTAATATTATACACCAGGTAAAGACCCCTCCTCTAATAATAGACACCAGGTAAAGACCCCTCCTCTAATAATAGACACCAGGTAAAGACCCCTCCTCTAATATTAGACACCAGGTAAAAACCCCTCCTCTATTATTATGCACCAGGTAAAGACCCCTCCTCTAATATTATGCACCAGGTAAAGACCCCTCCTCTAATATTAGACACTAGGTAAAGACCCCTCCTCTAATATTATGCACCAGGTAAAGACCCCTCCTCTAATATTAGACACTAGGTAAAGACCCCTCCTCTAATATTAGACACCAGGTAAAGACCCCTCCTCTAATATTAGACACCCAGGTAAAGACTCCTCCTCTAATACAAGACACCAGGTAAAGACCCCTCCTCTAATATTAGACACCGAGGTAAAGACCCCTCCTCTAATATTAGACACCAGGTAAAGACCCCTCCTCTAATATTATACACCAGGTAAAGACCCCTCCTCTAATATTAGACACCCAGGTAAAGACCCCTCCTCTAATATTAGACACCCAGGTAAAGACCCCTCCTCTTATAATAGACACCAGGTAAAGACCCCTCCTCTCATACTAGACACCAGGTAAAGACCCCTCCTCTAATATTACACACCAGGTAAAGACCCCTCCTCTAATATTAGACACCAGGTAAACACCCCCCCCCCTCTAATTCTAGACACCAGGTAAAGACCCCCCTCTAATATTAGACACCCAGGTAAAGACCCCTCCTCTAATACTAGACACCAGGTAAAGACCCCCCTCTAATATTAGACACCCAGGTAAAGACCCCTCCTCTAATACTAGACACCAGGTAAAGACCCCTCCTCTAATATTAGACACCAGGTAAAGACGCCTCCTCTAATACTAGACACCAGGAAAAGACCCCTCCTCTAATATTAGACACCACGTAAAGACCCCTCCTCTAATACTAGACACTAGGTAAAGACCTTTCCTCTGTTACTAGACACCAGGTAATGACCCCTCCTCTAATACTAGACACAAAGTAAAGACCCCTCCTCTAATATTATACACCAGGTAAAGACCCCTCCTCTAATAATAGACACCAGGTAAAGACCCCTCCTCTAATAATAGACACCAGGTAAAGACCCCTCCTCTAATATTAGACACCAGGTAAAGACCCCTCCTCTATTATTATGCACCAGGTAAAGACCCCTCCTCTAATATTATGCACCAGGTAAAGACCCCTCCTCTAATATTAGACACTAGGTAAAGACCCCTCCTCTAATATTATGCACCAGGTAAAGACCCCTCCTCTAATATTAGACACTAGGTAAAGACCCCTCCTCTAATAATAGGCACCAGGTAAAGACCCCTCCTCTAATAATAGACACCAGGTAAAGACCCCTCCTCTAATATTAGACACCAGGTAAAGACCCCTCCTCTGTTACTAGACACCAGGTAAAGACCCCTCCTCTAAAATTATGCACCAGGTAAAGACCCCTCCTCTAATATTAGACACCAGGTAAAGACCCCTCCTCTATTATTAGACACCAAGTAAAGGCCCCTCCTCTAATATTAGACACCCAGGTAAAGACCCCTCCTCTAATACTAGACACCAGGAAAAGACCCCTCCTCTAATATTAGACACCACGTAAAGACCCCTCCTCTAATATTAGGCACCAGGTAAAGACCCCCCCCTCTAATACTAGACACCAGGTAAAGACCCCCCTCTAATATTAGACACCCAGGTAAAGACCCCTCCTCTAATACTAGACACCAGGTAAAGACCCCTCCTCTAATATTAGACACCAGGTAAAGACCCCTCCTCTAATACTAGACACCAGGAAAAGACCCCTCCTCTAATATTAGACACCACGTAAAGACCCCTCCTCTAATACTAGACACTAGGTAAAGACCCTTCCTCTGTTACTAGACACCCGGTAATGACCCCTCCTCTAATACTAGACACAAAGTAAAGACCCCTCCTCTAATATTATACACCAGGTAAAGACCCCTCCTCTAATAATAGACACCAGGTAAAGACCCCTCCTCTAATAATAGACACCAGGTAAAGACCCCTCCTCTAATATTAGACACCAGGTAAAAACCCCTCCTCTATTATTATGCACCAGGTAAAGACCCCTCCTCTAATATTATGCACCAGGTAAAGACCCCTCCTCTAATATTAGACACTAGGTAAAGACCCCTCCTCTAATATTATGCACCAGGTAAAGACCCCTCCTCTAATATTAGACACTAGGTAAAGACCCCTCCTCTAATATTAGACACCAGGTAAAGACCCCTCCTCTAATATTAGACACCCAGGTAAAGACTCCTCCTCTAATACAAGACACCAGGTAAAGACCCCTCCTCTAATATTAGACACCGAGGTAAAGACCCCTCCTCTAATATTAGACACCAGGTAAAGACCCCTCCTCTAATATTATACACCAGGTAAAGACCCCTCCTCTAATATTAGACACCCAGGTAAAGACCCCTCCTCTAATATTAGACACCCAGGTAAAGACCCCTCCTCTTATAATAGACACCAGGTAAAGACCCCTCCTCTCATACTAGACACCAGGTAAAGACCCCTCCTCTAATATTACACACCAGGTAAAGACCCCTCCTCTAATATTAGACACCAGGTAAAGACCCCTCCTCTAATACTAGACACTAGGTAAAGACCCCTCCTCTAATATTAGACACCCAGGTAAAGACCCCCCTCTAATATTAGACACCCAGGTAAAGACCCCTGCTCTAATATTAGACACTAGGTAAAGACCCCTCCTCTAATACTAGACACCAGGTAAAGACCCCCCCTCTAATATTAGACACCAGGTAAAGACCCCTCCTCTAATACTACACAACAGGTAAAGACCCCCCCTCTAATATTAGACACCAGGTAAAGACCCCCCCTCTAATATTAGACACCAGGTAAAGACCCCTCCTCTAATATTATACACCAGGTAAAGACCCCTCCTCTAATATTATACACCAGGTAAAGACCCCTCCTCTAATATTAGACACCAAGTAAAGGCCCCTCCTCTAATAATAGACACCAGGTAAAGACCCCTCCTCTAATATTAGACACCCAGGTAAAGACCCCTCCTCTAATACTAGACACCCAGGTAAAGACCCCTCCTCTAATATTAGACACTAGGTAAAGACCCCTCCTCTAATATTAGACACCAGGTAAAGACCCTTCCTCTAATATTAGACATCAGGTAAATACCCCCCCGATACTAGACACCAGGTAAAGACCCCTCCTCTAATACTAGACACCAGGTAAAGACCCCCCTCTAATACTAGACACCAGGTAAAGACCCCTCCTCTAATATTATGCACCAGGTAAAGACCCCTCCTCTAATATTATGCACCAGGTAAAGACCCCTCCTCTAATACTAGACACCACGTAAAGACCCCTCCTCTAATATTAGACACCAGGTAAAGACCCCTCCTCTAATATTAGACACTAGGTATAGACCCCTCCTCTAATATTAGACACCCAGGTAAAGACCCCTCCTCTAATAATAGGCACCAGGTAAAGACCCCTCCTCTAATATTAGACACCAGGTAAAGACCCCTCCTCTAATATTAGACACCAGGTAAAGACCCCTCCTCTAATATTAGACACCAGGTAAAGACCCCTCCTCTATTACTAGACACCAGGTAAAGACCCCTCCTCTAATATTATGCACCAGGTAAAGACCCCTCCTCTAAAATTTGGCACCAGGTAAAGACCCCTCCTCTAATATTAGACACTAGGTAAAGACCCCTCCTCTAATATTAGACACCAGGTAAAGACCCCTCCTCTATTACTAGACACATAGTAAAGGCCCCTCCTGTAATAATAGACACCAGGTAAAGACCCCTCCTCTAATATTAGACACCAGGTAAAGACCCCCCCCTCTAATACTAGACACCAGGTAAAGACCCCTCCTCTAATATTAGACACCTAGGTAAAGACCCCTCCTCTCATATTAGACACCCAGGTAAAGACCCCTCCTCTTATAATAGACACCAGGTAAAGACCCCTCCTCTAATATTAGACACCAGGTAAAGACCCCTCCTCTAATACTACACAACAGGTAAAGACCCCTCCTCTAATATTAGACACCCAGGTAAAGACCCCTCCTCTAATATTAGACACCAGGTAAAGACCCCTCCTCTAATACTAGACACCAGGAAAAGACCCCTCCTCTAATATTAGACACCACGTAAAGACCCCTCCTCTAATACTAGACACTAGGTAAAGACCCTTCCTCTGTTACTAGACACCAGGTAATGACCCCTCCTCTAATACTAGACACAAAGTAAAGACCCCTCCTCTAATATTATACACCAGGTAAAGACCCCTCCTCTAATAATAGACACCAGGTAAAGACCCCTCCTCTAATAATAGACACCAGGTAAAGACCCCTCCTCTAATATTAGACACCCAGGTAAAGACCCCTCCTCTAATACTAGACACCCAGGTAAAGACCCCTCCTCTAAAATTAGACACTAGGTAAAGACCTTTCCTCTAATATTAGACACCAGGTAAAGACCCCCCTCTAATATTAGACACCCAGGTAAAGACCCCCCCCTAATACTAGACACCAGGTAAAGACCCCTCCTCTAATACTAGACACCAGGTAAAGACCCCCCTCTAATACTAGACACCAGGTAAAGACCCCTCCTCTAATATTAGACACCAGGTAAAGACCCCCCCTCTAATACTAGACACCAGGTAAAGACCCCTGCTCTAATACTAGACACCAGGTAAAGACCCCTCCTCTAATATTATGCACCAGGTAAAGACCCCTCCTCTAATATTATGCACCAGGTAAAGACCCCTCCTCTAATACTAGACACCACGTAAAGACCCCTCCTCTAATATTAGACACCAGGTAAAGACCCCTCCTCTAATATTAGACACTAGGTAAAGACCCCTCCTCTAATATTAGACACCCAGGTAAAGACCCCTCCTCTAATAATAGGCACCAGGTAAAGACCCCTCCTCTAATAATAGACACCAGGTAAAGACCCCTCCTCTAATATTAGACACCAGGTAAAGACCCCTCCTCTATTACTAGACACCAGGTAAAGACCCCTCCTCTAAAATTATGCACCAGGTAAAGACTCCTCCTCTAAAAATAGGCACCAGGTAAAGACCCCTCCTCTAATATTAGACACTACGTAAAGACCCCTCCTCTAATATTAGACACCAGGTAAAGACCCCTCCTCTATTACTAGACACCAAGTAAAGGCCCCTCCTCTAATACTAGACACCAGGTAAAGACCCCTCCTCTAATATTAGACACCCAGGTAAAGACCCCTCCTCTAATACTAGACACCAGGAAAAGACCCCTCCTCTAATATTAGACACCACGTAAAGACCCCTCCTCTAATATCAGGCACCAGGTAAAGACCCCCCCCTCTAATACTAGACACCAGGTAAAGACCCCCCTCTAATATTAGACACCCAGGTAAAGACCCCTCCTCTAATACTAGACACCAGGTAAAGACCCCTCCTCTAATATTAGACACCAGGTAAAGACCCCTCCTCTAATACTAGACACAAAGTAAAGACCCCTCCTCTAATATTATACACCAGGTAAAGACCCCTCCTCTAATAATAGACACCAGGTAAAGACCCCTCCTCTAATAATAGACACCAGGTAAAGACCCCTCCTCTAATATTAGACACCAGGTAAAGACCCCTCCTCTATTATTATGCACCAGGTAAAGACCCCTCCTCTAATATTATGCACCAGGTAAAGACCCCTCCTCTAATATAAGACACTAGGTAAAGACCCCTCCTCTAATATAATGCACCAGGTAAAGACCCCTCCTCTAATATTAGACACTAGGTAAAGACCCCTCCTCTAATATTAGACACTAGGTAAAGACCCCTCCTCTAATATTATGCACCAGGTAAAGACCCCTCCTCTAATATTAGACACTAGGTAAAGACCCCTCCTCTAATATTAGACACCAGGTAAAGACCCCTCCTCTAATATTAGACACCCAGGTAAAGACCCCTCCTCTAATACAAGACACCAGGTAAAGACCCCTCCTCTAATATTAGACACCCAGGTAAAGACCCCTCCTCTAATATTAGACACCAGGTAAAGACCCCTCCTCTAATATTATACACCAGGTAAAGACCCCTCCTCTAATATTAGACACCTAGGTAAAGACCCCTCCTCTCATATTAGACACCCAGGTAAAGACCCCTCCTCTTATAATAGACACCAGGTAAAGACCCCTCCTCTAATATTAGACACCAGGTAAAGACCCCTCCTCTAATATTAGACACCCAGGTAAAGACCCCTCCTCAAATATTATACACCAGGTAAAGACCCCTCCTCTAATATTAGACACCAAGTAAAGGCCCCTCCTCTAATAATAGACACCAGGTAAAGACCCCTCCTCTAATATTAGACACCCAGGTAAAGACCCCTCCTCTAATACTAGACACCCAGGTAAAGACCCCTCCTCTAATATTAGACACTAGGTAAAGACCCCTCCTCTAATATTAGACACCAGGTAAAGACCCCTCCTCTAATATTATACACCAGGTAAAGACCCCTCCTCTAATATTAGACACCAAGTAAAGGCCCCTCCTCTAATAATAGACACCAGGTAAAGACCCCTCCTCTAATATTAGACACCCAGGTAAAGACCCCTCCTCTAATACTAGACACCCAGGTAAAGACCCCTCCTCTAATATTAGACACTAGGTAAAGACCCCTCCTCTAATATTAGACACCAGGTAAAGACCCTTCCTCTAATATTAGACATCAGGTAAAGACCCCCCCTAATACTAGACACCAGGTAAAGACCCCTCCTCTAATACTAGACACCAGGTAAAGACCCCCCTCTAATAATAGACACCAGGTAAAGACCCCTCCTCTAATATTAGACACCAGGTAAAGACCCCTCCTCTATTATTATGCACCAGGTAAAGACCCCTCTTCTAATATTAGGCACCAGGTAAAGACCCCTCCTCTAATATTAGACACTAGGTAAAGACCCCTCCTCTAGTATTAGACACCAGGTAAAGACCCTTCCTCTAATATTATACACCAGGTAAAGACCCCTCCTCTAATATTAGACACCCAGGTAAAGACCCCTCCTCTAATATTAGACACCAGGTAAAGACCCCTCCTCTAATATTAGACACTAGGTAAAGACCCCTCCTCTAATAATAGACACCAGGTAAAGACCCCTCCTCTAATATTAGACACCAGGTAAAGACCCCTCCTCTAATACTAGACACCAGGTAAAGACCCCTCCTCTAATATTACACACCAGGTAAAGACCCCTCCTCTAATACTAGACACCAGGTAAAGACCCCTCCTCTAATACTAGACACCAGGTAAAGACCCCTCCTCTAATATTACACACCAGGTAAAGACCCCTCCTTAATACTAGACACCAGGTAAAGACCCCTCCTCTAATATTAGACACCAGGTAAAGACCCTTCCTCTAATATTAGACACCAGGTAAAGACCCCTCCTTAATACTAGACACCAGGTAAAGACCCCTCCTCTAATATTACACACCAGGTAAAGACCCCTCCTTAATACTAGACACCAGGTAAAGACCCCTCCTCTAATACTAGACACCAGGTAAAGACCCCTCCTCTAATATTAGACACCAGGTAAAGACCCCTCCTCTAATATTAGACACTAGGTAAAGACCCCTCCTCTAATAATAGACACCAGGTAAAGACCCCTCCTCTAATATTAGACACCAGGTAAAGACCCCTCCTCTAATACTAGACACCAGGTAAAGACCCCTCCTCTAATATTACACACCAGGTAAAGACCCCTCCTCTAATACTAGACACCAGGTAAAGACCCCTCCTCTAATACTAGACACCAGGTAAAGACCCCTCCTCTAATATTACACACCAGGTAAAGACCCCTCCTTAATACTAGACACCAGGTAAAGACCCCTCCTCTAATATTACACACCAGGTAAAGACCCTTCCTCTAATACTAGACACCAGGTAAAGACCCCTCCTCTAATATTACACACCAGGTAAAGACCCCTCCTCTATTACTAGACACCAGGTAAAGACCCCTCCTCTAAAATTATGCACCAGGTAAAGACCCCTCCTCTAAAAATAGGCACCAGGTAAAGACCCCTCCTCTAATATTAGACACTACGTAAAGACCCCTCCTCTAATATTAGACACCAGGTAAAGACCCCTCCTCTATTACTAGACACCAAGTAAAGGCCCCTCCTCTAATACTAGACACCAGGTAAAGACCCCTCCTCTAATATTAGACACCCAGGTAAAGACCCCTCCTCTAATACTAGACACCAGGAAAAGACCCCTCCTCTAATATTAGACACCACGTAAAGACCCCTCCTCTAATATCAGGCACCAGGTAAAGACCCCCCCCTCTAATACTAGACACCAGGTAAAGACCCCCCTCTAATACTAGACACCAGGTAAAGACCCCTCCTCTAATATTAGACACCAGGTAAAGACCCCTCCTCTAATACTAGACACAAAGTAAAGACCCCTCCTCTAATATTATACACCAGGTAAAGACCCCTCCTCTAATAATAGACACCAGGTAAAGACCCCTCCTCTAATAATAGACACCAGGTAAAGACCCCTCCTCTAATATTAGACACTAGGTAAAGACCCCTCCTCTAATATTAGACACTAGGTAAAGACCCCTCCTCTAATATTATGCACCAGGTAAAGACCCCTCCTCTAATATTAGACACTAGGTAAAGACCCCTCCTCTAATATTAGACACCAGGTAAAGACCCCTCCTCTAATATTAGACACCTAGGTAAAGACCCCTCCTCTCATATTAGACACCCAGGTAAAGACCCCTCCTCTTATAATAGACACCAGGTAAAGACCCCTCCTCTAATATTAGACACCAGGTAAAGACCCCTCCTCTAATATTAGACACCCAGGTAAAGACCCCTCCTCAAATATTATACACCAGGTAAAGACCCCTCCTCTAATATTAGACACCAAGTAAAGGCCCCTCCTCTAATAATAGACACCAGGTAAAGACCCCTCCTCTAATATTAGACACCCAGGTAAAGACCCCTCCTCTAATACTAGACACCCAGGTAAAGACCCCTCCTCTAATATTAGACACTAGGTAAAGACCCCTCCTCTAATATTAGACACCAGGTAAAGACCCCTCCTCTAATATTATACACCAGGTAAAGACCCCTCCTCTAATATTAGACACCAGGTAAAGACCCCTCCTCTAATATTATACACCAGGTAAAGACCCCTCCTCTAATATTAGACACCAAGTAAAGGCCCCTCCTCTAATAATAGACACCAGGTAAAGACCCCTCCTCTAATATTAGACACCCAGGTAAAGACCCCTCCTCTAATACTAGACACCCAGGTAAAGACCCCTCCTCTAATATTAGACACTAGGTAAAGACCCCTCCTCTAATATTAGACACCAGGTAAAGACCCTTCCTCTAATATTAGACATCAGGTAAAGACCCCCCCTAATACTAGACACCAGGTAAAGACCCCTCCTCTAATACTAGACACCAGGTAAAGACCCCCCTCTAATAATAGACACCAGGTAAAGACCCCTCCTCTAATATTAGACACCAGGTAAAGACCCCTCCTCTATTATTATGCACCAGGTAAAGACCCCTCTTCTAATATTAGGCACCAGGTAAAGACCCCTCCTCTAATATTAGACACTAGGTAAAGACCCCTCCTCTAGTATTAGACACCAGGTAAAGACCCTTCCTCTAATATTATACACCAGGTAAAGACCCCTCCTCTAATATTAGACACCCAGGTAAAGACCCCTCCTCTAATATTAGACACCAGGTAAAGACCCCTCCTCTAATACTAGACACCCAGGTAAAGACCCCTCCTCTAATATTAGACACCTAGGTAAAGACCCCTCCTCTCATATTAGACACCCAGGTAAAGACCCCTCCTCTTATAATAGACACCAGGTAAAGACCCCTCCTCTAATATTAGACACCAGGTAAAGACCCCTCCTCTAATATTAGACACCCAGGTAAAGACCCCTCCTCAAATATTATACACCAGGTAAAGACCCCTCCTCTAATATTAGACACCAAGTAAAGGCCCCTCCTCTAATAATAGACACCAGGTAAAGACCCCTCCTCTAATATTAGACACCCAGGTAAAGACCCCTCCTCTAATACTAGACACCCAGGTAAAGACCCCTCCTCTAATATTAGACACTAGGTAAAGACCCCTCCTCTAATATTAGACACCAGGTAAAGACCCCTCCTCTAATATTATACACCAGGTAAAGACCCCTCCTCTAATATTAGACACCAGGTAAAGACCCCTCCTCTAATATTATACACCAGGTAAAGACCCCTCCTCTAATATTAGACACCAAGTAAAGGCCCCTCCTCTAATAATAGACACCAGGTAAAGACCCCTCCTCTAATATTAGACACCCAGGTAAAGACCCCTCCTCTAATACTAGACACCCAGGTAAAGACCCCTCCTCTAATATTAGACACTAGGTAAAGACCCCTCCTCTAATATTAGACACCAGGTAAAGACCCTTCCTCTAATATTAGACATCAGGTAAAGACCCCCCCTAATACTAGACACCAGGTAAAGACCCCTCCTCTAATACTAGACACCAGGTAAAGACCCCCCTCTAATAATAGACACCAGGTAAAGACCCCTCCTCTAATATTAGACACCAGGTAAAGACCCCTCCTCTATTATTATGCACCAGGTAAAGACCCCTCTTCTAATATTAGGCACCAGGTAAAGACCCCTCCTCTAATATTAGACACTAGGTAAAGACCCCTCCTCTAGTATTAGACACCAGGTAAAGACCCTTCCTCTAATATTATACACCAGGTAAAGACCCCTCCTCTAATATTAGACACCCAGGTAAAGACCCCTCCTCTAATATTAGACACCAGGTAAAGACCCCTCCTCTAATATTAGACACTAGGTAAAGACCCCTCCTCTAATAATAGACACCAGGTAAAGACCCCTCCTCTAATATTAGACACCAGGTAAAGACCCCTCCTCTAATACTAGACACCAGGTAAAGACCCCTCCTCTAATATTACACACCAGGTAAAGACCCCTCCTCTAATACTAGACACCAGGTAAAGACCCCTCCTCTAATACTAGACACCAGGTAAAGACCCCTCCTCTAATATTACACACCAGGTAAAGACCCCTCCTTAATACTAGACACCAGGTAAAGACCCCTCCTCTAATATTAGACACCAGGTAAAGACCCTTCCTCTAATATTAGACACCAGGTAAAGACCCCTCCTTAATACTAGACACCAGGTAAAGACCCCTCCTCTAATATTACACACCAGGTAAAGACCCCTCCTTAATACTAGACACCAGGTAAAGACCCCTCCTCTAATACTAGACACCAGGTAAAGACCCCTCCTCTAATATTAGACACCAGGTAAAGACCCCTCCTCTAATATTAGACACTAGGTAAAGACCCCTCCTCTAATAATAGACACCAGGTAAAGACCCCTCCTCTAATATTAGACACCAGGTAAAGACCCCTCCTCTAATACTAGACACCAGGTAAAGACCCCTCCTCTAATATTACACACCAGGTAAAGACCCCTCCTCTAATACTAGACACCAGGTAAAGACCCCTCCTCTAATACTAGACACCAGGTAAAGACCCCTCCTCTAATATTACACACCAGGTAAAGACCCCTCCTTAATACTAGACACCAGGTAAAGACCCCTCCTCTAATATTACACACCAGGTAAAGACCCTTCCTCTAATACTAGACACCAGGTAAAGACCCCTCCTCTAATATTACACACCAGGTAAAGACCCCTCCTCTATTACTAGACACCAGGTAAAGACCCCTCCTCTAAAATTATGCACCAGGTAAAGACCCCTCCTCTAAAAATAGGCACCAGGTAAAGACCCCTCCTCTAATATTAGACACTACGTAAAGACCCCTCCTCTAATATTAGACACCAGGTAAAGACCCCTCCTCTATTACTAGACACCAAGTAAAGGCCCCTCCTCTAATACTAGACACCAGGTAAAGACCCCTCCTCTAATATTAGACACCCAGGTAAAGACCCCTCCTCTAATACTAGACACCAGGAAAAGACCCCTCCTCTAATATTAGACACCACGTAAAGACCCCTCCTCTAATATCAGGCACCAGGTAAAGACCCCCCCCTCTAATACTAGACACCAGGTAAAGACCCCCCTCTAATACTAGACACCAGGTAAAGACCCCTCCTCTAATATTAGACACCAGGTAAAGACCCCTCCTCTAATACTAGACACAAAGTAAAGACCCCTCCTCTAATATTATACACCAGGTAAAGACCCCTCCTCTAATAATAGACACCAGGTAAAGACCCCTCCTCTAATAATAGACACCAGGTAAAGACCCCATCCTCTAATATTAGACACTAGGTAAAGACCCCTCCTCTAATATTAGACACTAGGTAAAGACCCCTCCTCTAATATTATGCACCAGGTAAAGACCCCTCCTCTAATATTAGACACTAGGTAAAGACCCCTCCTCTAATATTAGACACCAGGTAAAGACCCCTCCTCTAATATTAGACACCCAGGTAAAGACCCCTCCTCTAATACAAGACACCAGGTAAAGACCCCTCCTCTAATATTAGACACCCAGGTAAAGACCCCTCCTCTAATATTAGACACCAGGTAAAGACCCCTCCTCTAATATTATACACCAGGTAAAGACCCCTCCTCTAATATTAGACACCTAGGTAAAGACCCCTCCTCTCATATTAGACACCCAGGTAAAGACCCCTCCTCTTATAATAGACACCAGGTAAAGACCCCTCCTCTAATATTAGACACCAGGTAAAGACCCCTCCTCTAATATTAGACACCCAGGTAAAGACCCCTCCTCAAATATTATACACCAGGTAAAGACCCCTCCTCTAATATTAGACACCAAGTAAAGGCCCCTCCTCTAATAATAGACACCAGGTAAAGACCCCTCCTCTAATATTAGACACCCAGGTAAAGACCCCTCCTCTAATACTAGACACCCAGGTAAAGACCCCTCCTCTAATATTAGACACTAGGTAAAGACCCCTCCTCTAATATTAGACACCAGGTAAAGACCCCTCCTCTAATATTATACACCAGGTAAAGACCCCTCCTCTAATATTAGACACCAAGTAAAGGCCCCTCCTCTAATAATAGACACCAGGTAAAGACCCCTCCTCTAATATTAGACACCCAGGTAAAGACCCCTCCTCTAATATTAGACACCCAGGTAAAGACCCCTCCTCAAATATTAGACACCAGGTAAAGAACCCCCTCTAATATTAGACACCAGGTAAAGACCCCTCCTCTAATATTATGCACCAGGTAAAGACCCCTCCTCTAAAATAAGGCACCAGGTAAAGACCCCTCCTCTAATATTAGACACTAGGTAAAGACCCCTCCTCTAATATTAGACACCAGGTAAAGACCCCTCCTCTATTACTAGACACCAAATAAAGGCCCCTCCTCTAATACTAGACACCAGGTAAAGACCCCTCCTCTAATATTAGACACCCAGGTAAAGACCCCTCCTCTAATAATAGACACCAGGTAAAGACCCCTCCTCTAATATTAGACACCAGGTAAAGACCCCCCCATCTAATACTAGACACCAGGTAAAGACCCCCCTCTAATATTAGACACCCAGGTAAAGACCCCTCCTCTAATACTAGACACCAGGTAAAGACCCCTCCTCTAATATTAGACACCAGGTAAAGACCCCTCCTCTAATATTAGACACCAGGTAAAGACCCTTCCTCTAATATTAGACACCAGGTAAAGACCCCTCCTCTAATATTAGACACCCAGGTAAAGACCCCCCTCTAATATTAGACACCCAGGTAAAGACCCCCCCCCCCTAATACTAGACACCAGGTAAAGACCCCTCCTCTAATATTAGACACCCAGGTAAAGACCCCTCCTCAAATATTAGACACCAGGTAAAGAACCCCCTCTAATATTAGACACCAGGTAAAGACCCCTCCTCTAAAATTATGCACCAGGTAAAGACCCCTCCTCTAAAATAAGGCACCAGGTAAAGACCCCTCCTCTAATATTAGACACTAGGTAAAGACCCCTCCTCTAATATTAGACACCAGGTAAAGACCCCTCCTCTATTACTAGACACCAAATAAAGGCCCCTCCTCTAATACTAGACACCAGGTAAAGACCCCTCCTCTAATATTAGACACCCAGGTAAAGACCCCTCCTCTAATAATAGACACCAGGTAAAGACCCCTCCTCTAATATTAGACACCAGGTAAAGACCCCCCCATCTAATACTAGACACCAGGTAAAGACCCCCCTCTAATATTAGACACCCAGGTAAAGACCCCTCCTCTAATACTAGATACCAGGTAAAGACCCCTCCTCTAATATTAGACACCAGGTAAAGACCCCTCCTCTAATAATAGACACCAGGTAAAGACCCCTCCTCTAATATTTGACACCAGGTAAAGACCCCTCCTCTAATAATAGACACCAGGTAAAGACCCCTCCTCTAATATTAGACACCAGGTAAAGACCCCTCCTCTATTATTATGCACCAGGTAAAGACCCCTCCTCTAATATTAGACACCCAGGTAAAGACCCCTCCTCTAATATTAGACACCCAGGTAAAGACCCCTCCTCTTATAATAGACACCAGGTAAAGACCCCTCCTCTAATATTAGACACCAGGTAAAGACCCTTCCTCTAATACTAGACACCAGGTAAAGACCCCTCCTCTAATATTACACACCAGGTAAAGACCCCTCCTCTAATATTAGACACTAGGTAAAGACCCCTCCTCTAATATTAGACACCAGGTAAAGACCCCTCTTCTATTACTAGACACCAAGTAAAGGCCCCTCCTCTAATACTAGACACCAGGTAAAGACCCCTCCTCTAATATTATGCACCAGGTAAAGACCCCTCCTCTAAAATTAGACACCCAGGTAAAGACCCCCCTCTAATATTAGACACCCAGGTAAAGACCCACCCCCTAATACTAGACACCAGGTAAAGACCCCTCCTCTAATATTAGACACCCAGGTAAAGACCCCTCCTCTAATATTATGCACCAGGTAAAGACCCCCCTCTAATATTAGACACCCAGGTAAAGACCCCCCCCTAATACTAGACACCAGGTAAAGACCCCTCCTCAAATATTAGACACCAGGTAAAGAACCCCCTCTAATATTAGACACCAGGTAAAGACCCCTCCTCTAAAATTAGGCACCAGGTAAAGACGCCTCCTCTAATATTAGACACTAGGTAAAGACCCCTCCTCTAATATTAGACACCAGGTAAAGACCCCTCCTCTATTACTAGACACCAAGTAAAGGCCCCTCCTCTAATACTAGACACCAGGTAAAGACCCCTCCTCTAATATTAGACACCCAGGTAAAGACCCCTCCTCTAATAATAAACACCAGGTAAAGACCCCTCCTCTAATATTAGACACCAGGTAAAGACCCCCCCATCTAATACTAGACACCAGGTAAAGACCCCCCTCTAATATTAGACACCCAGGTAAAGACCCCTCCTCTAATATTATGCACCAGGTAAAGACCCCCCTCTAATATTAGACACCCAGGTAAAGACCCCCCCCTAATACTAGACACCAGGTAAAGACCCCTCCTCAAATATTAGACACCAGGTAAAGAACCCCCTCTAATATTAGACACCAGGTAAAGACCCCTCCTCTAAAATTAGGCACCAGGTAAAGACGCCTCCTCTAATATTAGACACTAGGTAAAGACCCCTCCTCTAATATTAGACACCAGGTAAAGACCCCTCCTCTATTACTAGACACCAAGTAAAGGCCCCTCCTCTAATACTAGACACCAGGTAAAGACCCCTCCTCTAATATTAGACACCCAGGTAAAGACCCCTCCTCTAATAATAAACACCAGGTAAAGACCCCTCCTCTAATATTAGACACCAGGTAAAGACCCCCCCATCTAATACTAGACACCAGGTAAAGACCCCTCCTCTAATATTAGACACCCAGGTAAAGACCCCTCCTCTAATACTAGACACCAGGTAAAGACCCCTCCTCTAATATTAGACACCAGGTAAAGACCCCTCCTCTAATAATAGACACCAGGTAAAGACCCCTACTCTAATATTAGACACCAGGTAAAGACCCCTCCTCTAATATTAGACACCACGTAAAGACCCCTCCTCTAATACTAGACACTAGGTAAAGACCCCTCCTCTAATAATAGACACCAGGTAAAGACCCCTCCTCTAATATTAGACACCAGGTAAAGACCCCTCCTCTAATAATAGACACCAGGTAAAGACCCCTCCTCTAATATTAGACACCAGGTAAAGACCCCTCCTCTATTATTATGCACCAGGTAAAGACCCCTCCTCTAATATTAGACACCCAGGTAAAGACCCCTCCTCTAATATTAGACACCCAGGTAAAGACCCCTCCTCTTATAATAGACACCAGGTAAAGACCCCTCCTCTAATATTAGACACCAGGGAAAGACCCCTCCTCTAATACTAGACACCAGGTAAAGACCCCTCCTCTAATATTACACACTATGTAAAGACCCCTCCTCTAATATTACACACCAGGTAAAGACCCCTCCCCTAATACTAGACACCAGGTAAAGACCCCTCCTCTAATATTAGACACCCAGGTAAAGACCCCTCCTCAAATATTAGACACCAGGTAAAGACCCCCCCTCTATTACTAGACACCAGGTAAAGACCCCCCCTCTAATACTAGACACCAGGTAAAGACCCCTCCTCAAATATTAGACACCAGGTAAAGACCCCTCCTCTAATATTAGACACCAGGTAAAGACCCCCCCTCTAATACTAGACACCAGGTAAAGACCCCTCCTCTAATATTAGACACTAGGTAAAGACCCTTCCTCTAATATTAGATACCAGGTAAAGAACCCTCCTCTAATATTAGACACCCAGGTAAAGACCCCCCTCTAATATTAGACACCCAGGTAAAGACCCCCCCCTAATACTAGACACCAGGTAAAGACCCCTCCTCTAATATTAGACACCCAGGTAAAGACCCCCCTCTAATATTAGACACCAGGTAAAGACCCCTCCTCTAATACTAGACACCAGGTAAAGACCCCCCTCTAATATTATGCACCAGGTAAAGACCCCTCCTCTAATATTAGACACTAGGTAAAGACCCTTCCTCTAATATTATACACCAGGTAAAGACCCCTCCTCTAATATTAGACACCCAGGTAAAGACCCCTCCTCTATTATTATGCACCAGGTAAAGACCCCTCCTCTAATATTAGGCACCAGGTAAAGACCCCTCCTCTAATATTAGACACTAGGTAAAGACCCCTCCTCTAATATTAGACACCAGGTAAAGACCCTTCCTCTAATATTATACACCCAGGTAAAGACCCCTCCTCTAATATTAGACACCCAGGTAAAGACCCCTCCTCTAATATTAGACACCCAGGTAAAGACCCCTCCTCTAATACTAGACACCAGGTAAAGACCCCCCTCTAATACTAGACACAAGGTAAAGACCCCCTTCTAATATTAGACACCAGGTAAAGACCCCTCCTCTAATATTAGACACCAGGTAAAGACCCCCCCTCTAATACTAGACACCAGGTAAAGACCCCCCTCTAATACTAGACACCAGGTAAAGACCCCCTTCTAATATTAGACACCAGGTAAAGACCCCTCCTCTAATATTAGACAACAGGTAAAGACCCCCCCTCTAATACTAGACACCAGGTAAAGACCCCTCCTCTAATACTAGACACCAGGTAAAGACCCTTCCTCTAATATTATGCACCAGGTAAAGACCCCTCCTCTAATATTATGCACCAGGTAAAGACCCCTCCTCTAATACTAGACACCACGTAAAGAACCCTCCTCTAATATTAGACACCAGGTAAAGACCCCTCATCTAATATTATGCACCAGGTAAAGACCCCTCCTCTAAGATTAGGCACCAGGTAAAGACCCCTCCTCTATTACTAGACACCAAGTAAAGACCCCTCCTCTAATACTAGACACCAGGTAAAGACCCCTCCTCTAATATTATGCACCAGGTAAAGACCCCTCCTCTAATATTAGACACTAGGTAAAGACCCCTCCTCTAATATTAGACACCAGGTAAAGACCCCTCCTCTATTACTAGACACCAAGTAAAGGCCCCTCCTCTAATACTAGACACCAGGTAAAGACCCCTCCTCTAATATTATGCACCAGGTAAAGACCCCTCCTCTAAAATTAGGCACCAGGTAAAGACCCCTCCTCTAATATTAGACACTAGGTAAAGACCCCTCCTCTAATATTAGACACCAGGTAAAGACCTCTCCTCTAATATTAGACACCAGGTAAAGACCCCTCCTCTAATATTAGACACCAGGTAAAGACCCCCCTTCTAATATTAGACACCCAGGTAAAGACCCCTCCTCTAATATTAGACACCCGGGTAAAGACCCCCCCTCTAATATTAGACACCCGGGTAAAGACCCCTCCTCTAATATTAGACACCTAGGTGAAGACCCCTCCTCTAATATTAGGCACCAGGTAAAGACCCCCCCTCTAATACTAGACACCAGGTAAAGACCCCTCCTCTAATATTAGACACCAGGTAAAGAACCCTCCTCTAATATTAGACACCCAGGTAAAGACCCCCCTCTAATATTAGACACCCAGGTAAAGACCCCCCCCCCTAATACTAGACACCAGGTAAAGACCCCTCCTCTAATATTAGACACCCAGGTAAAGACCTCTCCTCAAATATTAGACACCAGGTAAAGAACCCCCTCTAATATTAGACACCAGGTAAAGACCCCTCCTCTAATATTATGCACCAGGTAAAGACCCCTCCTCTAATATTAGACACTAGGTAAAGACCCCTCCTCTAATATTAGACACCAGGTAAAGACCCTTCCTCTAATATTATACACCAGGTAAAGACCCCTCCTCTAATATTAGACACCCAGGTAAAGACCCCTCCTCTATTATTATGCACCAGGTAAAGACCCCTCCTCTAATATTAGGCACCAGGTAAAGACCCCTCCTCTAATATTAGACACTAGGTAAAGACCCCTCCTCTAATATTAGACACCAGGTAAAGACCCTTCCTCTAATATTATACACCAGGTAAAGACCCCTCCTCTAATATTAGACACCCAGGTAAAGACCACTCCTCTAATATTAGACACCCAGGTAAAGACCCCTCCTCTATTATTATGCACCAGGTAAAGACCCCTCCTCTATTATTATGCACCAGGTAAAGACCCCTCCTCTATTATTATGCACCAGGTAAAGACCCCTCCTCTAATATTAGACACTAGGTAAAGACCCCTCCTCTAATATTAGACACCAGGTAAAGACCCTTCCTCTAATATTATACACCAGGTAAAGACCCCTCCTCTAATATTAGACACCCAGGTAAAGACCACTCCTCTAATATTAGACACCCAGGTAAAGACCCCTCCTCTAATACTATACACCAGGTAAAGACCCCCCTCTAATACTAGACACCAGGTAAAGACCCCCTTCTAATATTAGACACCAGGTAAAGACCCCTCCTCTAATATTAGACAACAGGTAAAGACCCCCCCTCTAATACTAGACACCAGGTAAAGACCCCCCTCTAATACTAGACACCAGGTAAAGACCCCCTTCTAATATTAGACACCAGGTAAAGACCCCTCCTCTAATATTAGACAACAGGTAAAGACCCCCCCTCTAATACTAGACACCAGGTAAAGACCCCTCCTCTAATACTAGACACCAGGTAAAGACCCTTCCTCTAATATTATGCACCAGGTAAAGACCCCTCCTCTAATATTATGCACCAGGTAAAGACCCCTCCTCTAATGCTAGACACCACGTAAAGAACCCTCATCTAATATTATGCACCAGGTAAAGACCCCTCCTCTAATAATAGGCACCAGGTAAAGACCCCTCCTCTAATAATAGGCACCAGGTAAAGACCCCTCCTCTAATAATAGACACCAGGTAAAGACCCCTCCTCTAATATTAGACACCAGGTAAAGACCCCTCATCTAATATTATGCACCAGGTAAAGACCCCTCCTCTAAAATTAGGCACCAGGTAAAGACCCCTCCTCTAATATTAGACACTAGGTAAAGACCCCTCCTCTAATATTAGACACCAGGTAAAGACCCCTCCTCTATTACTAGACACCAAGTAAAGGCCCCTCCTCTAATACTAGACACCAGGTAAAGACCCCTCCTCTAATATTATGCACCAGGTAAAGACCCCTCCTCTAAAATTAGGCACCAGGTAAAGACCCCTCCTCTAATATTAGACACCAGTTACAGACCCCTCATCTAATATTAGGCACCAGGTAAAGACCCCCCTCTAATATTAGACACCAGTTACAGACCCCTCATCTAATATTAGGCACCAGGTAAAGACCCCTCCTCTAATATTAGACACCAGGTAAAGACCCCTCCTCTAATATTAGACACCAGGTAAAGACCCCTCCTCTAATATTAGACACCAGGTAAAGACCCCTCCTCTAATATTAGACACCAGGTAAAGACCCTTCCTCTAATATTAGACACCAGGTAAAGACCCCTCCTCTAATATTAGACACCCAGGTAAAGACCCCCCTCTAATATTAGACACCCAGGTAAAGACCCCCCCCCCTAATACTAGACACCAGGTAAAGACCCCTCCTCTAATATTAGACACCCAGGTAAAGACCCCTCCTCAAATATTAGACACCAGGTAAAGAACCCCCTCTAATATTAGACACCATGTAAAGACCCCTCCTCTAATATTATGCACCAGGTAAAGACCCCTCCTCTAAAATTAGGCACCAGGTAAAGACCCCTCCTCTAATATTAGACACTAGGTAAAGACCCCTCCTCTAATATTAGACACCAGGTAAAGACCCCTCCTCTATTACTAGACATCAAGTAAAGGCCCCTCCTCTAATACTAGACACCAGGTAAAGACCCCTCCTCTAATATTAGACACCCAGGTAAAGACCCCTCCTCTAATAATAGACACCAGGTAAAGACCCCTCCTCTAATATTAGACACCAGGTAAAGACCACCCCATCTAATACTAGACACCAGGTAAAGACCCCCCTCTAATATTAGACACCAGTTACAGACCCCTCATCTAATATTAGGCACCAGGTAAAGACCCCTCCTCTAATATTAGACACCAGGTAAAGACCCCTCCTCTAAAATTAGACACCAGGTAAAGACCCTTCCTCTAATATTAGACACCAGGTAAAGACCCCTCCTCTAATATTAGACACCCAGGTAAAGACCCCCCTCTAATATTAGACACCCAGGTAAAGACCCCCCCCCTAATACTAGACACCAGGTAAAGACCCCTCCTCTAATATTAGACACCCAGGTAAAGACCCCTCCTCAAATATTAGACACCAGGTAAAGAACCCCCTCTAATATTAGACACCAGGTAAAGACCCCTCCTCTAATATTATGCACCAGGTAAAGACCCCTCCTCTAAAATAAGGCACCAGGTAAAGACCCCTCCTCTAATATTAGACACTAGGTAAAGACCCCTCCTCTAATATTAGACACTAGGTAAAGACCCCTCCTCTAATACTAGACACCAGTTACAGACCCCTCATCTAATATTATGCACCAGGTAAAGACCCCTCCTCTAATAATAGGCACCAGGTAAAGACCCCTCCTCTAATAATAGGCACCAGGTAAAGACCCCTCCTCTAATAATAGACACCAGGTAAAGACCCCTCCTCTAATATTAGACACCAGGTAAAGACCCCTCATCTAATATTATGCACCAGGTAAAGACCCCTCCTCTAAAATTAGGCACCAGGTAAAGACCCCTCCTCTAATATTAGACACTAGGTAAAGACCCCTCCTCTAATATTAGACACCAGGTAAAGACCCCTCCTCTATTACTAGACACCAAGTAAAGGCCCCTCCTCTAATACTAGACACCAGGTAAAGACCCCTCCTCTAATATTATGCACCAGGTAAAGACCCCTCCTCTAAAATTAGGCACCAGGTAAAGACCCCTCCTCTAATATTAGACACCAGTTACAGACCCCTCATCTAATATTAGGCACCAGGTAAAGACCCCCCTCTAATATTAGACACCAGTTACAGACCCCTCCTCTAATATTAGACACCAGGTAAAGACCCCTCCTCTAATATTAGACACCAGGTAAAGACCCTTCCTCTAATATTAGACACCAGGTAAAGACCCCTCCTCTAATATTAGACACCAGGTAAAGACCCCTCCTCTAATATTAGACACCAGGTAAAGACCCTTCCTCTAATATTAGACACCAGGTAAAGACCCCTCCTCTAATATTAGACACCCAGGTAAAGACCCCCCTCTAATATTAGACACCCAGGTAAAGACCCCCCCCCCCTAATACTAGACACCAGGTAAAGACCCCTCCTCTAATATTAGACACCCAGGTAAAGACCCCTCCTCAAATATTAGACACCAGGTAAAGAACCCCCTCTAATATTAGACACCAGGTAAAGACCCCTCCTCTAATATTATGCACCAGGTAAAGACCCCTCCTCTAAAATTAGGCACCAGGTAAAGACCCCTCCTCTAATATTAGACACTAGGTAAAGACCCCTCCTCTAATATTAGACACCAGGTAAAGACCCCTCCTCTAATATTAGACACCCAGGTAAAGACCCCTCCTCTATTATTATGCACCAGGTAAAGACCCCTCCTCTAATATTAGGCACCAGGTAAAGACCCCTCCTCTAATATTAGACACTGGGTAAAGACCCCTCCTCTAATATTAGACACCAGGTAAAGACCCTTCCTCTAATATTATACACCAGGTAAAGACCCCTCCTCTAATATTAGACACCCAGGTAAAGACCCCTCCTCTAATATTAGACACCCAGGTAAAGACCCCTCCTCTAATACTAGACACCAGGTAAAGACCCCCCTCTAATACTAGACACCAGGTAAAGACCCCCTTCTAATATTAGACACCAGGTAAAGACCCCTCCTCTAATATTAGACAACAGGTAAAGACCCCCCCTCTAATACTAGACACCAGGTAAAGACCCCCCTCTAATACTAGACACCAGGTAAAGACCCCCTTCTAATATTAGACACCAGGTAAAGACCCCTCCTCTAATATTAGACAACAGGTAAAGACCCCCCCTCTAATACTAGACACCAGGTAAAGACCCCTCCTCTAATACTAGACACCAGGTAAAGACCCTTCCTCTAATATTATGCACCAGGTAAAGACCCCTCATCTAATATTATGCACCAGGTAAAGACCCCTCCTCTAATAATAGGCACCAGGTAAAGACCCCTCCTCTAATAATAGGCACCAGGTAAAGACCCCTCCTCTAATAATAGACACCAGGTAAAGACCCCTCCTCTAATATTAGACACCAGGTAAAGACCCCTCATCTAATATTATGCACCAGGTAAAGACCCCTCCTCTAAAATTAGGCACCAGGTAAAGACCCCTCCTCTAATATTAGACACTAGGTAAAGACCCCTCCTCTAATATTAGACACCAGGTAAAGACCCCTCCTCTATTACTAGACACCAAGTAAAGGCCCCTCCTCTAATACTAGACACCAGGTAAAGACCCCTCCTCTAATATTATGCACCAGGTAAAGACCCCTCCTCTAAAATTAGGCACCAGGTAAAGACCCCTCCTCTAATATTAGACACTAGGTAAAGACCCCTCCTCTAATATTAGACACCAGGTAAAGACCCCTCCTCTAATATTAGACACCAGGTAAAGACCCCTCCTCTAATTTTAGACACCAGGTAAAGACCCCTCCTCTAATATTAGACACCAGGTAAAGACCCCCCTTCTAATATTAGACACCCAGGTAAAGACCCCTCCTCTAATATTAGACACCCGGGTAAAGACCCCCCCTCTAATATTAGACACCCGGGTAAAGACCCCTCCTCTAATATTAGACACCTAGGTGAAGACCCCTCCTCTAATATTAGGCACCAGGTAAAGACCCCTCCGCTTATACTAGACACCAGGTAAAGACCCCTCCTCTAATAATAGACACCAGGTAATGACCCCTCCTCTAATATTAGACACCCAGGTAAAGACCCCTCCTCTAATATTAGACACCAGGTAAAGACCCCTCCTCTAATAATAGACACCAGGTAAAGACCCCTCCTCTAATATTAGACACCAGGTAAAGACCCCTCCTGTAATACTAGACACTAATTAAAGACCCCTCCTCTAATACTAGACACCAGGTAAAGACCCCTCCTCTAATATTAGACACCAGGTAAAGACCCCTCCTCTAATACTAGACACTAGGTAAAGACCCCTCCTCTAATACTAGACACTAAGTAAAGACCCCTCCTCTAATACTAGACACCAGGTAAAGACCCCTCCTCTAATATTAGACACCTGGTAAAGACCCCTCCTCTAATAATAGACACCAGGTAAAGACCCCTCCTCTAATACTAGAACCAGGTAAAGACCCCTCCTCTAATATTAGACACCCAGGTACAGACCCCTCCTCTATTACTAGACACCTGGTAAAGACCCCTCCTCTAATACTAGACACTAAGTAAAGACCCCTCCTCTAATACTAGACACCAGCTAAAGATCCTTCCTCTAATAATAGACACCAGGTAAAGACCCCTCCTCTAATATTAGACACCAGGTAAAGACCCCTCCTCTAATACTAGACACTAGGTAAAGACCCCTCCTCTAATACTAGACACCAGGTAAAGACCCCTCCTCTAATATTAGACACCAGGTAAAGACCCCTCCTCTAATACTAGACACTAGGTAAAGACCCCTCCCCTAATACTAGACACTAAGTAAAGACCCCTCCTCTAATACTAGACACCAGCTAAAGACCCCTCCTCTAATACTAGACACCAGCTAAAGACCCCTCCTCTAATAATAGACACTAGGTAAAGACCCCTCCTCTAATACTAGACACTAAGTGAAGACCCCTCCTCTAATACTAGACACCAGGTAAAAACCCCTCCTCTAATATTAGACACTAAGTAAAGACCCCTCCTCTAATACTAGACACCAGCTAAAGACCCCTCCTCTAATACTAGACACCAGCTAAAGACCCCTCTTCTAATACTAGACACTAGGTAAAGACCCCTCCTCTAATACTAGACACTAAGTGAAGACCCCTCCTCTAATACTAGACACCAGGTACAGACCCCTCCTCTAATACTAGACACCAGGTAAAGACCCCTCCTCTAATAAAAGACACCAGGTAAAGACCCCTCCTCTAATACTAGACACCAGGTAAAGACCCCTCCTCTAATATTAGACACCAGGTAAAGACCCCCCCCAATACTAGACGCCAGGTAAAGACCCCTCCTCTAATAATAGACACCAGGTAAAGACCCCTCCTCTAATATTAGACACCAGGTAAAGACCCCTCCTCTAATACTAGACACTAAGTAAAGACCCCTCCTCTAATACTAGACACCAGGTAAAGACCCCTCCTCTGATACTAGACACCAGGTAAAGACCCCTCCTCTAATACTAGACACTAAGTAAAGACCCCTCCTCTAATACTAGACACCAGGTAAAGACCCCTCCTCTAATATTAGACACCAGGTAAAGACCCCTCCTCTAATACTAGACACCAGGTAAAGACCCCTCCCCTAATATTAGACACCAGGTAAAGACCCCTCCTCTAACACTAGAAACCACGTAATGACCCTTCCTCTAATATTAGACACCCAGGTAAAGACCCCTCCTCTAATATTAGACACCCAGGTAAAGACCCCTCCTCTAGTAATAGACACCCAGGTAAAGACCCCTCCTCTAATATTAGACACCCAGGTAAAGACCCCTCCTCTAATAATAGACACCAGGTAAAGACCCCTCCTCTAATATTAGACGCCAGGTAAAGACCCCTCCTCTAATATTAGACACCAGGTAAAGACCCCTCCTCTAATATTAGACACCAGGTAAAGACCCCTCCTCTAATACTAGACACTAGGTAAAGACCCCTCCTCTAATACTAGACACTAAGTAAAGACACCTCCTCTAATACTAGACACCAGCTAAAGACCCCTCCTCTAATACTAGACACTAGGTAAAGACCCCTCCTCTAATATTAGACACCAGGTAAAGAACCCCCCAATACTAGACACCAGGTAAAGACCCCTCCTCTAATAATAGACACCAGGTAAAGACCCCCCCCCCCTAATACTAGATACCAGGTAAAGACCCCTCCTCTAATATTAGACACCAGGTAAAGACCCCCCCCCTAATACTAGACACCAGGTAAAGACCCCTCCTCTAATATTAGACACTAGGTAAAGACCCCCCCCCTAATACTAGACACCAGGTAAAGACCCCTCCTCTAATAATAGACATCAGGTAAAGACCCCTCCTCTAATATTAGACACCAGGTAAAGACCCCTCCTCTAATAATAGACACCAGGTAAAGACCCCTCCTCTAATATTAGACACCAGGTAAAGACCCCTCCTCTAATATTAGACACCAGGTAAAGACCCCCCCCTAATACTAGACACCAGGTAAAGACCCCTCCTCTAATAATAGACACCAGGTAAAGACCCCTCCTCTAATATTAGACACCAGGTAAAGACCCCTGCTCTAATACTAGACACAAAGTAAAGACCCCTCCTCTAATAATAGACACCAGGTAAAGACCCCTCCTCTAATATTAGACACCAGGTAAAGACCCCTCCTCTAATAATAGACACCAGGTAAAGACCCCTCCTCTAATATTAGACACCCAGGTAAAGACCCCTCCTCTTATAATAGACACCAGGTAAAGACCCCTCCTCTAATATTAGACACCAGGTAAAGACCCCTCCTCTAATACTAGACACCAGGCAAAGACCCCTCCTCTAATTTTACACACCAGGTAAAGACCCCTCCTCTAATATTAGACACTAGGTAAAGACCCCTCCTCTAATATTAGACACCAGGTAAAGACCCCTCCTCTATTACTAGACACCAAGTAAAGGCCCCTCCTCTAATACTAGACACCAGGTAAAGACCCCTCCTCTAATATTATGCACCAGGTAAAGACCCCTCCTCTAAAATTAGACACCCAGGTAAAGACCCCCCTCTAATATTAGACACCCAGGTAAAGACCCCCCCCCTAATACTAGACACCAGGTAAAGACCCCTCCTCTAATATTAGACACCCAGGTAAAGACCCCTCCTCAAATATTAGACACCAGGTAAAGAACCCCCTCTAATATTAGACACCAGGTAAAGACCCCTCCTCTAATATTATGCACCAGGTAAAGACCCCTCCTCTAAAATTAGGCACCAGGTAAAGACCCCTCCTCTAATATTAGACACTAGGTAAAGACCCCTCCTCTAATATTAGACACCAGGTAAAGACCCCTCCTCTATTACTAGACACCAAGTAAAGGCCCCTCCTCTAATACTAGACACCAGGTAAAGACCCCTCCTCTAATATTAGACACCCAGGTAAAGACCCCTCCTCTAATAATAGACACCAGGTAAAGACCCCTCCTCTAATATTAGACACCAGGTAAAGACCCCCCCATCTAATACTAGACACCAGGTAAAGACCCTCCTCTAATATTAGACACCAGGTAAAGACCCCTCCTCTAATAATAGGCACCAGGTAAAGACCCCTACTCTAATATTAGACACCAGGTAAAGACCCCTCCTCTGATATTAGACACCACGTAAAGACCCCTCCTCTAATACTAGACACTAGGTAAAGACCCTTCCTCTGTTACTAGACACCAGGTAATGACCCCTGCTCTAATACTAGACACAAAGTAAAGACCCCTCCTCTAATAATAGACACCAGGTAAAGACCCCTCCTCTAATATTAGACACCAGGTAAAGACCCCTCCTCTAATAATAGACACCAGGTAAAGACCCCTCCTCTAATATTAGAGACCAGGTAAAGACCCCTCCTCTATTATTATGCACCAGGTAAAGACCCCTCCTCTAATATTAGACACCCAGGTAAAGACCCCTCCTCTAATATTAGACACCCAGGTAAAGACCCCTCCTCTTATAATAGACACCAGGTAAAGACCCCTCCTCTAATATTAGACACCAGGTAAAGACCCCTCCTCTAATACTAGACACCAGGTAAAGACATCTCCTCTAATATTACACACCAGGTAAAGACCCCTCCCCTAATATTAGACACCCAGGTAAAGACCCCTCCTCAAATATTAGACACCAGGTAAAGAACCCCCTCTAATATTAGACACCAGGTAAAGACCCCTCCTCTAATATTAGACACCAGGTAAAGACCCCCCTCTAATACTAGACACCAGGTAAAGACCCCTCCTCAAATACTAGACACTAGGTAAAGACCCCTCCTCTAATATTAGACACCCAGGTAAAGACCCCCCTCTAATATTAGACACCCAGGTAAAGACCCCCCTCTAATATTAGACACCCAGGTAAAGACCCCTCCTCTAATATTAGACACTAGGTAAAGACCCCTCCTCTAATATTATACACCAGGTAAAGACCCCTCCTCTAATATTATACACCAGGTAAAGACCCCTCCTCTAATATTAGACACCAAGTAAAGGCCCCTCCTCTAATAATAGACACCAGGTAAAGACCCCTCCTCTAATATTAGACAACCAGGTAAAGACCCCTCCTCTAATACTAGACACCCAGGTAAAGACCCCTCCTCTAATATTAGACACTAGGTAAAGACCCCTCCTCTAATATTAGACACCAGGTAAAGACCCTTCCTCTAATATTAGACATCAGGTAAAGACCCCCCCTAATACTAGACACCAGGTAAAGACCCCTGCTCTAATACTAGACACCAGGTAAAGACCCCCCTCTAATACTAGACACCAGGTAAAGACCCTTCCTCTAATGTTATGCACCAGGTAAAGACCCCTCCTCTAATATTATGCACCAGGTAAAGACCCCTCCTCTAATACTAGACACCACGTAAAGACCCCTCCTCTAATATTAGACACCAGGTAAAGACCCCTCCTCTAATATTAGACACTAGGTAAAGACCCCTCCTCTAATATTAGACACCCAGGTAAAGACCCCTCCTCTAATAATAGGCACCAGGTAAAGACCCCTCCTCTAATAATAGACACCAGGTAAAGACCCCTCCTCTAATATTAGACACCAGGTAAAGACCCCTCCTCTATTACTAGACACCAGGTAAAGACCCCTCCTCTAATATTATGCACCAGGTAAAGACCCCTCCTTAATACTAGACACCAGGTACAGACCCCTCCTCTAATACTTGACACCAGGTAAAGACCCCTCCTCTAATTCTAGACACCAGATAAAGACCCCTCCTCTAATTCTAGACACCAGGTAAAGACCCCTCCTCTAATACTAGACACCAGGTACAGACCCCTCCTCTAATACTAGACACCAGCTAAAGACCCCTCCTCTAATACTAGACACCAGCTAAAGACCCCTCCTCTAATAATAGACACTAGGTAAAGACCCCCCCTCTAATATTAGACACTCAGGTAAAGACCCCTCCTCTAATATTAGACACCAGGTAAAGACCCCTCCTCTAATATTAGACACCAGTTATAGACTTCTCCTCTAATATTAGACACCAGGTAAAGACCCCTCCTCTAATATTATACACCAGGTAAAGACCCCTCCTCTAATATTATACACCAGGTAAAGACCCCTCCTCTAATATTAGACACCAAGTAAAGGCCCCTCCTCTAATAATAGACACCAGGTAAAGACCCCTCCTCTAATATTAGACAACCAGGTAAAGACCCCTCCTCTAATACTAGACACCCAGGTAAAGACCCCTCCTCTAATATTAGACACTAGGTAAAGACCCCTCCTCTAATATTAGACACCAGGTAAAGACCCTTCCTCTAATATTAGACATCAGGTAAAGACCCCCCCTAATACTAGACACCAGGTAAAGACCCCTCCTCTAATACTAGACACCAGGTAAAGACCCCCCTCTAATACTAGACACCAGGTAAAGACCCTTCCTCTAATATTATGCACCAGGTAAAGACCCCTCCTCTAATATTATGCACCAGGTAAAGACCCCTCCTCTAATACTAGACACCACGTAAAGACCCCTCCTCTAATATTAGACACCAGGTAAAGACCCCTCCTCTAATATTAGACACTAGGTAAAGACCCCTCCTCTAATATTAGACACCCAGGTAAAGACCCCTCCTCTAATAATAGGCACCAGGTAAAGACCCCTCCTCTAATAATAGACACCAGGTAAAGACCCCTCCTCTAATATTAGACACCAGGTAAAGACCCCTCCTCTATTACTAGACACCAGGTAAAGACCCCTCCTCTAATATTATGCACCAGGTAAAGACCCCTCCTTAATACTAGACACCAGGTACAGACCCCTCCTCTAATACTTGACACCAGGTAAAGACCCCTCCTCTAATTCTAGACACCAGATAAAGACCCCTCCTCTAATTCTAGACACCAGGTAAAGACCCCTCCTCTAATACTAGACACCAGGTACAGACCCCTCCTCTAATACTAGACACCAGCTAAAGACCCCTCCTCTAATACTAGACACCAGCTAAAGACCCCTCCTCTAATAATAGACACTAGGTAAAGACCCCTCCTCTAATACTAGACACTAAGTGAAGACCCCTCCTCTAATACTAGACACCAGGTAAAAACCCCTCCTCTAATATTAGACACTAAGTAAAGACCCCTCCTCTAATACTAGACACCAGCTAAAGACCCCTCCTCTAATACTAGACACCAGCTAAAGACCCCTCCTCTAATACTAGACACTAGGTAAAGACCCCTCCTCTAATACTAGACACTAAGTGAAGACCCCTCCTCTAATACTAGACACCAGGTACAGACCCCTCCTCTAATACTAGACACCAGGTAAAGACCCCTCCTCTAATAAAAGACACCAGGTAAAGACCCCTCCTCTAATACTAGACACCAGGTAAAGACCCCTCCTCTAATATTAGACACCAGGTAAAGACCCCCCCCAATACTAGACGCCAGGTAAAGACCCCTCCTCTAATAATAGACACCAGGTAAAGACCCCTCCTCTAATATTAGACACCAGGTAAAGACCCCTCCTCTAATACTAGACACTAAGTAAAGACCCCTCCTCTAATACTAGACACCAGGTAAAGACCCCTCCTCTGATACTAGACACCAGGTAAAGACCCCTCCTCTAATACTAGACACTAAGTAAAGACCCCTCCTCTAATACTAGACACCAGGTAAAGACCCCTCCTCTAATATTAGACACCAGGTAAAGACCCCTCCTCTAATACTAGACACCAGGTAAAGACCCCTCCCCTAATATTAGACACCAGGTAAAGACCCCTCCTCTAACACTAGACACCACGTAATGACCCTTCCTCTAATATTAGACACCCAGGTAAAGACCCCTCCTCTAATATTAGACACCCAGGTAAAGACCCCTCCTCTAGTAATAGACACCCAGGTAAAGACCCCTCCTCTAATATTAGACACCCAGGTAAAGACCCCTCCTCTAATAATAGACACCAGGTAAAGACCCCTCCTCTAATATTAGACGCCAGGTAAAGACCCCTCCTCTAATATTAGACACCAGGTAAAGACCCCTCCTCTAATATTAGACACCAGATAAAGACCCCTCCTCTAATACTAGACACTAGGTAAAGACCCCTCCTCTAATACTAGACACTAAGTAAAGACCCCTCCTCTAATACTAGACACCAGCTAAAGACCCCTCCTCTAATACTAGACACTAGGTAAAGACCCCTCCTCTAATATTAGACACCAGGTAAAGAACCCCCCAATACTAGACACCAGGTAGAGACCCCTCCTCTAATAATAGACACCAGGTAAAGACCCCCCCCCTAATACTAGACACCAGGTAAAGACCCCTCCTCTAATATTAGACACCAGGTAAAGACCCCCCCTAATACTAGACACCAGGTAAAGACCCCTCCTCTAATATTAGACACTAGGTAAAGACCCCCCCCTAATACTAGACACCAGGTAAAGACCCCTCCTCTAATAATAGACATCAGGTAAAGACCCCTCCTCTAATATTAGACACCAGGTAAAGACCCCTCCTCTAAAAATAGACACCAGGCAAAGACCCCTCCTCTAATATTAGACACCAGGTAAAGACCCCTCCTCTAATATTAGACACCAGGTAAAGACCCCCCCCTAATACTAGACACCAGGTAAAGACCCCTCCTCTAATAATAGACACCAGGTAAAGACCCCTCCTCTAATATTAGACACCAGGTAAAGACCCCTGCTCTAATACTAGACACAAAGTAAAGACCCCTCCTCTAATAATAGACACCAGGTAAAGACCCCTCCTCTAATATTAGACACCAGGTAAAGACCCCTCCTCTAATAATAGACACCAGGTAAAGACCCCTCCTCTAATATTAGACACCAGGTAAAGACCCCTCCTGTATTATTATGCACCAGGTAAAGACCCCTCCTCTAATATTAGACACCCAGGTAAAGACCCCTTCTCTAATATTAGACACCCAGGTAAAGACCCCTCCTCTTATAATAGACACCAGGTAAAGACCCCTCCTCTAATATTAGACACCAGGTAAAGACCCCTCCTCTAATACTAGACACCAGGTAAAGACCCCTCCTCTAATTTTACACACCAGGTAAAGACCCCTCCTCTAATATTAGACACTAGGTAAAGACCCCTCCTCTAATATTAGACACCAGGTAAAGACCCCTCCTCTATTACTAGACACCAAGTAAAGGCCCCTCCTCTAATACTAGACACCAGGTAAAGACCCCTCCTCTAATATTATGCACCAGGTAAAGACCCCTCCTCTAAAATTAGACACCCAGGTAAAGACCCCCCTCTAATATTAGACACCCAGGTAAAGACCCCCCCCCTAATACTAGACACCAGGTAAAGACCCCTCCTCTAATATTAGACACCCAGGTAAAGACCCCTCCTCAAATATTAGACACCAGGTAAAGAACCCCCTCTAATATTAGACACCAGGTAAAGACCCCTCCTCTAATATTATGCACCAGGTAAAGACCCCTCCTCTAAAATTAGGCACCAGGTAAAGACCCCTCCTCTAATATTAGACACTAGGTAAAGGCCCCTCCTCTAATATTAGACACCAGGTAAAGACCCCTCCTCTATTACTAGACACCAAGTAAAGGCCCCTCCTCTAATACTAGACACCAGGTAAAGACCCCTCCTCTAATATTAGACACCCAGGTAAAGACCCCTCCTCTAATAATAGACACCAGGTAAAGACCCCTCCTCTAATATTAGACACCAGGTAAAGACCCCCCCATCTAATACTAGACACCAGGTAAAGACCCTCCTCTAATATTAGACACCAGGTAAAGACCCCTCCTCTAATAATAGACACCAGGTAAAGACCCCTACTCTAATATTAGACACCAGGTAAAGACCCCTCCTCTGATATTAGACACCACGTAAAGACCCCTCCTCTAATACTAGACACTAGGTAAAGACCCTTCCTCTGTTACTAGACACCAGGTAAAGACCCCTCCTCTAATATTAGAGACCAGGTAAAGACCCCTCCTCTATTATTATGCACCAGGTAAAGACCCCTCCTCTAATATTAGACACCCAGGTAAAGACCCCTCCTCTAATATTAGACACCCAGGTAAAGACCCCTCCTCTTATAATAGACACCAGGTAAAGACCCCTCCTCTAATATTAGACACCAGGTAAAGACCCCTCCTCTAATACTAGACACCAGGTAAAGACCCCTCCTCTAATATTACACACCAGGTAAAGACATCTCCTCTAATATTACACACCAGGTAAAGACCCCTCCCCTAATATTAGACACCCAGGTAAAGACCCCTCCTCAAATATTAGACACCAGGTAAAGAACCCCCTCTAATATTAGACACCAGGTAAAGACCCCTCCTCTAATATTAGACACCAGGTAAAGACCCCCCTCTAATACTAGACACCAGGTAAAGACCCCTCCTCAAATACTAGACACTAGGTAAAGACCCCTCCTCTAATATTAGACACCCAGGTAAAGACCCCCCTCTAATATTAGACACCCAGGTAAAGACCCCTCCTCTAATATTAGACACTAGGTAAAGACCCCTCCTCTAATACTAGACACCAGGTAAAGACCCCCCCTCTAATATTAGACACCAGGTAAAGACCCCCCCTCTAATATTAGACACCCAGGTAAAGACCCCTCCTCTAATATTAGACACCAGGTAAAGACCCCTCCTCTAATATTAGACACCAGGCATAGACTTCTCCTCTAATATTAGACACCAGGTAAAGACCCCTCCTCTAATATTATACACCAGGTAAAGACCCCTCCTCTAATATTATACACCAGGTAAAGACCCCTCCTCTAATATTAGACACCAAGTAAAGGCCCCTCCTCTAATAATAGACACCAGGTAAAGACCCCTCCTCTAATATTAGACAACCAGGTAAAGACCCCTCATCTAATACTAGACACCCAGGTAAAGACCCCTCCTCTAATATTAGACACTAGGTAAAGACCCCTCCTCTAATATTAGACACCAGGTAAAGACCCTTCCTCTAATATTAGACATCAGGTAAAGACCCCCCCTAATACTAGACACCAGGTAAAGACCCCCCTCTAATACTAGACACCAGGTAAAGACCCTTCCTCTAATATTATGCACCAGGTAAAGACCCCTCCTCTAATATTATGCACCAGGTAAAGACCCCTCCTCTAATACTAGACACCACGTAAAGACCCCTCCTCTAATATTAGACACCAGGTAAAGACCCCTCCTCTAATATTAGACACTAGGTAAAGACCCCTCCTCTAATATTAGACACCCAGGTAAAGACCCCTCCTCTAATAATAGGCACCAGGTAAAGACCCCTCCTCTAATAATAGACACCAGGTAAAGACCCCTCCTCTAATATTAGACACCAGGTAAATACCCCTCCTCTATTACTAGACACCAGGTAAAGACCCCTCCTCTAATATTATGCACCAGGTAAAGACCCCTCCTTAATACTAGACACCAGGTACAGACCCCTCCTCTAATACTTGACACCAGGTAAAGACCCCTCCTCTAATTCTAGACACCAGATAAAGACCCCTCCTCTAATTCTAGACACCAGGTAAAGACCCCTCCTCTAATACTAGACACCAGGTAAAGACCCCTCCTCTAATACTTGAAACCAGGTAACGACCCCTCCTCTAATATTAGACACCAGCTAAAGACCCCTCCTCTGATACTAGACACCAGGTAAAGACCCCTCCTCTAATATTAGACACCAGGTAAAGACCCCTCCTCTAGTACTAGACACCACGTAAAGACCCCTCCTCTAATTCTAGACACCAGGTAAAGACCCCTCCTCTGATACTAGACACCAGGTAAAGACCCCTCCTCTGATACTAGACACCAGGTAAAGACCCCTCCTCTAATATTAGACACCAGGTAAAGACCCCTCCTCTAATAAAAGACACCAGGTAAAGACCCCTCCTCTAATATTAGACACTAGGTAAAGACCCCTCCTCTAATACTAGACACCAGGTAAAGACCCCCCCTCTAATATTAGACACCAGGTAAAGACCCCCCCTCTAATATTAGACACCCAGGTAAAGACCCCTCCTCTAATATTAGACACCAGGTAAAGACCCCTCCTCTAATATTAGACACCAGGCATAGACTTCTCCTCTAATATTAGACACCAGGTAAAGACCCCTCCTCTAATATTATACACCAGGTAAAGACCCCTCCTCTAATATTATACACCAGGTAAAGACCCCTCCTCTAATATTAGACACCAAGTAAAGGCCCCTCCTCTAATAATAGACACCAGGTAAAGACCCCTCCTCTAATATTAGACAACCAGGTAAAGACCCCTCCTCTAATACTAGACACCCAGGTAAAGACCCCTCCTCTAATATTAGACACTAGGTAAAGACCCCTCCTCTAATATTAGACACCAGGTAAAGACCCTTCCTCTAATATTAGACATCAGGTAAAGACCCCCCCTAATACTAGACACCAGGTAAAGACCCCTCCTCTAATACTAGACACCAGGTAAAGACCCCCCTCTAATACTAGACACCAGGTAAAGACCCTTCCTCTAATATTATGCACCAGGTAAAGACCCCTCCTCTAATATTATGCACCAGGTAAAGACCCCTCCTCTAATACTAGACACCACGTAAAGACCCCTCCTCTAATATTAGACACCAGGTAAAGACCCCTCCTCTAATATTAGACACTAGGTAAAGACCCCTCCTCTAATATTAGACACCCAGGTAAAGACCCCTCCTCTAATAATAGGCACCAGGTAAAGACCCCTCCTCTAATAATAGACACCAGGTAAAGACCCCTCCTCTAATATTAGACACCAGGTAAATACCCCTCCTCTATTACTAGACACCAGGTAAAGACCCCTCCTCTAATATTATGCACCAGGTAAAGACCCCTCCTTAATACTAGACACCAGGTACAGACCCCTCCTCTAATACTTGACACCAGGTAAAGACCCCTCCTCTAATTCTAGACACCAGATAAAGACCCCTCCTCTAATTCTAGACACCAGGTAAAGACCCCTCCTCTAATACTAGACACCAGGTAAAGACCCCTCCTCTAATACTTGACACCAGGTAACGACCCCTCCTCTAATATTAGACACCAGCTAAAGACCCCTCCTCTGATACTAGACACCAGGTAAAGACCCCTCCTCTAATATTAGACACCAGGTAAAGACCCCTCCTCTAGTACTAGACACCACGTAAAGACCCCTCCTCTAATTCTAGACACCAGGTAAAGACCCCTCCTCTGATACTAGACACCAGGTAAAGACCCCTCCTCTGATACTAGACACCAGGTAAAGACCCCTCCTCTAATATTAGACACCAGGTAAAGACCCCTCCTCTAATAAAAGACACCAGGTAAAGACCCCTCCTCTAATATTAGACACCAGGTAAAGACCCCTCCTCTAATAAAAGACACCAGGTAAAGACCCCTCCTCTAATACTAGACACTAGGTAAAGACCCCTCCTCTAATACTAGACACCAGCTAAAGACCCCTCCTCTAATACTAGACACCAGGTAAAGACCCCTCCTCTAATATTAGACACCAGGTAAAGACCCCTCCTCTAATACTAGACACTAGGTAAAGACCCCTCCTCTAATACTAGACACTAAGTAAAGACCCCTCCTCTAATACTAGACACCAGGTAAAGACCCCTCCTCTAATATTAGACACCCAGGTACAGACCCCTCCTCTAATACTAGACACTAGGTAAAGACCCCTCCTCTAATATTAGACACCAGGTAAAGACCCACCCCTAATACTAGACACCAGGTAAAGACCCCTTCTCTAATACTAGACACCAGGTAAAGACCCCTCCTCTAATATTAGACACCCAGGTACAGACCCCTCCTCTAATACTAGACACTAGGTAAAGACCCCTCCTCTAATACTAGACACCAGGTAAAGACCCCTCCTCTAATATTAGACACCCAGGTACAGACCCCTCCTCTAATACTAGACACTAAGTAAAGACCCCTCCTCTAATACTAGACACCAGGTAAAGACCCCTCCTCTAATATTAGACACCCAGGTACAGACCCCTCCTCTAATACTAGACACCAGGTAAAGACCCCTCCTCTAATACTAGACACTAAGTAAAGACCCCCCCTCTAATACTAGACACCAGGTAAAGACCCCTCCTCTAATATTAGACACCAGGTAAAGACCCACCCCTAATACTAGACACCAGGTAAAGACCCCTCCTCTAATATTAGACACCAGGTAAAGACCCCCCCCTAATACTAGACACCAGGTAAAGACCCCTCCTCTAATATTAAACACCAGGTAAAGACCCCTCCTCTAATATTAGACACCAGGTAAAGACCCCCCCCTAATACTAGACACCAGGTAAAGACCCCTCCTCTAGTAATAGACACCAGGTAAAGACCCCTCCTCTAATACTAGACACTAAGTAAAGACCCCTCCTCTAATACTAGACACTAAGTAAAGACCCCTCCTCTAATACTAGACACCAGCTAAAGACCCCTCCTCTAATAATAGACACCAGGTAAAGACCCCTCCTCTAATACTAGACACTAAGTAAAGACCCCTCCTCTAATACTATACACCAGGTAAAGACCCCTCCTCTAATATTAGACACCAGGTACAGACCCCTCCTCTAATATTAGACACCAGGTACAGACCCCTCCTCTAATACTAGACACCCAGGTAAAGACCCCTCCTCTAATATTAGACACCCAGGTACAGACCCCTCCTCAACTAATAGACACCAGGTAAAGACCCCTCCTCTAATATTAGACACCAGGTAAAGACCCCCCCCTAATACTAGACACCAGGTAAAGACCCCTCCTCTAATACTAGACACCAGGTAAAGACCCCTCCTCTAATATTAGACACCCAGGCACAGACCCCTCCTCTAGTAATAGACACCAGGTAAAGACCCCTCCTCTAATATTAGACACCAGGTAAAGACCCCCCCCTAATACTAGACACCAGGTAAAGACCCCTCCTCTAATACTAGACACCAGGTACAGACCCCCCCTCTAATATTAGACACCCAGGTACAGACCCCTCCTCTAATACTAGACACCAGGTAAAGACCCCTCCTCTAATATTAGACACCCAGGTACAGACCCCTCCTATAATACTAGACACCAGGTAAAGACCCCTCCTCTAATATTAGACACAAGGTAAAGACCCCTCCTCTAATACTAGACACCAGGTAAAGACCCCTCCTCTAATATTAGACACCAGGTAAAGACCCCTCCTCTAATACTAGACACTAGGTAAAGACCCCTCCTCTAATATTAGACACCAGGTAAAGACCCCTCCTCTTATATTAGACACCAGGTAAAGACCCCTCCTCTAATACTAGACACCAGGTAAAGACCCCTCCTCTAATACTAGACACTAGGTAAAGACCCCTCCTCTAATATTAGACACCAGGTAAAGACCCCTCCTCTTATATTAGACACCAGGTAAAGACCCCTCCTCTAATACTAGACACCAGGTAAAGACCCCTCCTCTAATACTAGACACCAGGTAAAGACCCCTCCTCTAATACTAGACACTAGGTAAAGACCCCCCCTCTAATACTAGACACCAGGTAAAGACCCCTTCTCTAATATTAGGCACCAGGTAAAGACCCCTCCTCTAATATTAGTCACCAGGTAAAGACCCCTCCTCTAATACTAGACACCAGGTAAAGACCCCCCCTCTAATATTAGACACCCAGGTACAGACCCCTCCTCTAATACTAGACACCAGGTAAAGACCCCTCCTCTAATATTAGACACCCAGGTACAGACCCCTCCTCAAAGACTAGACACCAGGTAAAGACCCCTCCTCTAATACTAGACACCACGTAAAGAACCCTCCTCTAATATTAGACACCCAGGTAAAGACCCCTCCTCTAATACTAGACACCAGGTAAAGACCCCTCCTCTAATATTAGACACCAGGTAAAGACCCCTCCTCTAATATTATACACCAGCTAAAGACCCCTCCTCTAATAATAGACACTAGGTAAAGACCCCTCCTCTAATATTATACACCAGGTAAACACCCCTCCTCTAATATTAGACACCAGGTAAAGACCCCCCCTCTAATATTATACACCAGGTAAAGACCCCCCCTCTAATATTAGACATCCAGGTAAAGACCCTCCTCTAATAATAGACACCAGGTAAAGACCCCTCCTCTAATATTATACACCAGGTAAAGACCCCCCCTCTAATATTAGACATCCAGGTAAAGACCCTCCTCTAATACTTGACACCAGGTAAAGACCATCAGGTATTTGTTTATGTTTATTATTTGTGTGTTTATTGTTTATTGTTTGTGTATTTATTGTTTGTGTGTTCCAGGAAAGTCGTGTATGACATTGTTGACGATGGCGCGGTTCGAGTGGTTTGAGGAGTGGACAGGAAGTCGCGTTGGTAAAAGGGGGCGGGACTACGTGGAGTTGAAAGAGCAAATGGCGCAGGAGCTGCTGGAGTGGGCGTTGACTATCTTCCCACAGCTAAGAGAAAAGGTGTGTCAATCAACCAGAGAGGGCGTGGCTACACCGAAGCACCGCCCCCTCCCCCACAGGAGGTGTCAGTGATGGAAAAGGGAGGGAGAAAGAGAGAGAATGGAACACCCTTCAAAAACACTGAAAACACTGTATGACAAACATTAACATGAAATGACTTCAGGCCATTTTCTAAAACCCTGCCTTATTCTGACTATGATTAAAGGACATTATTATATAAATAATACACACTACTGAGTACTGATACTAGTGTGTGTGTGTCTGTGTGTGTGTAGGTGGTGATGGTGGACGCAGCCACGCCCCTCACTAACGTCCATTACCTGGGAGCTCCACGGGGTGAAATGTACGGCGCAGAACACAACCTGGAACGCTTCAGCCCAGAGACAGTGGCCAGGACACGCCCACAGACGCCCATACAAGGACTATACCTGACAGGTGGGTGGAGCCAGATGGATTAATGGGGAGTCAGAAGGGGTTAGGGTGGAGTTAGACAGGTTTGTGTGGCTACAGTTCAATTCAATTAAACAATCAATCACAAAAAAGTAATCTCACAGGGCTTTACAGAAACACAATCCACTCCAGAGATAGATAAAAAGTCCCAAGCATCACTTGTCCTTAGCTCCTCCCCCTGTCCTTAGACCCTCCTTCTCATCAGAAAAAAACCAAAGCCCAGTGGGAAAAAGACTAAATGTTGAGGAGAACCACACTGAAGGACAGATCCACTCCCATGGATGGACAGACTATAGCTGAGCGTCCATTTAAAAAAATGAAGGGGGGGGGGGGGGTCCATCAACCAGACAGTGAGGGAGGAGGTATGGGGTCGCTACGCAAACACTAATGAGAGAGCTGTCACTCCCCCCAGGGGGTAGGGGGAATGGAGAATGGGGAAAGGGGACACCAGGTGACGAGACATGAACATACTTTTTATGTAAGATAGTGTGGAAGTGGCATGATGCGGAAAAGAATGCCTGAAACTTCTCACTTTTTCTTTGACTCCGAAGTGCGTGTCTCCTTTATTTACTCAGATAAATATAAACAACATGGTGGCACGCATGAACTGTATATAACAACTCACGTAACCGGCACTCTTAAAGGGGCCGCGGCAACAATCACAATGTTACATATAAGAGACACTGTGTAGTTAATAATAAACCCTGTGTAGTTAATAATAAACCATGTGTAGTTAATAATAAACCCTGTGTAGTTAATAATAAACCATGTGTAGTTAATAATAAACCCTGTGTAGTTAATAATAAACCATGTGTAGTTAATAATAAACCCTGTGTAGTTAATAATAAACCCTGTGTAGTTAATAATAAACCCTGTGTAGTTAATAATAAACCCTGTGTAGTTAATAATAAACCATGTGTAGTTAATAATAAACCTAATATTATTAAACCTATAGTAGTGAGATCAAATAATTTAATAAAAATAGTCTTAAGTAATAATCAGATTAAAAGAACACCTAACAATTTTATCCAATATTAGGTCAATTTCTCCCAAATCTCTATGAATCAATGATCTAATTAGTCATCAATAGATTGACATTTTAGCTGTGACTCAAACCTGGCTTCAGCAGGATGAATATGTCCCATTAAATGAATCCAGGTGAACTATCACACAGCCAGAACCGGTGGTGGTGGTGGAGGAGTGGTAGTAATATCTCACTCCAGTTTCGGTCTTAGCCCTAAATTTAATCCCACTTACCACTCCTTTGAAAGTCTACTTTTATCCATTACTTTCCCCAACTGCAGAAACCAAAAACCAGTCCTTTTTGTCCTAGTTTATGTCCCTCCTGGTCCTTATTCACAGTTTGGATCTCATCAGTCTCTGACTTTCTATCCAGTGTAGTGTTGAACTGGGATAGGATTAGAATAGTTGGTGATTTGAACATACATGTTGATAACAACACTGACTCTCTTAGTAATGCATTTAGTGACCTACTAGATGGATTAGGCTTTATCCAAAATGTTCATAAACCAACCCACATTCACAGACACACCCTCCATCTGATCTGAACATTTGCTGTTGAAATGAGTGACCTGGTTGTTTTTACCCATAATCCCATACTCTCAGATCACTTTTTAATGAGCTTTCAGTTTATGCTTGAGGATATTTCCACCTCAGTGATTAAAACACAAATGAAAAGGATACTATGTGACCGTGCTGTCTCAAAGTACAAAGAGTTAATTCAACTGTTCAAATAAACTATTATCCTGCAGGTGCTGACACAGCTGTTTAACTATTACTCTTTCTAGAACTTTTCAGAGGAAGGGCAGATTAGATATAGACCTAGAATTGTCTAGAATGTCAGGATCTAGGGTAGGCTTTTTCAGAATTGGTTTAATAACAGCATATTTAAATGACTGTGGCACATATCCAGTAATTAATGAAGTGTTAATTATATTTAGGACAGTGTTAATAATTAGGGGCAGAATCTGTTTAAAGAGTTTAGTTGTAATTGGATCTAAGAGGCAGGTGATGATTTGGAAGACATGATAATAGATATGACATCAGTTTGGTCTACAGTGGTGAAATGATTTAGTGTTACAGAGGGGTTTATAAAAAGGCCTAGGTTTGAAACCACTGCTTTTTCTGATCTAATATTTGCGAGAAATGTGTCTATTTTGTCTCTAATAGTTGATATTTTATTGTTAAAGAACTGCAGGAAATCATCAGAACGGAGCGTGGATGGAATAACTGGTTCCACGGAGGTGTGTCTGTTTGTCAGTTTGGCTACAGTACTGAACAGGAATCTAGGATTATTCTGGTTTTCTTCTATTATGGATGAGTAATATGTAGTTTTGGCTGTACGCAAAGATGGATTATACTTTAGTCACATATTTTTACAGCCATTGAAAGAATGTTCTGAATTGGATCGGCGCCATTGCCTCTAATTCTCTCTCTCTCTGAGTCTGAGTGGTGAGTGTGTTTTCTGAGCTTTTTTTGATGTTTTTGGTGATTTTTTTTTTTTTTTAACTTTTCTTGGTTGTGGGTGTTTGTTATTAGTATTGTGGTGTGTGTGTGTATGGGGGGGGGGGTTGTAGTTAGTGGGGGTAGGAAGAGATTTTACCAGCCGGCCTGGATAACATGGCTAGCCCCGGGCGAGAACATGCTGTTCAGCTGATGCCGTCAATCAAATGTTCAGTGGAGGAAGTCAGCTTGGCAATAGGGGAAGTAGTTGGTGTTAAATCTGCTTCACAGATGAACAGCGCAGGGGTATTTTTTTTTGGATAGTGTGGGAAAGGTGAACCGGGCGATTGAACATGGGGTGGTGGTTAGAGACACACTGATTCCTGTACTGTCACTCGTAATTCTGGCAAAAAAGGTTATTATCTCTAACGTGCCGCCATTTTTATCGAGCAAATTGCTGGGGAGAGAGCTAACCAGACATGGAAAACTGCTGTCACTGATGAAACTCATCCTTCTGGGATATAAGTCACAACAGCTGAAGCACATTGTCTCATTCCGAAGGCAAGTGTTGATGATGCTGAACGGTGGCAGCGACACTTGAATGTGTTGTTTACGTTGAAGGTGGATGTGTTTGATGACACTGAGCATGTTTCCACTGACACTATGCAAGGGTCTGGGTGTGGGGGAGACGGTCATCTAATCTGGAGTTGACCGAGAACTTGGAGCTGGAGGTGCAGATGGATCAGCTCATCTGCTGGGTGCCGCTGGCCCTGCTGAGCTCTGAGAGAGGAGAGAGACCTGAAGGTGCAGGTGTGGAGGGAGCAGAGGGGAGAACAGTAGGTCAAAATAATGTGCAAGAAGAAACAGATAAAGAACGGATGGAGAAAAAAGGTGTGGAGGGAGATACAGATAAAGAACAGTTGGAAGGAGGAGAAAGGGTGACAGGGGAGGAAGGAGTGAGGAAAAAGGAGGACAGAGGGAGGAAAGAGGAGGACAAGGTGAGGAAAGAGGAGGGCAAGGGGAGGAAAGAGGAGGACAAGGTGAGGAAAGAGGAGGGCAGGGGGAGGAAAGACTAGGACAGGGGGAGGAAAGAGGAGGACAAGGTGAGGAAAGAGGAGGGCAGGGGGAAGAAAGAGGAGGACATGGTGAGGAAAGAGGAGGACAGGGTGAGGAAAGAGGAGGGCAGGGGGAGGAAAGAGGAGGACAAGGTGAGGAAAGAGGAGGGCAGGGGGAAGAAAGAGGAGGACAGGGGGAGGAAAGAGGAGGACAAGGTGAGGAAAGAGGAGGGCAGGGGGAAGAAAGAGGAGGACAGGGGGAGGAAAGAGGAGGACAAGGTGAGGAAAGAGGACAGAAACCGAGATTTGGAGGTTTTTAAATAATAGGAGTAGACAGTACACATGGAGGCACAGCAGAGATAATGATTTAACTTTAGTTAGATTAGATAGGTTTTATAGTGTTAACTTTAGTTAGATTAGATAGGTTTTATAGTGTTAACTTTAGTTAGATTAGATAGGTTTTATAGTGTTAACTTTAGTTAGATTAGATAGGTTTTATAGTGTTAACTTTAGTTAGATTAGATAGGTTTTATAGTGTTAACTTTAGTTAGATAGGTTTTATAGTTTTAACTTTAGTTAGATTAGATAGGTTTTATAGTGTTAACTTTAGTTAGATTAGATAGGTTTTATAGTGTTAACTTTAGTTAGATTAGATAGTTTTTATAGTGTTAACTTTAGTTAGATAGGTTTTATAGTTTTAACTTTAGTTAGATTAGATAGTTTTTATAGTGTTAACTTTAGTTAGATAGGTTTTATAGTGTTAACTTTAGTTAGATTAGATAGGTTTTATAGTGTTAACTTTAGTTAGATAGGTTTTATAGTTTTAACTTTAGTTAGATTAGATAGGTTTTATAGTGTTAACTTTAGTTAGATTAGATAGGTTTTATAGTGTTAACTTTAGTTAGATTAGGGTTAGGGTTAGGGTTAGCCGTCATCACCCTCCTCCCTAAGAAGGGAGACCTGCAGGACATTAAGAATTGGCGGCCTGTGGTCCTCCTCTGGACCGACTACAAGCTCCTCTCCAAGGTCTGGGCCAACAGGAAGGTGATAGAGCACATCATCCATGTGGACCAGACCTACTGTGTACCTGCTAGGTTGATTAATGACAACATATATTTAATTAGGGATGTTTTGGAACTCTGCAGCTCATTGGGCAGTGACCTGGGTCTTATTTCCATAGACCAGGAGAAGAGTTAGACCGGGTTCAACACTGTGGTGGACGCTGACAGGGTTTAGAACCATTACTCCACAGACTCACACAAGGTTTATCTGGTTTTAAATTCCCACACTGTGATTGGCTCGTTAAGCTGTCAGCCTAGGTTAGGTTAGTGATGGTAGGGGAGGATAAAATACCTGGGGATATTTTTAGGAACAATATTTTATAAAAGTCAAAGGTCGAATAAACTAATGGAAATGGATTTTACTAAAACAGTTTTTTAAAGGTCGTGTTTGAATTATCAACAATTTTATAACTTCAATGTTATGGCATCGTCTGTCGTGTGTAGATCCTCCAGTCAATGTTCAATAGAAAATCCAGGCCATCATGGTGGACTTCTTCTGGGACCGGCTGCACTGGGTCCCACAAAGCGTCCTGGTCCTACCCAGGGACAAGGACTGATCCACCTGACCAACACTGATCCACTTGACCAACACTGATCCACTTGACCAACACTGATCCACCTGACCAACACTGATCCACCTGACCAACACTGATCCACCTGACCAACACTGATCCACTTGACCAACACTGATCCACTTGACCAACACTGATCCACCTGACCAACACTAATCCACCTGACTAACAGAGGAGCAGTGTTCAGGCTCCAATTCATCCAAAGACTGCTGAGTGTCCCGGTGGAGGTAGTGTCTCCACACTACCTCCACCTGTCGCTAACGCCATCCTGACCTGGTGCGGCATTCTGGGACTAAAGGAGTCCCTGTTCCTTATGGACCTGTGGGGACATGGACTCGGAGATCTACCAAGGTTTTATCTGTTTTTCAGGTTTGGAGAGTTTTAAAAAAGAACACATCCAGAGAGTGGACTCACCTCTGGATTTTAAAAGAACCTGTTGTTTTTGGGACTGGTTTTAATGTGGGCAGTGTTTGAGGAAACTCAGTTTTATTAAAGTTTTTAAAAACAAAGATAATTCTGATAAAACATGTGGTGGACCTGTGTGGTCCACACATGGACGATCCCTCTGCTCTGTCCTCTGCTCTGGGACTCTCCTCAGTGAGGACCATTGATCTTCTGCTGAGGACATGGACAGACCAGCTGACAGAGGATGAGCAGAAGGTCATCAGTGAGTACTGTAGAGGATCCACACTGACCCAGGACCAGTTTTTAGATTTTCCTTTTAATGTTTTATCCCCTGATTTTAAAAACAGTCCCAGTACTTTTTTAACAGCTGAGTCCATTACCCTGCAGGACTCCTCAGGTAAAGACATGGACCGTTTTTAGTAAAGGTTATAAACAGCAACAAACTGAGTGGACGAGCGAACACAGTGGAGAGAAGGTGTGGGTCTGAGCTCTGACAGTGGTCCTGAGTGGAGGGCATTGTACAAACCAGCGTTAACTAAAAAGGTTGGTGACCTCCAGTGGAGGATACTACATGGGGCGGTGGCGTCAATACTTTTATTTCAGTTTTAAATGAAAATGTGACTGAGGAGTGTGTGTTCTGTCAGAGTAAAGAGACTGTGTTCCACTGTTTCCTGGACTGTCAACCACTGGAAACATTATGAGTGTTTTTAAAGAAGCTCTTCTGTCTGTTTGGAGAAGTTTTCTCTAAACACATTTTTATTCTAGGTTTTAAATACACAGAAACAGAATCAAATGTGAGCTGTTAAACTTTATACTTGGAACTGAAAAAATGAGCATCTATATGAGCAGAAAAATGAAAATAGCGGAGAGTGTGGATTATAACATAATGTGATGTAATGATAATGTTTAATGATAAAAGACTGAATGACTGTTGATTTTAAATATTATTAAATGATGGAGGATTTGGAGGAATTTAAAAAGATATAGTGTCAGAAAAAAATGCTTCTATTTCTGAAAAACAATTATTGTTTTGTTCAATCCTTAATTAGATAGATCATACGTTCGAATTTAAATTTTATTTATGTATTTTCTTTTTGTTTTTTACTTTTGGTATTTTTTCTTAGACTGAATAGATTCATTTTGTGTTTCTGTTCTGTTAAGACATGTTCAAATGAAGTGGAAAAAAGTTTTTTTGTCCTATTCTGAGTTTTATTAGTAAAAAGACAATGTCTGATGTTTTCTGTTATTTTGTGGCTAAAATGTAAATAATTTTTTTTTTGAAAAATCAAATCTTTCTCTCTCTCCCTCTCTGTCCCTCTCTCTTTCTTTCTCTCTCTCGCTCGGTCTCCCTCCCTCTGTCTCTTTCTCTGTTTTTCTCTCTCTCTCTGTGTCTCTCTCTCTCTCTCTCTCTCCAGGTCAGGACGTCTTCTGTAATGGTCTTGCAGGAGCTCTTCATGGTGGTCTACTCTGTGCCTCTGCTGTTCTAAACCAGATCCTCTACATAGACTTGCTGGCCTTGAAGACCCGCCTAAAACACCTGAAGACCCGCACTAAACAGACCTGAAGACCCACCCTAAACACACGTGAAGACCCGCCCTAAACACACCTGAAGACCCGCCTTAAACACACCTGAAGACCCACCCTAAAACACCTGAAGACCTGCCCTAAACACACCTGAAGACCCGCCCTAAACACACCTGAAGACCCACCCTAAAACACCTGAAGACCCGCCCTAAACACACCTGAAGACCCACCTTAAACACACCTGAAGACCCGCCCTAAACACACCTGAAGACCCGCCCTAACACACCTGAAGACCCGCCCTAAAACACCTGAAGACCTGCCCTAAAACACCTGAAGACCCGCCCTAAACACACCTGCAGACTCACCTTAAACACCCGAAGACTCACCTTAAACACCTGCAGACTCACCTTAAACGCCTGCAGACTCACCTTAACCACCTGAAGACTCACCTTAAACGCCTGAAGACTCACCTTAAACGCCTGCAGACTCACCTTAAACGCCTGCAGACTCACCTTAAACACCTGCAGACTCACCTTAAACAGCTGCAGACTCACCTTAAACACCTGCAGACTCACCTTAACCACCCGAAGACTCACCTTAAACACCCGCAGACTCACCTTAAACACCCGCAGACTCACCTTAACCACCCGAAGACTCACCTTAAACACCCGCAGACTCACCTTAAACACCCGCAGACTCACCTTAAACACCTGCAGACTCACCTTAAACACCCGCACTCACCTTAAACGCCCGCAGACTCACCTTAAACGCCCGCAGACTCACCTTAAACGCCCGCAGACTCACCTTAAACGCCCGCAGACTCACCTTAAACACCTGCAGACTCACCTTAAAAGCCTGAAGACTCACCTTAAACACCTGCAGACTCACCTTAAACACCTGCAGACTCACCTTAAACACCTGCAGACTCACCTTAAACACCTGAAGACTCACCTTAAACACCTGAAGACTCACCTTAAACACCCGAAGACCCGCCCTAAACACACCTGAAGACCCGCCCTTAACACACCTGTAGACTCACCTTAAACACCTGCAGACTCACCTTAAACACCCGAAGACTCACCTTAAACACCTGCAGACTCACCTTAAACACCTGCAGACTCACCTTAACCACCTGAAGACTCACCTTAAACACCTGAAGACTCACCTTAAACACCTGCAGACTCACCTTAAACACCTGCACTCACCTTAAACAGCTGCAGACTCACCTTAAACACCTGAAGACCCGCCCTTAACACACCTGTAGACTCACCTTAAACACCTGCAGACTCACCTTAAACACCCGAAGACTCACCTTAAACACCTGCAGACTCACCTTAAACACCTGCAGACTCACCTTAACCACCTGAAGACTCACCTTAAACACCTGAAGACTCACCTTAAACACCTGCAGACTCACCTTAAACAGCTGCAGACTCACCTTAAACACCTGCAGACTCACCTTAACCACCTGCAGACTCACCTTTACCACCTGCAGACTCACCTTAAACACCTGAAGACTCACCTTAAACACCTGCAGACTCACCTTAACCACCCGAAGACTCACCTTTACCACCTGCAGACTCACCTTAACCACCCGAAGACTCACCTTAACCACCTGCACTCACCTTAAACACCTGAAGACTCACCTTAAACACCTGCAGACTCACCTTAACCACCCGAAGACTCACCTTAACCACCCGAAGACTCACCTTAACCACCCGAAGACTCACCTTAAACACCGGCAGACTCACCTTAAACACCTGCAGACTCACCTTAAACACCCGAAGACTCACCTTAAACACCCGAAGACTCACCTTAAACACCCGAAGACTCACCTTAAACACCCGAAGACTCACCTTAAACACCCGAAGACTCACCTTAAACACCCGAAGACTCACCTTAAACACCTGAAGACTCACCTTAAACACCTGAAAACTCACCTTAAACACCTGAAGACTCACCTTAAACACCGGCAGACTCACCTTAAACACCGGCAGACTCACCTTAAACACCTGAAGACCCGCCCTAAACATGCCTGAAGACCCGCCCTAAATAGACCTGAATACCTGCCCTAAACACACTTGAAGACTCACCTTAAACATCTGAAGGCCTGTCTAAAACACTAACACCCCATTTATACCATTGGTGTCAAACATGCAGCCCTGGTACCAAATGTGCCCCATGGCAAGAAGATGATGATACATTTATTAAATGACTCCATATTTTCTTCAGTTTTTCCTTTGACCTTTTGACCCTTGATTTCATTGTTTTTCTGCCAAAGAAATTTGATGAACATTTTGACATTTACAAACTATCCTGTAACAATAAAATGTTAAAAACCTGAAAAGTCTAAAGAAAAGTTTTCTGATTCTGATACGAATTGTTTAGTGTACTTTACACACTAAATAATATTTATTATAATGTTTAACATCACAACATACTGGTAAAATAATAAATAAAACATTAAAGTTCAATTTTATTATTTGTTCATTTATTAAAATTTCAATATGCGTGAACATAGCACCAACTATTCTTAACATTTAAATACTGCTTGGTCACCAATGGTGGGAAGGTCTCTGGGAAAATCAACAGACAATCAAGACTACCAAGTGTGTGCGCTATGAGGTGACAGTCCAACCAACTAACTATCCTGCAGAGGACTAACTCAGGAGAATCCCCTCCCTTGATAAAAAAAAAACTGATCAACTTTAAGTAGTACTGCACGAGCAAGAACAATAAAAATGTAATCAAGGTTTTATCTATCATCTTCCTGGTGATTCTGTAAACATCTCAATAAGAACGACATTGGAACTAAGTAAAAAAAATGGTCTGCTACAAAAGTTTGGTAAACAAAAATGAGCACGTCAAAAGTGCAAATAGAAAATGTGCAATATAATGAAGGTTTTATAAATAATGCAAAAAAAACTACAAGAAAAGTTTGGTAAACATAAATGATCAAGTCAGTCGTATGAGCCACACAACAGTGCTGTCATTTCCCTACTCACTGTTTTTTCTCCCTTCTGCTTCCTGTCACCTTTCACCTTAATTATTTCACCTGGTCCTCACACACCTGTCCTCATCACTTCTCCCTATTTAAGTCCTTTCCTTTGCTTTCTCCTTTGTCAGTTCACCCCATAGACTAACGTCTTCAGAAGCCTCGTCTCCTTCCTGACGGTACCCACCGGATCGTGGTCCCCCTTTGGGAGATTGGACTATTTAGTTAATAATCGAGTTTTGTTTGTATGACTTATTGGTCTATTCTTGTTTCTGGACATCTCGTTGAACTCAGAATAAAGGAGCCTTGTTTTCTGAAGTCTGTATTTTGGGTCCTCCTTACTAGGCATGTAACAAGTGCAAATATAAAATGTGCTTTGTCCATCACCTTCTGTAAACTTTTCAATAAGAACAGCTATGCAACTATGGCAAAAAACAACCTGTCACCCCTAGAAACTTCTACAAAGTTATGTGGTAAACAAAAATGAGTGAGGTAACACTTTCACTCAGTCAGTTTTGTAGTGAGCTAGGTTTTCTGAATCAAATGGTCCAGTAAAGGTTGTTGTAGCGCAGCAAAAGTCACATTTCAAAGTGTTTATCTGTCATCCTGTTGCGATGAGGAGTGAAGATCAGTCCTCCCTGGCTGAACAGTCGTTCCACAGGAGCACTGCTTGGCAACATAGTGTTGAACTTGATGAAGAGGGCCTTGACGGTGGGGTACATCATCAGTGTGTTCAAGCATTTCCCAGGATCTTGTAGGTATCTATCAACACAAGTATCCATATTGTCAGTGAAACAAACTTGGATTGTTGCCTACTTAGTATGTGAAATATTCAGTAAGTTAGTAAAGCCCAATTTACAACTTGACAGTGCAAGCCTAAAGTACTGTACACTCAAAAATAAAAGCACATCATCACCTTTTTTGGGTGATGTTATTACTTAGGTCCATCAAATTTATTTAAACATTTGTTCAGTATGTCTTTCACAATAATGTCTGTAATTTTATGACACATGAAGCATCTCCTCTGTACTCCTTGCTTTATTTAATGTTTAAATTTCAATTTTTCATTTTAATCATATTTTTTTTAATATTTTGCTGATTTTATATAATCTTTTCATGTTCTTATATCATGCTTTTTCTTTGTTCTGATGCCCATTGAGGTCCTGGTATTGAGCCTTGGTTAACCTGGACACTGTCATTGTGTGCATGAGTAAGACATTTTAACTAACTTACCTAGAGCTTTGATAACTTTCATTTGATGCTGATAGGCCCCATATAAATGCAAATTCACCCACTCAATATAGTAAAATAAAATGCACATAAAGTATATATACCTGTGCACCTCTTCTTTTGCAGTTGAACCAGTTGTCTCAAAAGTGAAGATCATCATCATCCAGAGGCTCTGGTCCATCTGAGGGATTTCCAGCAGTGTGTTGATTAGCAGCAGAGGCGGGTGCTTCAGTGTTCATTTTAAATGGTAAATGGACTCCATTTATATAGCGCTTACCTTCATGGTGCTCAAAGCGCTTTACATTAGCCTCTCATTCACCCATTCACACCCCATACACCAGTAGGTTTCTAAGGTCTACAGTAAGTCCTACTGGGGGTCTAAGTCAGGGTTCAGTGTCTTGCCCAAGGACACTTCGACATGTGGACAGCCAGAGCCGGGACGCGAACCGCCAACCTCTCGGTCATTGGGCGACCCACTCTACGAACTGAGCCACAGCCGCCCTTTACAAGCTTCTAGGACAGGGGTGGCAAACATACGGCCCGCGGGCCGGAACCGGCCCTCAAGGAGGTTGAGTGACCCTCTAGAAGGTTCTACACAGTAAATTTTGCAGTGTTAAATCAACACTTAGAGAGTTTATTTAACTTCTTCGAGAGTGTATTTGGTCCCATTGTCTCCAAATTAACTCTCTAAGTGTTGATTTAACACTGACACTAACTAATTTAACACTATATATATATATATGGTGTAAGATGCTGGCAGGCAAGGCATACATGGAGAGGCATAACCAAGTAGCGGGGGCATACTGTACAGGAACATCTGTAAAGAGTATGGACTGGAGGTCTCGGGGTCACGATGGGAGAACCCCCCGAAGGTGACAGAGAACAAACAGGCCAAGATCCTGTGGGACTTCCAGATCCAGACTGACAAGATGGTGATGGCCAATCAGCCTGACATAGTGGTGGTGGATAAACATGAGAAGACAGTGGTGGTGATAGATGTAGCAGTCCCCAGTGATAGCAACATGAGAAAGAAAGAACATGAGAAGAGAAGAGAAATACCAAGGGCTGAAAGAGGAGTTAGAGAAAATGTGGAGTGTGAAGGCAACAGTGGTACCAGTAGTGATGGGGGCACTAGGGGCAGTGACCCCCAAGCTGGGACAATGTCTCCAGCAGATACCAGGAACAACATCAGAGATCTGTGTCCAAAAGAGAACATTGTTAGGAACAGCTAAGATCCTGCACAGAACCCTCAGGCTCCCAGACCTCTGGTAGAGGACCCGAGTCTGAAGGAGACACCGCCCAGGTGGGGCAAGAGGAACATTTTTTTTTTTTTTATGTGTGTGTGTGTGTGTGTGTGTGTGTGGGGTGATGCAGAAATTCCAATAAAATGGTCAAGCATGTTAATTTATGTACAAATGAACTCTCCCCAACATTTATTGAAAAGGCATATTGTAAATTGGGTCGTAATGGTCTCTGAAAAATCTGGGAAACAATGGGCTAAAGCATTTTAATATTAGTAACATAGTGTCATATAATGCAGTGTCAACCTTAGTAAGGTAATAGTACTACCTTATTTTTTTATGTAAGGTTTTTAGAATATATGAATGAATATTTAAAACACCTCTCAATATAACCCATTACATTTCAACATTACTATAAACTATAGCTGACAAAAGATACATCAACTTCTTTCTGATTTTGATTTGATTTGTTTGTCTGAAAATGCAATACGCATGAATAATGACAGGGTTGTGTTTTATATCATAGTTCGTTTTATTTCAAATATACATTAATGAAGAAAATAACCGGAGGTAGGTAATATAGGTAGTTATAACGAGCTGAGTTGGTGACGTAATCAAGTACGCTGCCGTCCTAATTGCACAATAACCACCCAGCGTTCTCCTGTCCTCCCGAGTCTGTAGTTGGAAGTACGGACTTGGTAAGTACGTACTTCCAAGTACGTAAGTACGTACTTAGCATACTTGGTATTGCGTCGTGCAGATCTGTCAACCAATCAGCGCGCGCGACTGACCTGCTTCTGTCCCCTTGTTCGGATGCTGGTGTAAATCGGGTAGTCATAGCTTTGTTTCATCACAAACAGTCCTGAGTGGAGCGATTCCTCGACATCAGCAGCTCAAACTGCTCTGTTTTATGGACGATAGATGTGTGGTTTGTCAGAGCTTTCACACGGTGCAGCTTGTTACCTCTGCTCAGGCTGTGCTACACATTAGCCCCGCTAGCTGCTGGTTAGCTTAGCCTCAAACGACTCCTCCGCTAAACGAACCGACATCGCTTCTGAATAACAACACAAAGATCCTCTAGTAGAGAAAGTTCCAAAGAAACAGTTTTTTTTTCTAGGCTTAAAGCCGCGTTTTCTGTCCCGTGTGCTCACAACAGTACGCTGTGCTCCTCTCATCCGCGCTCACAAGTGCACTTTGTTCTGGATCAAAGAGCGGATCCATTTTTTCTGTGATTATGTGACATAATAATCCCGAGTGGAACGATTCCCCAACATCAGCAGCTCCAACTGCTCTGTTTTGTGGACGCTAGACGTGTGGTTGGTTCGTACGATAGTTGTTTTGGCTGTTCTAACAGGCTGCTTCTTTAGCTTGGCTAGCAGGCCCGCTCTGCCTCCTCGATCTGTCTTCTTTCCTTTCGCCGTCTGCACCGCCTCCCAGTTCCGCCAACAATCCAGGAACAGCCCGGTGCTCTCGCGATCTTTGTCGGTAAGTTATGAGACTGAAATATTTTTGTGAGCTCATGTTATTTATAAAGTGCTTGTGTAAAAAAAGGCTTTTGTTTGTGTTTAGTACAAGTATTTAGTGATGGTGAAATGAGGTTCCGCGAATGTGTTGTCTTTGTGTCCAAATCTAAGACCCGTTTAACAGCTGATTTAACCTTCATCCTCCCCAGTGGGGTCCAGTCAGACCCCATGCACATGTCTTCATGCATAAAACATGTATATGATCAACCACAGCAGTTATGTTTTAGGACTTTGTCTGCCATCATGACTGCATCACAGAAATGGATTTGATATAAAACGAATTTGTCTTCTGCACTGTAAATTAAATTTTTGATCAGGGTCCAATCGGTTGAGAATATGACCATACCGATATAAATGCATAAATATGTTGTTTTTCCAGGCAATGGTGGCTCTAAAAGGTAGAACTTGCAAATTCTACAGCCTCTGGTTTCTAGATATTGGTCTTTGTTCTGTGTTTGTGTTCTTCAAAACACTGCTAATGATCGTACAAGTGATGAATTTGTCATTTTTTATTCCAGATTATATAAGGTAAAGTTATTTATTTGTCATTAGTACAATGAAATTTGTCCTCTGATTTTTACCCATCATCATGCCATTGGGGCACCTGTAAGGAGCAGTGGGCACCCATGGACAGTGTCTAGCGACCCATCTCCTGCTGTAGAACCAGGCTAATGGTCAGAATCAACTGCTGGAGGATTTGACCCTAACAAACATGTTTTTGGGTGATGGGGGAAACCGGAGCACCCGGAGGAAACCCATCCAGACCCAGGGAGAGAAACATATGAACTCCACACAGAAAGGCCTGGACAGTCCAGGAATCGAACCTGGGCCTTCTTGCTGTGAGGCCACTGTGCTGCCATTATATCTAGTCTATATGTGAGGTGACTTTACAAATTTGATAGAAATGTATTCTGTAAAAATCAAAAGATTTCAATTTTATTTATAAAGCCCCAAATCACAACAAAATCATCTCACAGGGCTTGACAGAAACACAATTGACTACAGAGATATATGAAAAGTCCCAAACATCCCCTGTCCTTAGACCCTCCTCCTCAGCAGAAAAATCTTCCAAACCCAGTGGGAAAAAGAATAAATCTTGAGGAGAACCACACTGAAGGACAAATACACTCCCATGGATATATGGGAGATTGTACGACCAACAAACAGCCCGTAGATGACCGTACCTGTAGCCAAACAAAGGAAGAGGCTGCGCAGGAAGCGGGGATGCCGAGCTGATATTCACTCCCGACTGCGGAAGAACCCGTTCAGACCAGCGTTACCCAGCATCTTCCTCACGAACGCCAGACAGGCTATAGATGAATGTCCATTTATAAATGACGGGGGGGGGCTGGTCCAGACAGGCAGGGGCGGGCAGGTTACAAAACCTGGGAACTTTCAATAAACCTGCATTCTGAGAACGAAGGGTTCTATTGGGCTTGTACGGAACCAGATCATCTTTAAGATAAGAGGGGCCCATACCATTAACCCCTGACCTCTGACCCCTAACCCTAACCCATACCATTAATGGTTTTATATGTAAGGAGGAGGATTTTAAATTTAATTCTAGACTCAACTGGTAGCCAATGAAGGGTTTGGAGCACAGGGGTGATAGGGTTAGGGGTCAGGGGTCAGGGTTTGGAGCACAGAGGTGATAGGGTTAGGGGTCAGAGGTCAGGGTTTAGAGCAGTGGGGTGATAGGGTTATGGCTAATGATGTTACCTAAAGGGAGCATATATAATGTAAACAAAATAGGCCCAAGGACTGACCCTTGAGGAACACCATAATTAACTCTGGAGGACTGCGATGATTGTTGATTAACGTTAACAAATTGGTAACGATTAGATAAATATGATTTAAACCAGCAGAAGCCTGCTCCTCTAATACCTATATCACATTCTAATCTGTGCACTAAGATACTGTGGTCAATGGTGTCAAAGGCTGCACTAAGGTCTAATAACACCAGGACCCATATTAATCCCATGTCAGCGGCTAATAATAAGTTATTAGTAACTTTAACTAACGCTGTTTCAGTGCTATGATGGGCACGAAAGCCAGACTGAAACTGTTCAAATAAACTATTATCCTGCAGGAATTGGCACAGCTGTTTAACTATTACTCGTTCTAAAACCTTTGACAGGAAGGACAGATTAGATATAGGCCTATAATTGGCTAAAATGTCAGGATCTAGGGTAGGCTTTTTCAGAATTGGTTTAATAACAGCATATTTAAATGACTGCGGCACATATCCAGTAATTAATGAAGTGTTAATTATATTTAGGACAGTGTTAATAATTAGGGGCAGAATCTGTTTAAAGAGTTTAGTTGTAATTGGATCTAAGAGGCAGGTGATGATTTGGAAGACATGATAATAGATATGACATCAGTTTGGTCTACAGTGGTGAAATTATTTAGTGTTACAGAGGGATTTATTAAAGGGTCTAGGTTTGAAACCACTGCTTTTTCTGATCTAATATTTGGGAGAAATGTGTCTATTTTGTCTCTAATAGTTGATATTTTATTGTTAAAGAACTGCAGGAAATCATCAGAATGGAGCGTGGATGGAATAACTGGTTCCACGGAGGTGTGTCTGTTTGTCAGTCTGGCTACAGTACTGAACAGGAATCTAGGATTATTCTTGTTTTCTTTTATTATGGATGAGTAATATCTAGTTTTGGCTGTACGCAAAGATGGATTATACTTTAGTCACATATTTTTACAGCCATTGAGAGAATGTTGTGAATTGGATCGGCGCCATTGCCTCTAATTTAGGTGTTTGTTTAATGGAGCGAGTGTCAGCGTTGTACCATGGGGAGGTTCATCTAATCTTAGTAGTTTTTAACTTAAGGGGGGCAACTATATCTAACGTAGTTTGTAGTGTGAGCATGGTACTATCGACTAACTCATCACTTATACTGGGACTAAATGTGTCCTTTACATAATCACATGACATAGACACAAATAGTGACTGAATTAACTCTTTGTACTGTGAGACAGCATGGTCACATAGTATCCTTTTCATTTGTGTTTTAATCACTGAGGTGGAAATATCCTCAAGCATAAACTGAAAGCTCATTAAAAAGTGATCTGAGAGTATGGGATTATGGGTAAAAACAACCAGGTCACTCATTTCAACAGCAAATGTTCAGATCAGATGGAGGGTGTGTCTGTGAATGTGGGTTGGTTTATAAACATTTTGGATAAAGCCTAATCCGTCTAGTAGGTCACTAAATGCATTACTAAGAGAGTCAGTGTTGTTATCAACATGTATGTTCAAATCACCAACTATTATAATCCTATCCCAGTTCAACACTACACTGGATAGAAAGTCAGAGACTGATGAGATCCAAACTGTGAATAAGGACCAGGAGGGACATAAACTAGGACAAAAAGGACTGGTTTTTGGTTTCTGCAGTTGGGGAAAGTAATGGATAAAACTAGACTTTCAAAGGAGTGGTAAGTGGGATTAATTAGGTTCACTTTTCCTTAAAGGGATTATCCATAGTAAGTATCACATTAGTTAATTTTTTCGATGATTAGGAGTAAATACATGTAGCATTTGGATGAACATTGACAAATTTAAATTCTGCTATTTTGAGCTAAACTGTGTTAACACGCAATTGATTAGGGTATGTCTTTTTCACCAACACCAAATGCTAGTTTTATCAATCAAACTTTATTTATATAGCACTTTTCATACATGGTGCATGTAGCACAAAGTGCTTCACATCAGAACCACCATTTTCCCACAGTTGTAAGCACAAGTTAAGAGATTTAAAGAATTAAAAAGAATAGAATAAATAATAGTAACAAATTAAAAGCAAATACATAAAATAGCAGAATAAAATACGAAGAGTAAAGTGGTAGTAAGTAGAGGGTCCCTAAAGACAAACACAAGTGTCCTGAGGTCTTCATGTCCTCAGATAGTTTGTCCACAGTTACTGATCTACAGACATGGACCTCTGGATTCAGAAGATGTCTGAGGACAAAGACCCAAATAGTCCATTGTCCAGTACACAGACGCTCTGGAAATTCACTGCTTTGTTTCATTCTTTTTAAAAACATAGTCCCGTATTTGATTAGAAATGTAAATGAAGCTCAATCAAATGGCAAAGCCTAGCTAACAGGTTGGTGTTTTGAAAAAACAATGCAACAAAGTCATGAATTTCCAGAGCGTCTAACTGTCCACTGGACAATGGACTATTATGGTCTTTGTCCTCAGACATCTTCTGAATCCAGAGGTCCATGTGTGTAGATTTGATTTGATTTTTGATTTGAATGATTTATTTCGAACATGTGCAAAGTGCAACAATAATCAATACAATAATAATAATAACAATGACATGTCTGAAAAGCAGTAGGATGAAGTATAAGTTTATTTAATTCTACCCCTTCTTCACTTCCTCAATAACCTAAATACATCTTATAGTAATATAGTGCATAGTACAAAAATGATGATAAATAAAATAATAACAATAACAATGATAACAATACCAATAATCAATAACTGAAGTACTAAACATAGACATGTATACAAAAAAAACCCAACTAAAAACAAATGAGCAGATAGGAAAGTAGGTAACAAATAGTTTTTTGTTGTTTATTGTTTTCTTTTTTCCTCCCTTCCTTCGTCTTCTTTTCCCTTTTTTTTCTTTCCTTTTTCTAATTTTTTTGCATTTTGCTCTTATTTATTTATTTTATTTATTTTATTTATTTTATTTATTTTATTTATTTTATTTATTTTATTTATTTTATTTATTTTATTTTATTTATTTTATTTTATTTTATTTTATTTTATTTTATTTTTCTATTCATTCACTTATTTTATTCATGTATTTATTCATGTATTTATTTTTTATATCTTTTAACCCCACAGAGGGGGAGTCAACAGTGCTTCAGATCAGTACATATTCCAGTCTTGCAGACATATACTAGACTATTTAGTACATGTGTGTGACCATCATCGGTCCTCCCCGAAAGCTGAGCAGACATCCCCCATTAGAACTCTCCCTTACAAGCCAGTGAGTGCAGTGCTACACCTCAGTGATGTGCGGAGGAAACAAAGACTAGACAGGACGGACAGGACGAACGGGGACAGAAACCAACAGGTGGTGCTATTGTAATTAAAGACTGTAAGGTGATGTGTTATTACAACCACCAACTGTCCTTCAATAAAAACAAATAAATAAATAAGTAGATCAGAAAAAGAGGAGAAAACCAAACCAGCACAAAAGGAGAAACAAAAAACAAAACAAAAACAAACAAAAAAAAAATTTAAACAATCGGCACCGAGCACCACAACCGTGGATGTCCTGATAGTACAAAATAGAATGTAATGTAATAGAATAGTCCAGAGGAGGACACCAGTGCAGAAGAAAATGAGTTTAGTGTAGAGATTGTGGAGAGATTCTCAGCACATTCTGGCGAGTCCCATCATTCGTTGAAATGGGACTCAGTAGTAGCTGGCGAGACCCGATCAAACATGCAAGTGTGAAGGACCCCGAAGCCCAGAACAGCAATCACGACAAGGCAGGGCCAAGTCAACAGGGCAACCCCCACCTCGGGCCGCAGGAGCCACAGGACGCCACTCCCAGAGAGCCACCGGGGCCACTGTGAACGACACAAACCCGGAGAACAAGAGGGAGCAGCTACAGACCCCCCCCAGCGCACCAAGACCGACCCAGGCGGCCCGGGGCACAACGACCCACCCGCCACCCCAACCCCAACCCCGCCCACCCCAGCCCCAGCCCCCACCAACCCCCACCACCCCACCATCCGACCCGCCCAGCCGAACCACCCACCCCCCCCGCCCACCCCCGAGGGGGCCAACGGCCCCACGCAGCTAGGAAGCCAGACACAGGGAGCGAGCGGCCCACCGAGGGGGCGGCAACCAGCCCATCACAAGGCAGGCCGACACCGGGCGCCGGCCGGAGGACATCGGAGCCCGGACCCAACGCGAGTCCAGAGGGCAAAATGGACAGTGTGCTGGGGCCCGGCAACGCCAACAGGGAGATACCCCCCATACCCCCCGCACCCTGCCCCAGGTGAGCACAGTACACCCATGGCCCCCACCTCCCCAAAATGCGTCCCAACAACCCCCACATGCCACCAACCCGCAGTACAGTAACTGTGGACACACTATCTGAGGACATGAAGACCTCAGGACTCTTGGCTTTATCTTTCGGGACCCTCTACTTACTACCACTGAAGTGTGATGACATTTCCAACTTTCGAAGAGTTAGTCTACAAATAGTTTGGTGTCAGTGAAAAAGACATACCCTAATCACATGCTAACATAGTTTGGCTCAAAACGGCAGAATCAAAATGTGTCAGTCTTCATCCAAATGGTGTGATTTTGATGTCAACTATAGGTATGTATGCTCAATCATCTAAAAAATTAGCTGAAGTTATTTTTATTCAGGAAAATCCCTTTAAGGAATACCTCAGGACAGGACTCTACACTAACTTTTTTTTCCAGGAGCACACGTGCCCCTAAGTTAAAAAATTTAGGAGCACACAAAAAAAGGGGCACAAGTCAGTTTTAGTTTTAAAGGTTTATTTATTTACAGTGCAGTACTTACGCACAGATACCAACATTGTTGAATGACTGCTGTCATTTGTGTTAATTTAGAGCAGACCATAACATAACTTTGTATTATGGGATGTTTTGTCCTTTGATACATTTTAGAACGTTGTATTGTCTGCCTTGTTATTAGATCCATTTTAGAATGATTAACCCTTTAACTCCTGAGACTGAGACACAGTAAAAAATAAAATAAGATAAAATAAGCAACACAATGAACAAAAAACAGTCAAAGTGATCAGTAAAATGAACAAAAATGAATAATAAACCAACAAAATAATATGTAACATAAACAAAGTAAGACACTAACAGAACACAATTAAAGAAAAATAATAAAATAAAAAAAACAGAAAAATAAACAAAATAAGCAACATCAACAGAAACTAATATATATTCACAAAATAAGAAATAACGTGGAAAAAAGGCAAAAAACAAAAACCCACAAAACCCAAAATGAAGTAAAAAAAAAAAGGAATAAATAACTAGTGTTGTAATTTGGTTCCAGTAGTTTTAGTTTGGGCTTTTTCTTAATCACTTGCTTTTCGACACCTGTACATCAGTTCCATGAACAAAATTCTCAGTAAAATAACAGTTAAAAAAACACTTGAATTTGTCTGAATTTTTAAACTAAACCATCCACTCAGAACGTGTCAGCGCTGACGCATCAGGAGTTAAAGGGTTAATCCTTTCAATATGTGCCGTGTTCGTCTCTATGTGGAGCTGTTCACACACTTTTCATTCATTTCTAGTAGGTTTTCATTAACTCCTCAGGTCTGTGTGTCTTATTGTGTGCTGCAAGAATGTGCGACTGTTTTGTTTTCCTTGTTCGCCCATTGAAATATTTGCTCCCAAATGGGAGTGAAATGGGCGCACTGTAGAGCCCTGCCTCAGGAGTTTCGCATTTGGCTTCAAATTCACAACAAATGGATTAGCGGAAGACCCACATCTGTGTCGCTTTTGGACCACAACTGCTCTGATACTTGTTTGTCTGACAAAACATCAACATTATTTTCTCAACCTGTGCCATTTGTGTATGAACACCTGTAGTAATGTCCACCTCCATACTGTTACCACATAGAATTTGAATCATGGTTTTCTCTCCCATTTGGAAAATGAGCAGATTTTGTGTTGACTCAAAACCTTTATTTATCATGAAAGTTGTATACAGTGCAGAGTTAAGTACACAATTTATAGTTTGTCTACTTCATCTGGTTTGAAAAGGATGTTTTTTCTGTTCAATTTCACTGAACACCTGTTTCTGTCTCTTTTGGATGTAGAGAGAAGACGAAGGTGAATTTGAAGTGAAACCCAAAAGTCATATCTGAACAAACATCACCTGATTCCAACAAACATGGATGGAAGACCCACCTCTGACCAGTATGGAAAGATTTTCACCACAACCACTAAACTAAAATTCCACCAATACGTCCCCATGGGAGAAAAAACATATAAGGATGACCAGTGTGGAAAGACTTTCAGCACAGCAGGAAAGCTAAAAACCTTCCAATGGATCCACACTGGAGAAAAAGCATACGAGTGTGACCAGTGTGGAAAGACTTTCACCACAACTAGTGACCTAAAAAGACACCAGCGCATCCACACTGGAGAAAAACCATATAAGTGTGACCAGTGTGGAAAGACTTTCACCTTAGCAGGTAGCCTAAAAACCCATCATCAACGCATCCACACTGGAGAAAAACCATATAAGTGTGACCAGTGTGGAAAGACTTTCATCACAGCAAGTGAGCTAAAAATCCACCGACGTATCCACACTGGAGAAAAACCATATGAGTGTGACCAGTGTGGAAAGACTTTCACCAGAATAGGTAACCTAAAAATCCACCGACGAGTCCACACTGGAGAAAACCCATATTGGTGTAACCAGTGTGGAAACACTTTCACTAGAGCAAGTAGCCTAAAAATCCACCAACGTAACCACACTGGAGAAAAACCATATAAGTGTGACCAGTGTGGAAAGACTTTCACTAGAGCAACTAGCCTAAAAATCCACCAACGTATCCACACTGGAGAAAAACCATATAAGTGTGACCAGTGTGGAAAGACTTTCACCACAGCAACTGACCGAAAAATCCATCAACACATCCACACAGGAGAAAAACCATTTAAGTGTGACCAGTGTGGAAAGACTTTCACTGCAACAGGTAGCTTAAAAAAACACAAACTCATCCACACTGGTCGAAAACCATATAACTGTTATCTGTGTGGAAAAGCGTTCACCACAGCAAGTAACCTGAAGGTCCACCACCGTATCCACACTGGAGTGAAACCATACTTGTGCAGATTCTGTGACAGAGCTTTTAAGACACTTCCACAATGCACTAAACATGAACGTGTCAAACATTTCCACAAAGGACAAAAACTGAACACTCATACATAAAGTAAGACATTTGAATCGAGTGGAAAGAGTGGCAATGCAACTAAAGAGTTGGAGTGTTACCAACATGATGGCAGATTTGTCTTCATCCTCTGTCCTCTCCCATCACCAACACTAATGTGAATCATCAACATCAGGACCAAAATGTCCCTCAGCATCACATGACCAGAAGACCAGTGTGTTTGAACTAGCAGCACCCACTTCTGACAAGAACATCAGACTGAAAAGCTTCCAGATCAAGCTGCACACAATCCACATGTGAAGACAAACATCAGACTGAAGGCTGACCTCAGAGGACAGAAGCGTGGTCTAATTCACCACCTTCACAAAACAAGGACGTTCCTGAACCTCAACCTGCCACCAGATGAAAAGTTCAACTAGTGGAGGTCAACAAGGACTTGGTTTCTATGGTAACACTACTTCAACAAGACTCTGTGGACTAGAATCAATAACTGTTGTGATTGGTTGGTATTGACACAGCTGGATTTACATGATGAACATAATGTGGGGACAGAATGAGTGAAGTGGTACCAGAGTGGACCAGACCAGTACCAGACTGGACCAGACCAGTATCAGGCTGGTGTACACGCCTTCACACTTCACTTCCTCCTCTGATCAGTGAACAGGCAGGATTTTTTTTTGCCTTTCTGTATATTTTTTATTAGTTTGACTCTATTTTTGGTGCATTGTTGTGTATTGAAACAGAAGAAAACAAAGGTGGTCTGATATTTTTTGTTTTCATTTGTGTATTTTACTTAAACACAACCTTAACCACATCAGATATGACCTTTAACCCTTAACACATATTCCTGGTTCCTATAGCAACTGACTTTAATAGTTTTTTTTTTTTTCCCCCCCTATTTGAAAATGTTGGCGGCTGTGGCTCAGTTGGTAGAGTGGGTCGCCCAGTGATGACGTGGCGGTTCATGGCGGTTCGTGTCCCGGCTCTGGCTGTCCACACGTCGAAGTGTCCTTTGGCAAGACACTGACCCCTGATTTAGGCCCCCAGTAGGACTGACCTTAAACACCTACTGGTGAATGTGAAGCTAACGTGAAGCGCTTTGAGCACCGAGAAGGTGGAAAAGAACTATATAAGTGCAGAACATTTATTGTTACTCATCTACTGTATGAATTTATCATCATCATATCCTGTAAAAAACAGAAAAACTTCAATTACATGTGGTTTGTGTAAAACACAAGCAGTGACTTTTGTGTTTCTTCAAGTGTTTTCACATTTTAACTTTTTTCAACTTTATATTTTTTTCAGAAACTTTGGTTTGTTTGTGTTATTCACATTGTTTTCTGGGTGAAGTTATTAAAGTATTTTCCAGACTATTAGGGTTAGGGATATTAATTGTGCGCCCCCAGGTACTGTAAGTGCCTGGTGTGGCGTGTGCCCAGTCCGTCCACGACTCCCATAATGGCTCTCCCCTCCCCTCCCGCCATCAAAGCTCCGCTCTTGACGGCACCCCTGGTGAACCACAGTCCACCTGTTCTTTTTTATGTTATTCTACGTCCCTCTAGAATGTCTTGTTCACTTTGAATTCAATTCAATTCAATTCAATTTTATTTATAAAGCCCTAAATCACAACAAAGTCGTCTCAAAGGGCTTTACAAAAACACAATCAACTACAGAGATACATGAAAAAAGTCCCAAGCATCCCCTGTCCTTAGACCCTCCCCCTGTCCTTAGACCCTCCTTCTCGGCAAGAAAAAACTTCCAAACCCAGTGGGAAAAAGAAGAAATCTCGAGGAGAACCACATTGAAGGACAGATCCACTCCCATGGACGGACAGACTATAGATGAACGTCCATTTATAAATGCAGGAGGGGGGGCTGGTCCAGACAGGCAGGGGCGGTGGTCCGGGGTCACAGGTCGGCACAGGCGAGATACTCCAGATCCTGTCGTCCATGGCTCCCGTGCAGACACTGTCAGGAAAACCACCACTCCCCCCAGGGGGAGGGGGGAGGGGGGAAAGGGGACACCAGGTGACTAGTCATGAACAGACTTGGTATGAAAGATAGGTTATAAAAATGACAGAAACAGGTGTGAGGGAGAGATTGGGCTGGTACGGAACCAGATCATCTTTAAGATAAGAGGGCTCCATACCATTAACCTCTGACCCCTAACCCTAACCCATACCATTAATGGTTTTATATGTAAGGAGGAGGATTTTAAATTTAATTCTAAACTCAACTGGTAGCCAGTGAAGGGTTTGGAGCACAGGGGTGATAGGGTTAGGGGTCAGGGGTCAGGGTTTGGAGCACAGGGGTGATAGGGTTAGGGGTCAGGGTTTGGAGCACAGGGGTGATGTGTTCTCTTCTATTTGATCCTGTTAATAATCTTGCTGCTGCATTTTGAACCAGTTGAAGCTTTTTAGGGAATATTTAGGACACGCTACAAGTAAGGAGTTACAATAATCTAATCGGGTTCAAGGTTCAATAAAAGATATTTGTCACTCATCCAAGTCTTTATGTCTTGGACACATGTACTTAGTTTATCTATTTGTCTGGTCTGATCAGGTTTAATCGATAAATATAGCTGTGTGTCATCTGCATAACAATGAAAATTAATGCCATGATTTCTAATGATGTTACCTAAAGGGAGCATATATAGTGTAAACAAAATAGGCCCAAGAACTGACCCTTGGGGAACGCCATAATTAACTCTGGAGGACTGCGATGATTGTTGATTAACGTTAACAAATTGGTAGCGATCAGATAAATATGATTTAAAGCAGCAGAGGGCTGCTCCTCTAATACCTATATCACATTCTAATCTGTGCACTAAGATACTGTGGTCAATGGTGTCAAAGGCTGCACTAAGGTCTAATAACACCAGGACCCATATTAATCCCATGTCAGCGGCTAATAATAAGTCATTAGTAACTTTAACTAACGCTGTTTCAGTGCTATGATGGGCACGAAAGCCAGACTGAAACTGTTCAAATAAACTATTATCCTGCAGGAATTGGCACAGCTGTTTAACTATTACTCGTTTTAAAACCTTTGACAGGAAGGACAGATTAGATATAGGCCTATAATTGTCTAAAATGTCAGGATCTAGGGTAGGCTTTTTCAGAATTGGTTTAATAACAGCATATTTAAATGACTGCGGCACATATCCAGTAATTAATGAAGTGTTAATTATATTTAGGACAGTGTTAATAATTAGGGGCAGAATCTGTTTAAAGAGTTTAGTTGTAATTGGATCTAAGAGGCAGGTGATGATTTGGAAGACATGATAATAGATATGACATCAGTTTGGTCTACAGTGGTGAAATTATTTAGTGTTACAGAGGGATTTATTAAAGGGCCTAGGTTTGAAACCACTGCTTTTTCTGATCTAATGTTTGGGAGAAATGTGAGAAATTGTCTCCAAATGGAGTAGTTTTATTAAGAACTTACTCCAAACAATATAATAATATATCAATAATAATAATAATAATAATACACTTTAGTGAAAATCAAATATAAAGTTGAACAAATGTGCAAAAATATCTGATAAATTCAATTAGAATAAATATAAATATCAAAATTAGTGCAAATTTACTAAACAAAATAACTAATACAAACATTCAAAACACAAACAATTGCAATAAAGTCCAAACATGTCCATGTGTTATCATCAGGTGGGGGGTGGTTTATCATTAGGTTGGGGGGAACTGAACTGGTCCATGTGTTTCTCCAAAAAGCAGTTTTATTTGTGTCAAATAAGGCTGTCATCCTCCTACCTAGGAAAAATGAAGACAATCATGATTTGAGACTTTGTCCTTCTCATGAAATGATAGAATGTTATTTATTTTTGACAGAGAAAGTAAATAAATCCTCAAACAATCATTGATTAATTATAAACTTATCTACTTATGTGTAGAAATAACAATACAATGAGAAATGAGACTGAAAAAATACTACTATAGTCAACAGTGTTTGCATGTGTATAGTATAAAATGTAGTATTATTGTTATTATTATTACTATTAGTTTGTAAAACAGATATCAGTAAGATACAACAACTTACTGGGTAGATGTTCATCCTGTTTTGAGTTCATATCCACAGTCAGATCTCAGTCAGATGTTGAACATTCAGGTGCTTCTCTGTTGTTTACATGTTAGCACGCGGCTAACATGCTAGCTTCACAAAGCTTACCACAGTCAGTAACATTCAGGAAAATACACTGTCACTCACTGTTACTCACTAAAACTCTCTAAAATGACTTAAAACTACGAGTAAAGTCGGTAAATATAACTAGAACCAGCAGACAGATGTCTAGTACTCTACTCTACTCTGCCGTAGCGTGTGTGCCCCAGGACGGTCCCGTGCATGCGCCCGACATGCGCAACGATGCTAACCTTTCACCTTCTACGCATGCATTTCCTGTCCAGAAGGAAATGTAGTTCATGGAATGTGAGGTGTCATTGGATTCAGGAGAATCTCCTCTTTCAAACGCCTACAAACATGGCCGCCTTATCGCTCGGCAGAACAAGATATGGATGAATTAATAGCGCGTATTGGCGATTAAAAATAACTTATATTTCACCACACACACATTAAAGATCATGTTTAAAGGTGACTTTTATCACTAAAATACACTTTATATGTACTTTTATGAACATTAGGGTCTTAACTTTGAGCAAAAGTTGAAACAAATTTCCATTGTCCAGATTTATTATATGTTAATAATTAATGAAAAATTACACAATTTACAGGCTTTACGGGCTCAAGGGGTTAAAGAGGGGAAAAAAATACACCTACTGGATGCGACGCCATGTCGTCTCTGCTCCTCCAACCCGACCTTCTGTCATTGTGCCCTGGTCCGTCGCCCAGCCCGCCCATAGCTAAAACCGGGTCTGGCTCCCACATATCTCTTTTGGCAGATTCCACAGGTTACGACATATATACAGTTTGTGGAGGTCCATGTGAAGTACTGTGGAATACCAAAGGTTTCTTCTGTATTACTGTGTAATTGATTTGTATGTAATAAACTCGGAAATTGTGTAACATCCCAATCAGATTCTGGGGTCATTTTGGCTCTAGTGAGCTAATCTTTTAAGTTTTTATGTCTCTGGAATGCTGTTAGGACCCTGTATTGTGTTAATATTCCTTTGTTTTTCAACTCCTGTTCAAAAGTCTTTCTAATTGTTCTTACTCCATCCAATGTGGACTTTGAATATTTTGTAATAAAGGGTAGCAGGAATTCCTTTTTTCTCCCCTGTCCTGTTCTCTCCCGTATGGTTATTGTCCAAAACCGTCTTTTGCATTGTCTGAGAAAGCTTACTGAATACCCCGTCCTTTTTAGGGCTGAAAATAATGTTTTCACTGCTTCCTCAAAGTCAGCCATCTTGTACAAATCCTTTTATATCTGATCAGTTGTGATACAGTCACAGTCTGTATGTATGTTTTGGGTGATGACTAGTTTTGTGAAGTAAAGCATGTTTATTGGTGCTTTTAAAATATACTCTGAGGTCCAATTGTCTCGTATTCCAAAATCTTTCCCCTTTAAAAACTGTAGTGTCCAGGAAATCTATTTTAAATTCCCCTATTTCCTCAGTTAATTGTATTGATGGGTCATGGCTATTCAAGGTTTTGACAAATTCCTCAAATTGTTCCCTAGATTTATCCCAAATTCCAAATATATCATCCAGATATCTATAGTAACAAAGTGGTTTGTGTTTACATTTAGCTAAAGCTTCTTGTTCCCAATTCGCCATGAAAATATTAGCATAGGATGGTGCGAATTTTTTCCCTTAATTTGTAGATAGTAATTCCCATTAAATTCAGAGTCGTTTCTCCTCAAGTTAATTTCCAATAATTTCAACAAGTATTTGTCTGGTCTATTAATATCTGGATATTTTTGTAGCCATTGTTTGGTCACTTCTAACCCTTTATCAATATCTATGTTTGTGTATAAACTGCCCACATCCATAGTGAATAAAAAAGCATTTTGTGAAATTCTTAAGCTTTTGATGATTTGTAGAAAATGGTGGATGTCTTTGATATATGAGGGATGTTTGTTGGAGATTGAATTAAGAAGGAACTGGATGTAATCTGCTGTTCTCTATGTTTCACTCTCACAGTCAGAGACTATAAGTCTTCTCAGTAGAATTAGGTTTGGTACCGTCCATTTGTTTATATTTTTGTTCTATATATTTTTATATATAGAACCTTCTTTCTCTAGGTATTTTGGAACCTTGTAAATATTGTTTTTATTTTATTGTAATGTAACCCTCTGTAAGCATGTCCTCTAAGATGTGTTTAACCATTGGAATGGTATGTGGGTAAATAGGGTTGGATAATTTTTTATAATACTATTTATCATTAAGTTGTCTGTCCACTTCCATTATGTCATTCAACAATCAGCTGCTTTAATAATTATGTTTTTATTCTTTTTAAGTTCTATCAGGGCCTGTCATTCCTCTTTGGATAAATTTGGTGTTTCTGGACTTATTTTGAATTCTTCACTGAAATATTTCCAATTTCTATTAATCATGTTGTCCACTTGAAGTGGAAGTTTAGAGCCTGGGGGTTCAGGGTGTCCAACTGTTACAGCTGTATGCCATCATTATCATGAGCTGATTGTTAACTCTTAAGTGTCAGTGCTGACACATTCTGAATGGATAGTATAGTTTAAATATTCAGAAAACAAATCAACTGTTTTCTTTCTTTTTAGCTGTGTTTTGTTTATGGAACAGGTGTCAAAAGGCAATTAACTCATTCACTGCCAGCTATTTTCTGAACAGCCAGCCTCACAGTGCCAGCAGTTTTGGAGAATCTTGAGTGATTTTTTTTAGAACCAAAGAATATTGAGTTTTATGACTTTATAAACACAGAAAGTGTAGACTTCTATGAAACAACAAAAACAACACATAAAACAAGGTGTTTGATAGAAAAACAGTCATTTATTCATAAACATGCCCTAGTCAGTGTACTATTTCTCTGTGTGTGATATGCTGTAAAACATTGTCCTGCATGTAACGCCACACGGCAGGAAACACACCACATCCTGGTCTCACTGCGGCGGCCGTTGCGCGCACAGACACGACACCTCCGTGTTGGCCTGGTCTTGTTGGGGGTGGGCATCAGCTTTTCCAGCCTGTGCCTCGCCATGTTGCCATCCAGCCTACTTTCAGGGTCCATGTTGTACGGTGCTCTGGGATTGTGTGCTTCGTCTGCCTGGGCCGTCTCCGCCTCCAGCACCCCATGCTGCTTCCCTGACCACATCCTCACGACCCTGCGTGTGAACTCCAAAAGTGACTTACATTGTTGTGGATTTCTGGCCCTATAAAGAACATATGCGTTAAACATGGCAATTTGGAACATGTAAGCCACAAACTTCTTTGACCAGTTTAGGGACCTCCTTATGAAGGGGTAGTAGGCCACATTCTGGTCCAGTTTATCCACGCCATTCATGTTGGAGTTGTAGGCGATCACACACGCTGGTTTAAACTGGGTCACTTTATGTCTCTGCCCCCTCTGCCACACATCAACCCCTTCCATTCTGTCTTGGTGGCAGGTTGTCACCATCTTCACCATTCGTTTGTCCTGCCAAGCTACCACCATCATGCGCCCATTGTGCCGCACAATTCGTTCCCCTGCCCCCAGGTCAGTCTTTTTGATATCCCGGATGATCAATGGCTCTCCCCTGTTTTTCCTGAGGGTTCCACAGACGTTTGTCTGTGCTCTCAGTAAGCGTTCGCACAGGGACACAGAATTATAGAAATGGTCCATGTAGACAGTATAACCATGACCCTGGAGACGATCAAGCAGAGAGAACACTATCTCTGGCAGAGTACTACCTTCACCCACATAAGGCCGCAAGTTGAAGCAGTACCCTGTCGCAGAGTCACACAGAATGTACGATTTTATACCATACTTCACCGGCTTTTGTGGGTTATACACTCGGAACGATAGGCGCCCCCCCCACTGCATCATGTCCTCATCAATACAAATGTTTTTTCCTGGCTGGTACAGTTCTTTGCATTTCCCAACAAGATAATCTAACACTGGGCGGACTTTGTACATTTTATCACCAGTATTTTGTGTGGCATTGTTGTTGAAATGGAGGAACCGCCATATAATTTAAATCTGTTCCTGGACATTGTCCGGCTGAAATATGGTGTTGCATCTATTTCCTCTACACTCCAGTATAAGTCAAGGCTTGGCTTTTTGATGTAGCCAGTGAGGAAACTCAGTGCAAAGAATGTTTTCAGTTCTGGGACTGACACTGGCTTCCAGGCAATACCTCTGCTGTGTGGTAGCGCCTCAGGGTTGGCTTCAAAGTACTGACGAGCATACAAGTTGGTCTGAGCGCGAATATGCTGCAGCAGCTCATCTGTCACAAACAGGTCTAGGTAATCGGCCGGCTCATTGGAGTCTAAGTCCGCCGCAGCGTTCTGAGGGCCCGGTGTTGCAGTAAACGCCAACCCCAGGGGTTCCCAGCCGGCTTGACACCAGACCTGGTCCTGGTCCTGGTCCCAGCCCCTAGCTGATACACCTGTAAATGATGTGCATATATAGGACAATAAATCATTTCATTCTTTATGATATTGAAGAGGGAAAAAAACAAAAAACATTTATATATATATATATATATATATATATATATATATATGTATGAATATATAACCTTTTACCTTTCTTTCTTTGTCCTCCACCAAGAGAAGGGATGGGGGCCCTGCTGGACCCACCACCTGTAACACATAATTACCATAATGATTAACAACAGATGCCCATAATACAACTGGAGGAAAATGGTGTTCATGTAACAAGGACTGAATGGGGTTTAATTCTTACCTCTGTCACGTCCATTATCGGAGCGATCTGGCTCCCACTCCGGCGATGAGGCTGTGTTGGTGTCACACGAACCAGACGGCAGCCATTCGTCTGATGTGTCCGGGTCTGGTTCACTGGGATCCTCTGAACCGGATTCACCTGGGCCATGCTGTTGCCCTCGGTCCTTCGAAGGCACATGGTGCGCACCACACCCGCTCCCTCCGCCCTTCTTCTTTGCTGGGTATCTCCGACCTACTCTCCCTTCTCTTTCCCCCTCACCTGCCGCAGTATCTCCTGAAATACTCCTAAACCTGCTTTCTTCCACCGCCAGCTGCCTCAGTTCGCTACATCTCCGCTTTTTCGCCATCTTCACTCAACCTCGTCCTTCTTCCTCTGCCAACACCAGTTGTACCCCACCCACAAACCGATTCCCATGGTCCCCGCCTACAGGATTCAAAATTCAATGAGTACACGCCTCATTTTCAGTGACAGGCAACAGGACCTCCAGGAACCAGGGGTCTAATGGCCAGGATGTAACCCGCCCAGAAGGCCCGGTTCTGGGGGTAAAAAGGCAGGGCATCTGGACCCCTGGAACCACATAGAACCAGGGGTCAAAAGGCCGGGCGTTAGACCCACCAATAAGGCTCTGTTCTGGGGCAGAGTAGAGCAACACATGGACCCCTGTGAAAAATGACAAAGTCCAACAAAATTTCAGCTTCACTCCTGGTAGTACCATGCCTCTGGTGGGACTTAGAAAAATGTAAGCTTCACTCCTGGTAGTACCATGCCTCTGGTGGGACTTAGAAAAATTTAAGCTTCACTCCTGGTAGTACCATGCCTCTGGTGGGACTTAGAATAATTTCAGCTTCACTCCGGTAGTACCATGCCTCCAGTTCAGAAAAATGACAAAGTCCAACTTTCAGACGTAGCGAGTTTTGCCTCTTGGTAGTTGCTGGGGACCTGTCTATTTTGCCATTCTGGGGCAGAGTAGCCGGGCACGTGGACCCCTGGAGCCCCATAGAACCAGGGGTAAAAAGACCAGGCCTTGACCCAGCCTGAAGGCCCCATTCTGGGGCAGAGGAGCCGGGCACGTGGACCCTTGGAGCCCCATAGAACCAGGGGTCTAACCCTGGGACCTATACCCGAAAAAAGGCTCCCTATCCCCGGCCACAATCTAGACACACCCGGCCCCTACAGGACCTCCAGGGACCGACCGCCCCAGTCGGTCCCTGGTACCTCAAACTTAAGCCCCCTCCTCGGGCTAAACCCCTTCAACCGGCGCCGTGAGACAACCAGAGCCTTGGTACTACAAAACGAAAAAATATCAGAAATTTCTAAGTCCAACGTGGACTTAGAAAATTTTCTATCTTTCCATTTGTAGTACCAAGGGTTTTGTTTACTTTTTTTTTCAAAAAGTAAAAACGGGAAATTTCAGCTTCACCCGGGTAGTACCATGCCTCTATAAAAATATTTCTAAGTCCACACTTTGCCACACGTAAACGGATTTTGCTCTTTAGGAGTTACTAGGGCATCCCCATTCAAAGTCAACGGGGACACCTTCTGCATAGTGCATTTATCACTTTTCTGGGAGGTATTTTTTCAAGTACATCCACGTTACAAGGAACGAGAGTTTTAACTGGTGGTGCTCCAGTGTGGACTTAGAAATATTTTTATGGAGGCATGGTACTACAAAACCACACTGGACTTATACCTTTATATTATATAAATATGATTATGCCTTCATATGCAGCCCCAGACCAGAGCGTTATGGGCGGATTAAACGCGCGGCTTCAGACCGCTGATCCCCGGTCCGTTTAGAGGGGGCGCATGCTCTGTTATTCTGCCCATAAACAGAGCATTATGAGCGGTTTAATTTACCTGGGCTTTACACCATGGTTCCGGGACATTTTAGGGGTCCAATCTGCTCAGGAGGATCTAAAATAGTGGAGCACTTGGAAACCAGTCTGATTTTCAGTGACATGCTGCGCGAGACCGCTCCCCGCCCCTCGCCCGTGATTGACGTATATATATACGTCAATGGCAGTGAGTGAGTTAATTTAGAGAAAGGCCAAGTTAAAACTGCTGGGACCAAATTTCAATACTAATTGTTTTTTTTCGTTTTTTAGTACCAACCCTAACCCATATTATAAACAATTTTGTTAAAAATTTTGTTCATTTTTCTACATTGTTTTATTATTATTGTCTTTAATTGTATTCCATTTGTTACTTACTTTGTTAATGTTACACATTTTTCTTATTCATTTTATTGATGACTTTGGCCATTTTTGTTAATTTTGTTGCTTATTTTAGTCTTTTTTTTTTACTGTGAAACTGCTAAAGTCTCAGGGGTTAAAAAGTTAAACTGAATCATGTGGAAGAGGGAAATATTTAAAACATGCAGGACACCGGCTCTCGAGGACTGGAGTTTGACACCTGTGACGTAGATGGTTCAATGAATCTGTTTTATATTCTGTTCCTTCCTCTTCATCATCATCATCCTCAAAGAAAGCTGCCAGTTGAACCTTTCTGTGGTATTTTATAAGTTCGTCTTTAAAACCATCTTTCAGACATTTGAGTCCAGTGGGTACTGGTAGAAAAGTGAATCCTTTGTTTCACTGTATATCTGTTAGTTGGATAGTTTTTCCTCACATCATTACATTGTCAGTTTGTGTTTCTCCTGTAGTGTTGTCCTGTGTGTTCCAAAACAAAGCCCCCTGTACTCTGCTTAAGAGGGGGATTTAGTTTAAAGCCCTCAGAATATTGTTAATTATTTTCTCTGCTGTTCCCAATGTCCAATGAATTTTATCTTCCCTTGTAACAAAGTCTTCCTGTGTGATGGGTTAGGGTTAAGGTTAGAGGGTTAGGGTTAGGGGGTTAGGTTTAAAGGAGGGAGTTCTGAGTTCAGAACGTTGCACGGGCGCAAGGGTTCATTCTAAATCATATTAAACATATACATATCCCCTTTTCTTAAAAAAACATAAAAAGATTAAAAGGAAGTAAAAATGCTAAAAAGCTAAAAAGCTCCCCCGAGGGCCAGGGTCAGGTGCTCCACTCCAGCGCATAGTTCAAGCAGGTCACATGGAACTAGCAAGTCTAAAAGATACTTTTAAAGGAGGTATTAAAAGAGGGCTCCCTAAAAGGAGAATGTTTTAAATAATATATATGTATATATAGAAAAAATTATTTATATCTCTTATACTGCTTAAATAAAAGATAGGACAACTAAAAGTTGTCCCCAAGTGCCAGAAAGAAGTGCTGCATGCAGTAAAAAGTACATAAAATCACATAAAAAACATGATAAAACACACTCCATAACCAATTCATAAAAAAGAGAGACAAAGTACAACACATTAAAATCATGCATAAATAAAATTCATAGAAGAGGATATAAATAAATGAATAAATAGAGGTCAACACAATAATTTAAAAAATCATAAGAGTCAGTTTATATTCCTTTCACAAATAAATGGTGCTCTCTCTTCTCTATCCCCCTTCTGGTTTGCTGGTGTAGTAGCTGCTGGGTGCCACCAGATGGAGGCAGATCTTCTTCCCTTACAGGTTTAAGTGGTCCAGCCAGAGGTTGAGGATGCGGTCTGCTGTACCCCTGGTCCAGTGAATGGGGTCGCGGGGCTGGGTCCTGAAGAGCAGCTGGTTTAGCTCAGGTAGGAACACACATTTATTTAAAATGTTGTCATTAAGAGCCCTCAGGAGAGTCTGCTGTGTCACGTCCAAAGTAAAAGAAAAATTAATAACAGGGACATGAACCACAGTGTTTGGGAACCTGGGTTAGGGTAGGGTTAGGGTAGGGTTAGACTAGCGGTCAAGTAAGCCTTTATAGCACTGGCCTACTGATACAAGCCCCTCGGTCCCTCTCCTTTATAACTGAGTTCAATCTTTTATTTCTTAATATTTATTTTTTTATTTTTATTATTTGTCTGTTATGTTGTGTTCGGGGCCCCGGAGGGGGGTTTATTATGGCGTTACCAAGGCACTGGGGAGGGAAATACAGGGCGGGTGTGGTGTGCAATGATCCATAAGATGTAGGTAGTTGTAGCTATATGTTGGAAGATATTAGTGGAAGATAGAAATAAAATTTTGTTATGGTGATCTGTGTATATACATATATGATATATAATATATAATCCTATATAATAATATAAGTATACAAGTGTGTTAATATTAAAAATTATGAATAGATTATACATATATATATATATATATATATATATATATATATATATATATATATATATATATATATATATATATATATATATATATATATAACTAATAATAACAATAATACTACATTTTATACTATACACATGCAAACACTGTTGACTATAGTAGTATTTTTTCAGTCTCATTTCTCATTGTATTGTTATTTCTACACATAAGTAGATAAGTTTATAATTAATCAATGATTGTTTGAGGATTTATTCACTTTCTCTGTCAAAAATAAATAACATTCTATCATTTCATGAGAAGGAAAAATAATGTTATTCCTACTTTTTAGGAATAGTTGTAATAATATTCATCACTACTGAAAAGTATTTTACATACATGAAGTACATTTATCTATTTATTTTGGCCAAATGTACAGATTTTATTATGTATTTAGTCTCAAATCATGATTGTCTTCATTTTTCCTAGGTAAATGGACTGCATTTATATAGTTCTGTTCCACCTTCATGGTTCAAAGCTCTTTACATTGGCCTCACATTCACCCATTCACACACACACTCATACACCAGTAGGTTTCTATGGTCTATGGTAAGTCCTACTGGGGGCCTAAGTGAGGGTTCAGTGTCTTGCCCAAGGACACTTCGACACGTGGGCAGCCAGAGTTGGGAAGCAAACCGCCAACCTCCCGGTCATTGGGCGACCCACTCTACCAACTGAGCCACAGCCGCCGGTAGGAGGATGACAGCCTTATTTGACACAAATAAAACTGTTTTTTGCAGAAACACATGGACCAGTTCAGTCTGCTGCCAGCCCCCCCAACCTAATGATAAACCAGCCCCCACCTGATGATAACACATGGACATTTTTGGACTTTATTGCAATTGTTTGTGTTTTGAATGTTTGTATTAGTTATTTTGTTTAGTAAATTTGCACTAATTTTGATATTTATATTTATTCTAATTGAATTTATCATATATTTTTGCACATTTGTTCAACTTTATATTTGATTTTTACTAAAGTGTATTATTATTATTATTATTATTATTATTATTATTATTATTATTATTATTATTATTATTATTATTATTATTATTATTATTATTATTATTATTATTATTGATATATTATTATATTGTTTGGAGTAAGTTCTTAATAAAACTACTCCATTTGGAGACAAAATAATCCATGTTTATATGGTTTTATTCATTTTAGTTGTGCACAAAGGTAGAAGTTGATGAAACACAAGGTAAATTTCATTTCTAAAAGCTCCAGTAGACAGTAATAGACTTCTGTAATGGATATGAGTTATATTTTCCAGACAGATTTTACTAGAAAATTAAAATAATGTATTTGGAACAGTTTGGCACAACAGTGTGCCAAACTGTGCCAAATGCACTGTCCGCCTGGTGTTATCTGGACTTAAACCTTTCTGGAGGCTTTGTCCTTTGCTCTAATTCTATCAACTTTTGTTCCTGTGTTGGAAAGGAGTTACTGAAGGTGATCAATAGTGTCTATATTCATGGAATCATTGTTAGCAGGGTGTTTTCTTTTGTCAAAAAAATAATAAATTCAGGCGAGACCAAAAAATTCTATTTTATCTTTTAGTTTATTCCAGTTTATTCAGTCATAGTAGTAGCTACAATATTTTAGACAATAGGAATAGATTGTGTGAAGCCTGTAGATGTCCATAGATACAAAGAACATCCATATAAACCTTAGGATTGTGGAGCAATTCTTCATTTACTTTGGCTATGTTTTTTTAGGCGTTTTTCTCTGAAAATAGGCTCAGGGTGGAAGAGGCAGAATGGGCATATAATTAGGTAAGTATCAGGGTTAGGGTTAGGCATGTAAGTGGATGGTTATGGTTAGGCATGTCAGTTGAATGGGCATATAATTAGGTAAGTATTAGGGTTAGGGTTAGGCATGTAAGTGAGCGGTTAGGGTTAGGCGTGAGAGTGAAATGGTTAAGTTTAGAATAAAATAGGTTAGGGCATAGCACCTGGTAAGTACTGGGGTTAGGGTTAGGCATGTAAGTGGATGGTTATGGTTAGGCGTGTAAGTTATATGGGCATATCCTTTGGTAATTTTTAGGGTTAGGGTTAAGCATGTAAGTTGAATGGTCAGGGTTAAGAAAACGAAATTTTTTTATTTTGTTATTTTTATGTGTATGGTGTATTTGTGTGTGTGTGTGCGTGTGTCGTGCGAAAACGAAAGAAAAGAAAAGGCGTAAATGTCCGTTCGTCTAAAGCGAAACAAAAGAAGGAAATAAAATGAAAAACTGGCTGCTATGGTAACGGTTGCCATGGTTACGGTTGCTATGGAAACCGTTGCTATGGTAACGGTTGCCATGGTAACGGTTGCTATGGTAACGGTTGCAATGGTTACAGTTGCTATGGTAACAGTTGCCATGTTTGCACATTTAAAGATAAACAAAAAACAACAGGAGTTCCAAAAGGTAACGAAGGCAGGAGAATTGCACTGAGCATGCTCAGACACACACAGATATTATGGTTGCCATTAAAACAGTTGCTATGATAATGGCTGCTATGACAACCATTGCTATGGTAACCGTTATCATGGTAATGGTTGCTATGGTAACGGTTGCTATGGTAACGGTTGCCATGGTTACCATAGCAAAGGTTACCATAGCAACCGTTACCATGGCAACCGTTACCATAGCAACCGATACCATGGCAACCGTTACCATAGCAACCGATACCATGGCAACCGTTACCATAGCAACCGTTACCATGGCAACCGTTACCATAGCAACGGTTACCATAGCAACCGTTACCATGGCAACGGTTACCATGGCAACCGTTACCATAGCAACCATTACCATGGCAACCGTTACCATAGCAACCGTTACCATGGCAACCGTTACCATAGCAACCGTTACCATGGCAACCGTTACCACAGCAACGGTTACCATAGCAACCGTTACCATGGCAACGGTTACCATGGCAACGGTTACCATGGCAACCGTTACCATGGCAACCGTTACCATAGCAACTGATACCATGGCAACCGTTACCATAGCAACCGTTACCATGGCAACCGTTACCATAGCAACGGTTACCATAGCAACCGTTACCATGGCAACGGTTACCATGGCAACGGTTACCATGGCAACGGTTACCATAGCAATGGATGCCATAGCAACCATTATCATAGCAACTGTTTTAATGGCAACCATAATTACTGTGTGTGTCTGAGCATGCTCAGTGCATTCCGTCTGCCCTAGTTACCTTTTGGAATTCAGTGCATTCCGCCTGCCTCAGTGTGTCTGAGCATGCTCAGTGCATTCCGTCAGCCTTAGTTACCTTTTGGAATTCAGTGCATTCCGCCTGCCTCAGTGTGTCTGAGCATGCTCAGTGCATTCCATCTGCCTTAGTTACCTTTTGGAACTCTTGTTGTTTTTTGTTTATCTTTAAATGTGCAAACATGGCAACGGTTACCATAGCAACCGTAACCAGGGCAACGGTTACCATAGCAACCATTACCATAGCAACCGTTACCATAGCAACCGTTACCATGGCAACCGTTACCATAGCAACCATTACCATGGCAACCGTTACCATAGCAACCGTTACCATGGCAACCGTTACCACAGCAACGGTTACCATAGAAACAGTTACCACAGCAACGGTTACCATAGCAACCGTTACCATGGCAATGGTTACCATGGCAACCGTTACCATAGCAACCGTTACCATGGCAACCGTTACCATAGCAACCGATACCATGGCAACCGTTACCATAGCAATGGATGCCATAGCAACCATTATCATAGCAACTGTTTTAATGGCAACCATAATTACTGTGTGTGTCTGAGCATGCTCAGTGAAGTTTTGCCCCTTAATTTCTGAGCATGCTCAGTGCATTCCGGCTGCCTAGGTGTGTCTGAGCATGCTCAGTGCATTCCGTCTGCCTCAGTGTGTCTGAGCATGCTCAGTGCATTCCGTCTGCCCTAGTTACCTTTTGGAATTCAGTGCATATCGCCTGCCCCAATGTGTCGGAGCATGCTCAGTGCATTCCGTCAGCCTTAGGTACCTTTTGGAATTCAGTGCATTCCGCCTGCCTCAGTGTGTCTGAGCATGTTCAGTGCATTCCATCTGCCTTAGTTACCTTTTGGAACTCTTGTTGTTTTTTGTTTATCTTTAAATGTGCAAACATGGCAACGGTTACCATAGCAACCGTAACCATGGCAACGGTTACCATAGCAACCGTTACCATAGCAACCGTTACCATGGCAACCGTTACCATAGCAACCGTTACCATGGCAACCGTTACCATAGCAACCGTTACCATGGCAACCGTTACCATGGCAACCGTTACCATAGCAACGGTTACCATAGCAACGGTTACCATAGCAACGGTTACCATGGCAATGGTTACCATGGCAATGGATGCCATAGCAACCATTATCATAGCAACTGTTTAAATGGCAACCATAATTACTGTGTGTGTCTGAGCATGCTCAGTGAAGTCTTGCCCCTTAATTTCTGAGCATGCTCAGTGCATTCCGGCTGCCTAGGTGTGTCTGAGCATGCTCAGTGCATTCCGTCTGCCCTAGTTACCTTTTGGAATTCAGTGCATTCCGCCTGCCTCAGTGTGTCTGAGCATGCTCAGTGCATTCCATCTGCCTTAGTTACCTTTTGGAACTCTTGTTGTTTTTTGTTTATCTTTAAATGTGCAAACATGGCAACGGTTACCATAGCAACCGTAACCATGGCAACGGTTACCATAGCAACCGTTACCATGGCAACCGTTACCATAGCAACCGTTACCATGGCAACCGTTACCATAGCAACCGTTACCATAGCAACCGTTACCATAGCAACCGTTACCATGGCAACGGTTACCATGGCAACAGTTACCATAGCAACCGTTACCATGGCAACGGTTACCATGGCAATGGATGCCATAGCAACCATTATCATAGCAACTGTTTTAATGGCAACCATAATTACTGTGTGTGTCTGAGCATGCTCAGTGAAGTCTTGCCCCTTAATTTCTGAGCATGCTCAGTGCATTCCGGCTGCCTAGGTGTGTCTGAGCATGCTCAGTGCATTCCGTCTGCCCTAGTTACCTTTTGGAATTCAGTGCATTCCGCCTGCCTCAGTGTGTCTGAGCATGCTCAGTGCATTCCGTCAGCCTTAGTTACCTTTTGGAATTCAGTGCATTCCGCCTGTCTCAGTGTGTCTGAGCATGCTCAGTGCATTCCATCTGCCTTAGTTACCTTTTGGAACTCTTGTTGTTTTTTGTTTATCTTTAAATGTGCAAACATGGCAACGGTTACCATAGCAACCGTAACCATGGCAACGGTTACCATAGCAACCGTTACCATAGCAACCGTTACCATGGCAACCGTTACCATGGCAACCGTTACCATAGCAACCGTTACCATAGCAACCGTTACCATGGCAACGGTTACCATGGCAACGGTTACCATGGCAACAGTTACCATAGCAACCGTTACCATAGCAACCGTTACCATGGCAACCGTTACCATAGCAACCGTTACCATGGCAACCGTTACCATAGCAACGGTTTTAATGGCAACCATAATTACTGTGTGTGTCTGAGCATGCTCAGTGAAGTCTTGCCCCTTAATTTCTGAGCATGCTCAGTGCATTCCGGCTGCCTAGGTGTGTCTGAGCATGTTCAGTGCATTCCGTCAGCCTTAGTTACCTTTTGGAATTCAGTGCATTCCGGTTGCCTCAGTGTGTCTGAGCATGCTCAGTGCATTCCGTCTGCCCTAGTTACCTTTTGGAATTCAGTGCATTCCGCCTGCCTCAGTGTGTCTGAGCATGCTCAGTGCATTCCGTCAGCCTTAGTTACCTTTTGGAATTTAGTGCATTCCGCCTGCCTCAGTGTGTCTGAGCATGCTCAGTGCATTCCATCTGCCTTAGTTACCTTTTGGAACTCTTGTTGTTTTTTGTTTATCTTTAAATGTGCAAACATGGCAACGGTTACCATAGCAACCGTAACCATGGCAACGGTTACCATAGCAACGGTTTAATGGCAACGGTTACCATAGCAACCGTTACCATAGCCACGGTTACCATAGCAACCGTTACCATGGCAACCGTTACCATAGCAACTGATACCATGGCAACCGTTACCATGGTAACGGTTGCTATGGTAACCGTTGCCATGGTTACGGTTGCTATGGTAACCGTTGCTATGGTAACGGTTACCATAGCAACCGTTACCATAGCAACGGTTACCATAGCAACCGTTACCATGGCAACCGTTACCATGGCAACCGTTACCATGGCAACCGTTGCCATAGCAACCGTTACCATGGCAACCGTTACCATAGCAACCGTTACCATGGCAACCGTTACCATGGCAACCGTTACCATAGCAACCGTTACCATGGCAACCGTTACCATAGCAACGGTTACCATAGCAACCGTTACCATGGCAACGGTTACCATGGCAACGGTTACCATGGCAACGGTTACCATAGCAATGGATGCCATAGCAACCATTATCATAGCAACTGTTTTAATGGCAACCATAATTACTGTGTGTGTCTGAGCATGCTCAGTGAAGTCTTGCCCCTTAATTTCTGAGCATGCTCAGTGCATTCCGGCTGCCTAGGTGTGTCTGAGCATGCTCAGTGCATTCCGTCTGCCTCAGTGTTTCTGAGCATGCTCAGTGCATTCCGTCAGCCTTAGTTACCTTTTGGAATTCAGTGCATTCCGTCTGCCTCAGTGTGTCTGAGCATGCTCAGTGCATTCCATCTGCCTTAGTTACCTTTTGGAACTCTTGTTGTTTTTTGTTTATCTTTAAATGTGCAAACATGGCAACGGTTACCATAGCAACCGTAACCATGGCAACGGTTACCATAGCAACCGTTACCATGGCAACCGTTACCATGGCAACCGTTACCATGGCAACCGTTACCATGGCAACCGTTACCATGGCAACCGTTGCCATAACAACCGTTACCATGGCAACCGTTACCATAGCAACCGTTACCATGGCAACCGTTACCATAGCAACGGTTACCATAGCAACCGTTACCATAGCAACCGTTACCATGGCAACAGTTACCATGGCAACGGTTACCATAGCAATGGATGCCATAGCAACCATTATCATAGCAACTGTTTTAATGGCAACCATAATTACTGTGTGTGTCTGAGCATGCTCAGTGAAGTCTTGCCCCTTAATTTCTGAGCATGCTCAGTGCATTCCGGCTGCCTAGGTGTGTCTGAGCATGCTCAGTGCATTCCGTCTGCCTCAGTGTTTCTGAGCATGCTCAGTGCATTCCGTCTGCCCTAGTTCACTTTTGGAATTCAGTGCATTCCGTCAGCCTTAGTTACCTTTTGGAATTCAGTGCATTCCGCCTGCCTCAGTGTGTCTGAGCATGCTCAGTGCATTCCGTCAGCCTTAGTTACCTTTTGGAACTCTTGTTGTTTTTTGTTTATCTTTAAATGTGCAAACATGGCAACGGTTACCATAGCAACCGTAACCATGGCAACGGTTACCATAGCAACCGTTACCATAGCAACCGTTACCATAGCAACCGTTACCATGGCAACCGTTACCATGGCAACCGTTACCATAGCAACCGTTACCATAGCAACCGTTACCATAGCAACCATTACCATAGCAACCGTTACCATAGCAACCGTTACCATGGCAACCGTTACCATAGCAACGGTTACCATAGCAACCGTTACCATAGCAACCGTTACCATGGCAACAGTTACCATGGCAACGGTTACCATAGCAATGGATGCCATAGCAACCATTATCATAGCAACTGTTTAAATGGCAACCATAATTACTGTGTGTGTCTGAGCATGCTCAGTGAAGTCTTGCCCCTTAATTTCTGAGCATGCTCAGTGCATTCCGGCTGCCTAGGTGTGTCTGAGCATGCTCAGTGCATTCCGTCTGCCCTAGTTACCTTTTGGAATTCAGTGCATTCCGCCTGCCTCAGTGTGTCTGAGCATGCTCAGTGCATTCCATCTGCCTTAGTTACCTTTTGGAACTCTTGTTGTTTTTTGTTTATCTTTAAATGTGCAAACATGGCAACGGTTACCATAGTAACCGTAACCATGGCAACGGTTACCATAGCAACCGTTACCATGGCAACCGTTACCATAGCAACCGTTACCATGGCAACCGTTACCATAGCAACCGTTACCATAGCAACCGTTACCATAGCAACCGTTACCATGGCAACGGTTACCATGGCAACAGTTACCATAGCAACCGTTACCATGGCAACGGTTACCATGGCAATGGATGCCATAGCAACCATTATCATAGCAACTGTTTTAATGGCAACCATAATTACTGTGTGTGTCTGAGCATGCTCAGTGAAGTCTTGCCCCTTAATTTCTGAGCATGCTCAGTGCATTCCGGCTGCCTAGGTGTGTCTGAGCATGCTCAGTGCATTCCGTCTGCCCTAGTTACCTTTTGGAATTCAGTGCATTCCGCCTGCCTCAGTGTGTCTGAGCATGCTCAGTGCATTCCGTCAGCCTTAGTTACCTTTTGGAATTCAGTGCATTCCGCCTGTCTCAGTGTGTCTGAGCATGCTCAGTGCATTCCATCTGCCTTAGTTACCTTTTGGAACTCTTGTTGTTTTTTGTTTATCTTTAAATGTGCAAACATGGCAACGGTTACCATAGCAACCGTAACCATGGCAACGGTTACCATAGCAACCGTTACCATAGCAACCGTTACCATGGCAACCGTTACCATGGCAACCGTTACCATAGCAACCGTTACCATAGCAACCGTTACCATAGCAACGGTTACCATGGCAACGGTTACCATGGCAACGGTTACCATGGCAACAGTTACCATAGCAACCGTTACCATAGCAACCGTTACCATGGCAACCGTTACCATAGCAACCGTTACCATGGCAACCGTTACCATAGCAACGGTTTTAATGGCAACCATAATTACTGTGTGTGTCTGAGCATGCTCAGTGAAGTCTTGCCCCTTAATTTCTGAGCATGCTCAGTGCATTCCGGCTGCCTAGGTGTGTCTGAGCATGCTCAGTGCATTCCGTCAGCCTTAGTTACCTTTTGGAATTCAGTGCATTCCGGTTGCCTCAGTGTGTCTGAGCATGCTCAGTGCATTCCGTCTGCCCTAGTTACCTTTTGGAATTCAGTGCATTCCGCCTGCCTCAGTGTGTCTGAGCATGCTCAGTGCATTCCGTCAGCCTTAGTTACCTTTTGGAATTTAGTGCATTCCGCCTGCCTCAGTGTGTCTGAGCATGCTCAGTGCATTCCATCTGCCTTAGTTACCTTTTGGAACTCTTGTTGTTTTTTGTTTATCTTTAAATGTGCAAACATGGCAACGGTTACCATAGCAACCGTAACCATGGCAACGGTTACCATAGCAACGTTTAATGGCAACGGTTACCATAGCAACCGTTACCATAGCCACGGTTACCATAGCAACCGTTACCATGGCAACCGTTACCATAGCAACTGATACCATGGCAACCGTTACCATGGTAACGGTTGCTATGGTAACCGTTGCCATGGTTACGGTTGCTATGGTAACCGTTGCTATGGTAACGGTTACCATAGCAACCGTTACCATAGCAACGGTTACCATAGCAACCGTTACCATGGCAACCGTTACCATGGCAACCGTTACCATGGCAACCGTTGCCATAGCAACCGTTACCATGGCAACCGTTACCATAGCAACCGTTACCATGGCAACCGTTACCATGGCAACCTTTACCATAGCAACCGTTACCATGGCAACCGTTACCATAGCAACGGTTACCATAGCAACCGTTACCATGGCAACGGTTACCATGGCAACGGTTACCATGGCAACGGTTACCATAGCAATGGATGCCATAGCAACCATTATCATAGCAACTGTTTTAATGGCAACCATAATTACTGTGTGTGTCTGAGCATGCTCAGTGAAGTCTTGCCCCTTAATTTCTGAGCATGCTCAGTGCATTCCGGCTGCCTAGGTGTGTCTGAGCATGCTCAGTGCATTCCGTCTGCCTCAGTGTTTCTGAGCATGCTCAGTGCATTCCGTCAGCCTTAGTTACCTTTTGGAATTCAGTGCATTCCGTCTGCCTCAGTGTGTCTGAGCATGCTCAGTGCATTCCATCTGCCTTAGTTACCTTTTGGAACTCTTGTTGTTTTTTGTTTATCTTTAAATGTGCAAACATGGCAACGGTTACCATAGCAACCGTAACCATGGCAACGGTTACCATAGCAACCGTTACCATAGCAACCGTTACCATGGCAATTGTTACCATGGCAACCGTTACCATGGCAACCGTTACCATGGCAACCGTTACCATGGCAACCGTTGCCATAGCAACCGTTACCATGGCAACCGTTACCATAGCAACCGTTACCATGGCAACCGTTACCATAGCAACGGTTACCATAGCAACCGTTACCATAGCAACCGTTACCATGGCAACAGTTACCATGGCAACGGTTACCATAGCAATGGATGCCATAGCAACCATTATCATAGCAACTGTTTTAATGGCAACCATAATTACTGTGTGTGTCTGAGCATGCTCAGTGAAGTCTTGCCCCTTAATTTCTGAGCATGCTCAGTGCATTCCGGCTGCCTAGGTGTGTCTGAGCATGCTCAGTGCATTCCGTCTGCCTCAGTGTTTCTGAGCATGCTCAGTGCATTCCGTCTGCCCTAGTTCACTTTTGGAATTCAGTGCATTCCGTCAGCCTTAGTTACCTTTTGGAATTCAGTGCATTCCGCCTGCCTCAGTGTGTCTGAGCATGCTCAGTGCATTCCGTCAGCCTTAGTTACCTTTTGGAACTCTTGTTGTTTTTTGTTTATCTTTAAATGTGCAAACATGGCAACGGTTACCATAGCAACCGTAACCATGGCAACGGTTACCATAGCAACCGTTACCATAGCAACCGTTACCATAGCAACCGTTACCATGGCAACTGTTACCATGGCAACCGTTACCATAGCAACCGTTACCATAGCAACCGTTACCATAGCAACCATTACCATAGCAACCGTTACCATGGCAACCGTTACCATGGCAACCATTACCATAGCAACCGTTACCATGGCAACCGTTACCATAGCAACCGTTACCATGGCAACCGTTACCATAGCAACGGTTACCATAGCAACCGTTACCATGGCAACCGTTACCATGGCAACCGTTACCATGGCAACCGTTGCCATAGCAACCGTTACCATGGCAACCGTTACCATAGCAACCGTTACCATGGCAACCGTTACCATGGCAACCGTTACCATAGCAACCGTTACCATGGCAACCGTTACCATGGCAACCGTTACCATAGCAACCGTTACCATGGCAACCGTTACCATAGCAACCGTTACCATGGCAACCGTTACCATAGCAACGGTTACCATAGCAACCGTTACCATGGCAACGGTTACCATGGCAACGGTTACCATAGCAATGGATGCCATAGCAACCATTATCATAGCAACTGTTTTAATGGCAACCATAATTACTGTGTGTGTCTGAGCATGCTCAGTGAAGTCTTGCCCCTTAATTTCTGAGCATGCTCAGTGCATTCCGGCTGCCTAGGTGTGTCTGAGCATGCTCAGTGCATTCCGTCTGCCTCAGTGTTTCTGAGCATGCTCAGTGCATTCCGTCTGCCCTAGTTCACTTTTGGAATTCAGTGCATTCCGTCAGCCTTAGTTACCTTTTGGAATTCAGTGCATTCCGCCTGCCTCAGTGTGTCTGAGCATGCTCAGTGCATTCCGTCAGCCTTAGTTACCTTTTGGAATTCAGTGCATTCCGCCTGCCTCAGTGTGTCTGAGCATGCTCAGTGCATTCCATCTGCCTTAGTTACCTTTTGGAACTCTTGTTGTTTTTTGTTTATCTTTAAATGTGCAAACATGGCAACGGTTACCATAGCAACCGTAACCATGGCAACGGTTACCATAGCAACCGTAACCATGGCAACGGTTACCATAGCAACCGTTACCATAGCAACCGTTACCATGGCAACCGTTACCATGGCAACCGTTACCATGGCAATGGTTACCATGGCAACCGTTACCATAGCAACCGTTACCATGGCAACCGTTACCATAGCAACCGATACCATGGCAACCGTTACCATAGCAATGGATGCCATAGCAACCATTATCATAGCAACTGTTTTAATGGCAACCATAATTACTGTGTGTGTCTGAGCATGCTCAGTGAAGTTTTGCCCCTTAATTTCTGAGCATGCTCAGTGCATTCCGGCTGCCTAGGTGTGTCTGAGCATGCTCAGTGCATTCCGTCTGCCTCAGTGTGTCTGAGCATGCTCAGTGCATTCCGTCTGCCCTAGTTACCTTTTGGAATTCAGTGCATATCGCCTGCCCCAATGTGTCGGAGCATGCTCAGTGCATTCCGTCAGCCTTAGGTACCTTTTGGAATTCAGTGCATTCCGCCTGCCTCAGTGTGTCTGAGCATGTTCAGTGCATTCCATCTGCCTTAGTTACCTTTTGGAACTCTTGTTGTTTTTTGTTTATCTTTAAATGTGCAAACATGGCAACGGTTACCATAGCAACCGTAACCATGGCAACGGTTACCATAGCAACCGTTACCATAGCAACCGTTACCATGGCAACCGTTACCATAGCAACCGTTACCATGGCAACCGTTACCATAGCAACCGTTACCATGGCAACCGTTACCATGGCAACCGTTACCATAGCAACGGTTACCATAGCAACGGTTACCATGGCAATGGTTACCATGGCAATGGATGCCATAGCAACCATTATCATAGCAACTGTTTAAATGGCAACCATAATTACTGTGTGTGTCTGAGCATGCTCAGTGAAGTCTTGCCCCTTAATTTCTGAGCATGCTCAGTGCATTCCGGCTGCCTAGGTGTGTCTGAGCATGCTCAGTGCATTCCGTCTGCCCTAGTTACCTTTTGGAATTCAGTGCATTCCGCCTGCCTCAGTGTGTCTGAGCATGCTCAGTGCATTCCATCTGCCTTAGTTACCTTTTGGAACTCTTGTTGTTTTTTGTTTATCTTTAAATGTGCAAACATGGCAACGGTTACCATAGCAACCGTAACCATGGCAACGGTTACCATAGCAACCGTTACCATGGCAACCGTTACCATAGCAACCGTTACCATGGCAACCGTTACCATAGCAACCGTTACCATAGCAACCGTTACCATAGCAACCGTTACCATGGCAACGGTTACCATGGCAACAGTTACCATAGCAACCGTTACCATGGCAACGGTTACCATGGCAATGGATGCCATAGCAACCATTATCATAGCAACTGTTTTAATGGCAACCATAATTACTGTGTGTGTCTGAGCATGCTCAGTGAAGTCTTGCCCCTTAATTTCTGAGCATGCTCAGTGCATTCCGGCTGCCTAGGTGTGTCTGAGCATGCTCAGTGCATTCCGTCTGCCCTAGTTACCTTTTGGAATTCAGTGCATTCCGCCTGCCTCAGTGTGTCTGAGCATGCTCAGTGCATTCCGTCAGCCTTAGTTACCTTTTGGAATTCAGTGCATTCCGCCTGTCTCAGTGTGTCTGAGCATGCTCAGTGCATTCCATCTGCCTTAGTTACCTTTTGGAACTCTTGTTGTTTTTTGTTTATCTTTAAATGTGCAAACATGGCAACGGTTACCATAGCAACCGTAACCATGGCAACGGTTACCATAGCAACCGTTACCATAGCAACCGTTACCATGGCAACCGTTACCATGGCAACCGTTACCATAGCAACCGTTACCATAGCAACCGTTACCATGGCAACGGTTACCATGGCAACGGTTACCATGGCAACAGTTACCATAGCAACCGTTACCATAGCAACCGTTACCATGGCAACCGTTACCATAGCAACCGTTACCATGGCAACCGTTACCATAGCAACAGTTTTAATGGCAACCATAATTACTGTGTGTGTCTGAGCATGCTCAGTGAAGTCTTGCCCCTTAATTTCTGAGCATGCTCAGTGCATTCCGGCTGCCTCAGTGTGTCTGAGCATGCTCAGTGCATTCCGTCAGCCTTAGTTACCTTTTGGAATTTAGTGCATTCCGCCTGCCTCAGTGTGTCTGAGCATGCTCAGTGCATTCCATCTGCCTTAGTTACCTTTTGGAACTCTTGTTGTTTTTTGTTTATCTTTAAATGTGCAAACATGGCAACGGTTACCATAGCAACCGTAACCATGGCAACGGTTACCATAGCAACGGTTTAATGGCAACGGTTACCATAGCAACCGTTACCATAGCCACGGTTACCATAGCAACCGTTACCATGGCAACCGTTACCATAGCAACTGATACCATGGCAACCGTTACCATGGTAACGGTTGCTATGGTAACCGTTGCCATGGTTACGGTTGCTATGGTAACCGTTGCTATGGTAACGGTTACCATAGCAACCGTTACCATAGCAACGGTTACCATAGCAACCGTTACCATGGCAACCGTTACCATGGCAACCGTTACCATGGCAACCGTTGCCATAGCAACCGTTACCATGGCAACCGTTACCATAGCAACCGTTACCATGGCAACCGTTACCATGGCAACCGTTACCATAGCAACCGTTACCATGGCAACCGTTACCATAGCAACGGTTACCATAGCAACCGTTACCATGGCAACGGTTACCATGGCAACGGTTACCATAGCAATGGATGCCATAGCAACCATTATCATAGCAACTGTTTTAATGGCAACCATAATTACTGTGTGTGTCTGAGCATGCTCAGTGAAGTCTTGCCCCTTAATTTCTGAGCATGCTCAGTGCATTCCGGCTGCCTAGGTGTGTCTGAGCATGCTCAGTGCATTCCGTCTGCCTCAGTGTTTCTGAGCATGCTCAGTGCATTCCGTCAGCCTTAGTTACCTTTTGGAATTCAGTGCATTCCGTCTGCCTCAGTGTGTCTGAGCATGCTCAGTGCATTCCATCTGCCTTAGTTACCTTTTGGAACTCTTGTTGTTTTTTGTTTATCTTTAAATGTGCAAACATGGCAACGGTTACCATAGCAACCGTAACCATGGCAACGGTTACCATAGCAACCGTTACCATAGCAACCGTTACCATGGCAACCGTTACCATGGCAACCGTTACCATGGCAACCGTTACCATGGCAACCGTTACCATGGCAACCGTTGCCATAACAACCGTTACCATGGCAACCGTTACCATAGCAACCGTTACCATGGCAACCGTTACCATAGCAACGGTTACCATAGCAACCGTTACCATAGCAACCGTTACCATGGCAACAGTTACCATGGCAACGGTTACCATAGCAATGGATGCCATAGCAACCATTATCATAGCAACTGTTTTAATGGCAACCATAATTACTGTGTGTGTCTGAGCATGCTCAGTGAAGTCTTGCCCCTTAATTTCTGAGCATGCTCAGTGCATTCCGGCTGCCTAGGTGTGTCTGAGCATGCTCAGTGCATTCCGTCTGCCTCAGTGTTTCTGAGCATGCTCAGTGCATTCCGTCTGCCCTAGTTCACTTTTGGAATTCAGTGCATTCCGTCAGCCTTAGTTACCTTTTGGAATTCAGTGCATTCCGCCTGCCTCAGTGTGTCTGAGCATGCTCAGTGCATTCCGTCAGCCTTAGTTACCTTTTGTAACTCTTGTTGTTTTTTGTTTATCTTTAAATGTGCAAACATGGCAACGGTTACCATAGCAACCGTAACCATGGCAACGGTTACCATAGCAACCGTTACCATAGCAACCGTTACCATAGCAACCGTTACCATGGCAACCGTTACCATGGCAACCGTTACCATAGCAACCGTTACCATAGCAACCGTTACCATAGCAACCATTACCATAGCAACCGTTACCATGGCAACCGTTACCATGGCAACCGTTACCATAGCAACGGTTACCATAGCAACGGTTACCATGGCAATGGTTACCATGGCAATGGATGCCATAGCAACCATTATCATAGCAACTGTTTAAATGGCAACCATAATTACTGTGTGTGTCTGAGCATGCTCAGTGAAGTCTTGCCCCTTAATTTCTGAGCATGCTCAGTGCATTCCGGCTGCCTAGGTGTGTCTGAGCATGCTCAGTGCATTCCGTCTGCCCTAGTTACCTTTTGGAATTCAGTGCATTCCGCCTGCCTCAGTGTGTCTGAGCATGCTCAGTGCATTCCATCTGCCTTAGTTACCTTTTGGAACTCTTGTTGTTTTTTGTTTATCTTTAAATGTGCAAACATGGCAACGGTTACCATAGCAACCGTAACCATGGCAACGGTTACCATAGCAACCGTTACCATGGCAACCGTTACCATAGCAACCGTTACCATGGCAACCGTTACCATAGCAACCGTTACCATAGCAACCGTTACCATAGCAACCGTTACCATGGCAACGGTTACCATGGCAACAGTTACCATAGCAACCGTTACCATGGCAACGGTTACCATGGCAATGGATGCCATAGCAACCATTATCATAGCAACTGTTTTAATGGCAACCATAATTACTGTGTGTGTCTGAGCATGCTCAGTGAAGTCTTGCCCCTTAATTTCTGAGCATGCTCAGTGCATTCCGGCTGCCTAGGTGTGTCTGAGCATGCTCAGTGCATTCCGTCTGCCCTAGTTACCTTTTGGAATTCAGTGCATTCCGCCTGCCTCAGTGTGTCTGAGCATGCTCAGTGCATTCCGTCTGCCCTAGTTACCTTTTGGAATTCAGTGCATTCCGCCTGTCTCAGTGTGTCTGAGCATGCTCAGTGCATTCCATCTGCCTTAGTTACCTTTTGGAACTCTTGTTGTTTTTTGTTTATCTTTAAATGTGCAAACATGGCAACGGTTACCATAGCAACCGTAACCATGGCAACGGTTACCATAGCAACCGTTACCATAGCAACCGTTACCATGGCAACCGTTACCATGGCAACCGTTACCATAGCAACCGTTACCATAGCAACCGTTACCATAGCAACCGTTACCATGGCAACGGTTACCATGGCAACGGTTACCATGGCAACAGTTACCATAGCAACCGTTACCATAGCAACCGTTACCATGGCAACCGTTACCATAGCAACCGTTACCATGGCAACCGTTACCATAGCAACGGTTTTAATGGCAACCATAATTACTGTGTGTGTCTGAGCATGCTCAGTGAAGTCTTGCCCCTTAATTTCTGAGCATGCTCAGTGCATTCCGGCTGCCTAGGTGTGTCTGAGCATGCTCAGTGCATTCCGTCAGCCTTAGTTACCTTTTGGAATTCAGTGCATTCCGGTTGCCTCAGTGTGTCTGAGCATGCTCAGTGCATTCCGTCTGCCCTAGTTACCTTTTGGAATTCAGTGCATTCCGCCTGCCTCAGTGTGTCTGAGCATGCTCAGTGCATTCCGTCAGCCTTAGTTACCTTTTGGAATTTAGTGCATTCCGCCTGCCTCAGTGTGTCTGAGCATGCTCAGTGCATTCCATCTGCCTTAGTTACCTTTTGGAACTCTTGTTGTTTTTTGTTTATCTTTAAATGTGCAAACATGGCAACGGTTACCATAGCAACCGTAACCATGGCAACGGTTACCATAGCAACGGTTTAATGGCAACGGTTACCATAGCAACCGTTACCATAGCCACGGTTACCATAGCAACCGTTACCATGGCAACCGTTACCATAGCAACTGATACCATGGCAACCGTTACCATGGTAACGGTTGCTATGGTAACCGTTGCCATGGTTACGGTTGCTATGGTAACCGTTGCTATGGTAACGGTTACCATAGCAACCGTTACCATAGCAACGGTTACCATAGCAACCGTTACCATGGCAACCGTTACCATGGCAACCGTTACCATGGCAACCGTTGCCATAGCAACCGTTACCATGGCAACCGTTACCATAGCAACCGTTACCATGGCAACCGTTACCATGGCAACCGTTACCATAGCAACCGTTACCATGGCAACCGTTACCATAGCAACGGTTACCATAGCAACCGTTACCATGGCAACGGTTACCATGGCAACGGTTACCATGGCAACGGTTACCATAGCAATGGATGCCATAGCAACCATTATCATAGCAACTGTTTTAATGGCAACCATAATTACTGTGTGTGTCTGAGCATGCTCAGTGAAGTCTTGCCCCTTAATTTCTGAGCATGCTCAGTGCATTCCGGCTGCCTAGGTGTGTCTGAGCATGCTCAGTGCATTCCGTCTGCCTCAGTGTTTCTGAGCATGCTCAGTGCATTCCGTCAGCCTTAGTTACCTTTTGGAATTCAGTGCATTCCGTCTGCCTCAGTGTGTCTGAGCATGCTCAGTGCATTCCATCTGCCTTAGTTACCTTTTGGAACTCTTGTTGTTTTTTGTTTATCTTTAAATGTGCAAACATGGCAACGGTTACCATAGCAACCGTAACCATGGCAACGGTTACCATAGCAACCGTTACCATAGCAACCGTTACCATGGCAACCGTTACCATGGCAACCGTTACCATGGCAACCGTTACCATGGCAACCGTTACCATGGCAACCGTTGCCATAGCAACCGTTACCATGGCAACCGTTACCATAGCAACCGTTACCATGGCAACCGTTACCATAGCAACGGTTACCATAGCAACCGTTACCATAGCAACCGTTACCATGGCAACAGTTACCATGGCAACGGTTACCATAGCAATGGATGCCATAGCAACCATTATCATAGCAACTGTTTTAATGGCAACCATAATTACTGTGTGTGTCTGAGCATGCTCAGTGAAGTCTTGCCCCTTAATTTCTGAGCATGCTCAGTGCATTCCGGCTGCCTAGGTGTGTCTGAGCATGCTCAGTGCATTCCGTCTGCCTCAGTGTTTCTGAGCATGCTCAGTGCATTCCGTCTGCCCTAGTTCACTTTTGGAATTCAGTGCATTCCGTCAGCCTTAGTTACCTTTTGGAATTCAGTGCATTCCGCCTGCCTCAGTGTGTCTGAGCATGCTCAGTGCATTCCGTCAGCCTTAGTTACCTTTTGGAACTCTTGTTGTTTTTTGTTTATCTTTAAATGTGCAAACATGGCAACGGTTACCATAGCAACCGTAACCATGGCAACGGTTACCATAGCAACCGTTACCATAGCAACCGTTACCATAGCAACCGTTACCATGGCAACCGTTACCATGGCAACCGTTACCATAGCAACCGTTACCATAGCAACCGTTACCATAGCAACCATTACCATAGCAACCGTTACCATGGCAACCGTTACCATGGCAACCATTACCATAGCAACCGTTACCATGGCAACCGTTACCATAGCAACCGTTACCATGGCAACCGTTACCATAGCAACGGTTACCATAGCAACCGTTACCATGGCAACCGTTACCATGGCAACCGTTACCATGGCAACCGTTGCCATAGCAACCGTTACCATGGCAACCGTTACCATAGCAACCGTTACCATGGCAACCGTTACCATGGCAACCGTTACCATGGCAACCGTTACCATGGCAACCGTTACCATGGCAACCGTTGCCATAACAACCGTTACCATGGCAACCGTTACCATAGCAACCGTTACCATGGCAACCGTTACCATAGCAACGGTTACCATAGCAACCGTTACCATAGCAACCGTTACCATGGCAACAGTTACCATGGCAACGGTTACCATAGCAATGGATGCCATAGCAACCATTATCATAGCAACTGTTTTAATGGCAACCATAATTACTGTGTGTGTCTGAGCATGCTCAGTGAAGTCTTGCCCCTTAATTTCTGAGCATGCTCAGTGCATTCCGGCTGCCTAGGTGTGTCTGAGCATGCTCAGTGCATTCCGTCTGCCTCAGTGTTTCTGAGCATGCTCAGTGCATTCCGTCTGCCCTAGTTCACTTTTGGAATTCAGTGCATTCCGTCAGCCTTAGTTACCTTTTGGAATTCAGTGCATTCCGCCTGCCTCAGTGTGTCTGAGCATGCTCAGTGCATTCCGTCAGCCTTAGTTACCTTTTGTAACTCTTGTTGTTTTTTGTTTATCTTTAAATGTGCAAACATGGCAACGGTTACCATAGCAACCGTAACCATGGCAACGGTTACCATAGCAACCGTTACCATAGCAACCGTTACCATAGCAACCGTTACCATGGCAACCGTTACCATGGCAACCGTTACCATAGCAACCGTTACCATAGCAACCGTTACCATAGCAACCATTACCATAGCAACCGTTACCATGGCAACCGTTACCATGGCAACCGTTACCATAGCAACGGTTACCATAGCAACGGTTACCATGGCAATGGTTACCATGGCAATGGATGCCATAGCAACCATTATCATAGCAACTGTTTAAATGGCAACCATAATTACTGTGTGTGTCTGAGCATGCTCAGTGAAGTCTTGCCCCTTAATTTCTGAGCATGCTCAGTGCATTCCGGCTGCCTAGGTGTGTCTGAGCATGCTCAGTGCATTCCGTCTGCCCTAGTTACCTTTTGGAATTCAGTGCATTCCGCCTGCCTCAGTGTGTCTGAGCATGCTCAGTGCATTCCATCTGCCTTAGTTACCTTTTGGAACTCTTGTTGTTTTTTGTTTATCTTTAAATGTGCAAACATGGCAACGGTTACCATAGCAACCGTAACCATGGCAACGGTTACCATAGCAACCGTTACCATGGCAACCGTTACCATAGCAACCGTTACCATGGCAACCGTTACCATAGCAACCGTTACCATAGCAACCGTTACCATAGCAACCGTTACCATGGCAACGGTTACCATGGCAACAGTTACCATAGCAACCGTTACCATGGCAACGGTTACCATGGCAATGGATGCCATAGCAACCATTATCATAGCAACTGTTTTAATGGCAACCATAATTACTGTGTGTGTCTGAGCATGCTCAGTGAAGTCTTGCCCCTTAATTTCTGAGCATGCTCAGTGCATTCCGGCTGCCTAGGTGTGTCTGAGCATGCTCAGTGCATTCCGTCTGCCCTAGTTACCTTTTGGAATTCAGTGCATTCCGCCTGCCTCAGTGTGTCTGAGCATGCTCAGTGCATTCCGTCTGCCCTAGTTACCTTTTGGAATTCAGTGCATTCCGCCTGTCTCAGTGTGTCTGAGCATGCTCAGTGCATTCCATCTGCCTTAGTTACCTTTTGGAACTCTTGTTGTTTTTTGTTTATCTTTAAATGTGCAAACATGGCAACGGTTACCATAGCAACCGTAACCATGGCAACGGTTACCATAGCAACCGTTACCATAGCAACCGTTACCATGGCAACCGTTACCATGGCAACCGTTACCATAGCAACCGTTACCATAGCAACCGTTACCATAGCAACCGTTACCATGGCAACGGTTACCATGGCAACGGTTACCATGGCAACAGTTACCATAGCAACCGTTACCATAGCAACCGTTACCATGGCAACCGTTACCATAGCAACCGTTACCATGGCAACCGTTACCATAGCAACGGTTTTAATGGCAACCATAATTACTGTGTGTGTCTGAGCATGCTCAGTGAAGTCTTGCCCCTTAATTTCTGAGCATGCTCAGTGCATTCCGGCTGCCTAGGTGTGTCTGAGCATGCTCAGTGCATTCCGTCAGCCTTAGTTACCTTTTGGAATTCAGTGCATTCCGGTTGCCTCAGTGTGTCTGAGCATGCTCAGTGCATTCCGTCTGCCCTAGTTACCTTTTGGAATTCAGTGCATTCCGCCTGCCTCAGTGTGTCTGAGCATGCTCAGTGCATTCCGTCAGCCTTAGTTACCTTTTGGAATTTAGTGCATTCCGCCTGCCTCAGTGTGTCTGAGCATGCTCAGTGCATTCCATCTGCCTTAGTTACCTTTTGGAACTCTTGTTGTTTTTTGTTTATCTTTAAATGTGCAAACATGGCAACGGTTACCATAGCAACCGTAACCATGGCAACGGTTACCATAGCAACGGTTTAATGGCAACGGTTACCATAGCAACCGTTACCATAGCCACGGTTACCATAGCAACCGTTACCATGGCAACCGTTACCATAGCAACTGATACCATGGCAACCGTTACCATGGTAACGGTTGCTATGGTAACCGTTGCCATGGTTACGGTTGCTATGGTAACCGTTGCTATGGTAACGGTTACCATAGCAACCGTTACCATAGCAACGGTTACCATAGCAACCGTTACCATGGCAACCGTTACCATGGCAACCGTTACCATGGCAACCGTTGCCATAGCAACCGTTACCATGGCAACCGTTACCATAGCAACCGTTACCATGGCAACCGTTACCATGGCAACCGTTACCATAGCAACCGTTACCATGGCAACCGTTACCATAGCAACGGTTACCATAGCAACCGTTACCATGGCAACGGTTACCATGGCAACGGTTACCATGGCAACGGTTACCATAGCAATGGATGCCATAGCAACCATTATCATAGCAACTGTTTTAATGGCAACCATAATTACTGTGTGTGTCTGAGCATGCTCAGTGAAGTCTTGCCCCTTAATTTCTGAGCATGCTCAGTGCATTCCGGCTGCCTAGGTGTGTCTGAGCATGCTCAGTGCATTCCGTCTGCCTCAGTGTTTCTGAGCATGCTCAGTGCATTCCGTCAGCCTTAGTTACCTTTTGGAATTCAGTGCATTCCGTCTGCCTCAGTGTGTCTGAGCATGCTCAGTGCATTCCATCTGCCTTAGTTACCTTTTGGAACTCTTGTTGTTTTTTGTTTATCTTTAAATGTGCAAACATGGCAACGGTTACCATAGCAACCGTAACCATGGCAACGGTTACCATAGCAACCGTTACCATAGCAACCGTTACCATGGCAACCGTTACCATGGCAACCGTTACCATGGCAACCGTTACCATGGCAACCGTTACCATGGCAACCGTTGCCATAGCAACCGTTACCATGGCAACCGTTACCATAGCAACCGTTACCATGGCAACCGTTACCATAGCAACGGTTACCATAGCAACCGTTACCATAGCAACCGTTACCATGGCAACAGTTACCATGGCAACGGTTACCATAGCAATGGATGCCATAGCAACCATTATCATAGCAACTGTTTTAATGGCAACCATAATTACTGTGTGTGTCTGAGCATGCTCAGTGAAGTCTTGCCCCTTAATTTCTGAGCATGCTCAGTGCATTCCGGCTGCCTAGGTGTGTCTGAGCATGCTCAGTGCATTCCGTCTGCCTCAGTGTTTCTGAGCATGCTCAGTGCATTCCGTCTGCCCTAGTTCACTTTTGGAATTCAGTGCATTCCGTCAGCCTTAGTTACCTTTTGGAATTCAGTGCATTCCGCCTGCCTCAGTGTGTCTGAGCATGCTCAGTGCATTCCGTCAGCCTTAGTTACCTTTTGGAACTCTTGTTGTTTTTTGTTTATCTTTAAATGTGCAAACATGGCAACGGTTACCATAGCAACCGTAACCATGGCAACGGTTACCATAGCAACCGTTACCATAGCAACCGTTACCATAGCAACCGTTACCATGGCAACCGTTACCATGGCAACCGTTACCATAGCAACCGTTACCATAGCAACCGTTACCATAGCAACCATTACCATAGCAACCGTTACCATGGCAACCGTTACCATGGCAACCATTACCATAGCAACCGTTACCATGGCAACCGTTACCATAGCAACCGTTACCATGGCAACCGTTACCATAGCAACGGTTACCATAGCAACCGTTACCATGGCAACCGTTACCATGGCAACCGTTACCATGGCAACCGTTGCCATAGCAACCGTTACCATGGCAACCGTTACCATAGCAACCGTTACCATGGCAACCGTTACCATGGCAACCGTTACCATAGCAACCGTTACCATGGCAACCGTTACCATGGCAACCGTTACCATAGCAACCGTTACCATGGCAACCGTTACCATAGCAACCGTTACCATGGCAACCGTTACCATAGCAACGGTTACCATAGCAACCGTTACCATGGCAACGGTTACCATGGCAACGGTTACCATAGCAATGGATGCCATAGCAACCATTATCATAGCAACTGTTTTAATGGCAACCATAATTACTGTGTGTGTCTGAGCATGCTCAGTGAAGTCTTGCCCCTTAATTTCTGAGCATGCTCAGTGCATTCCGGCTGCCTAGGTGTGTCTGAGCATGCTCAGTGCATTCCGTCTGCCTCAGTGTTTCTGAGCATGCTCAGTGCATTCCGTCTGCCCTAGTTCACTTTTGGAATTCAGTGCATTCCGTCAGCCTTAGTTACCTTTTGGAATTCAGTGCATTCCGCCTGCCTCAGTGTGTCTGAGCATGCTCAGTGCATTCCGTCAGCCTTAGTTACCTTTTGGAATTCAGTGCATTCCGCCTGCCTCAGTGTGTCTGAGCATGCTCAGTGCATTCCATCTGCCTTAGTTACCTTTTGGAACTCTTGTTGTTTTTTGTTTATCTTTAAATGTGCAAACATGGCAACGGTTACCATAGCAACCGTAACCATGGCAACGGTTACCATAGCAACCGTAACCATGGCAACGGTTACCATAGCAACCGTTACCATAGCAACCGTTACCATGGCAACCGTTACCATGGCAACCGTTACCATGGCAACCGTTAACATGGCAACCGTTGCCATAGCAACCGTTACCATGGCAACCGTTACCATAGCAACCGTTACCATGGCAACCGTTACCATAGCAACGGTTACCATAGCAACCGTTACCATAGCAACGGTTACCATGGCAACCGTTACCATAGCAACGGTTACCATAGCAACCGTTACCATGGCAACGGTTACCATGGCAACGGTTACCATGGCAACGGTTACCATAGCAATGGATGCCATAGCAACCATTATCATAGCAACTGTTTTAATGGCAACCATAATTACTGTGTGTGTCTGAGCATGCTCAGTGAAGTCTTGCCCCTTAATTTCTGAGCATGCTCAGTGCATTCCGGCTGCCTAGGTGTGTCTGAGCATGCTCAGTGCATTCCGTCTGCCTCAGTGTTTCTGAGCATGCTCAGTGCATTCCGTCAGCCTTAGTTACCTTTTGGAATTCAGTGCATTCCGTCTGCCTCAGTGTGTCTGAGCATGCTCAGTGCATTCCATCTGCCTTAGTTACCTTTTGGAACTCTTGTTGTTTTTTGTTTATCTTTAAATGTGCAAACATGGCAACGGTTACCATAGCAACCGTAACCATGGCAACGGTTACCATAGCAACCGTAACCATGGCAACGGTTACCATAGCAACCGTAACCATGGCAACGGTTACCATAGCAACCGTTACCATAGCAACCGTTACCATAGCAACCGTTACCATGGCAACCGTTACCATGGCAACCGTTACCATAGCAACCGTTACCATAGCAACCGTTACCATAGCAACCGTTACCATGGCAACCGTTACCATGGCAACCGTTACCATGGCAACCGTTACCATAGCAACCGTTACCATGGCAACCGTTACCATAGCAACGGTTACCATAGCAACCGTTACCATGGCAACCGTTACCATGGCAACCGTTACCATGGCAACCGTTGCCATAGCAACCGTTACCATGGCAACCGTTACCATGGCAACCGTTACCATGGCAACCGTTACCATGGCAACCGTTACCATAGCAACCGTTACCATGGCAACCGTTACCATGGCAACCGTTACCATAGCAACCGTTACCATGGCAACCGTTACCATAGCAACCGTTACCATGGCAACCGTTACCATAGCAACGGTTACCATAGCAACCGTTACCATGGCAACGGTTACCATAGCAATGGATGCCATAGCAACCATTATCATAGCAACTGTTTTAATGGCAACCATAATTACTGTGTGTGTCTGAGCATGCTCAGTGAAGTCTTGCCCCTTAATTTCTGAGCATGCTCAGTGCATTCCGGCTGCCTAGGTGTGTCTGAGCATGCTCAGTGCATTCCGTCTGCCTCAGTGTTTCTGAGCATGCTCAGTGCATTCCGTCTGCCCTAGTTCACTTTTGGAATTCAGTGCATTCCGTCAGCCTTAGTTACCTTTTGGAATTCAGTGCATTCTGCCTGCCTCAGTGTGTCTGAGCATGCTCAGTGCATTCCGTCAGCCTTAGTTACCTTTTGGAATTCAGTGCATTCCGCCTGCCTCAGTGTGTCTGAGCATGCTCAGTGCATTCCATCTGCCTTAGTTACCTTTTGGAACTCTTGTTGTTTTTTGTTTATCTTTAAATGTGCAAACATGGCAACGGTTACCATAGCAACCGTAACCATGGCAACGGTTACCATAGCAACCGTAACCATGGCAACGGTTACCATAGCAACCGTTACCATAGCAACCGTTACCATGGCAACCGTTACCATGGCAACCGTTACCATGGCAATGGTTACCATGGCAACCGTTACCATAGCAACCGTTACCATGGCAACCGTTACCATAGCAACCGATACCATGGCAACCGTTACCATAGCAATGGATGCCATAGCAACCATTATCATAGCAACTGTTTTAATGGCAACCATAATTACTGTGTGTGTCTGAGCATGCTCAGTGAAGTTTTGCCCCTTAATTTCTGAGCATGCTCAGTGCATTCCGGCTGCCTAGGTGTGTCTGAGCATGCTCAGTGCATTCCGTCTGCCTCAGTGTGTCTGAGCATGCTCAGTGCATTCCGTCTGCCCTAGTTACCTTTTGGAATTCAGTGCATATCGCCTGCCCCAATGTGTCGGAGCATGCTCAGTGCATTCCGTCAGCCTTAGGTACCTTTTGGAATTCAGTGCATTCCGCCTGCCTCAGTGTGTCTGAGCATGTTCAGTGCATTCCATCTGCCTTAGTTACCTTTTGGAACTCTTGTTGTTTTTTGTTTATCTTTAAATGTGCAAACATGGCAACGGTTACCATAGCAACCGTAACCATGGCAACGGTTACCATAGCAACCGTTACCATAGCAACCGTTACCATGGCAACCGTTACCATAGCAACCGTTACCATGGCAACCGTTACCATAGCAACCGTTACCATGGCAACCGTTACCATGGCAACCGTTACCATAGCAACGGTTACCATAGCAACGGTTACCATGGCAATGGTTACCATGGCAATGGATGCCATAGCAACCATTATCATAGCAACTGTTTAAATGGCAACCATAATTACTGTGTGTGTCTGAGCATGCTCAGTGAAGTCTTGCCCCTTAATTTCTGAGCATGCTCAGTGCATTCCGGCTGCCTAGGTGTGTCTGAGCATGCTCAGTGCATTCCGTCTGCCCTAGTTACCTTTTGGAATTCAGTGCATTCCGCCTGCCTCAGTGTGTCTGAGCATGCTCAGTGCATTCCATCTGCCTTAGTTACCTTTTGGAACTCTTGTTGTTTTTTGTTTATCTTTAAATGTGCAAACATGGCAACGGTTACCATAGCAACCGTAACCATGGCAACGGTTACCATAGCAACCGTTACCATGGCAACCGTTACCATAGCAACCGTTACCATGGCAACCGTTACCATAGCAACCGTTACCATAGCAACCGTTACCATAGCAACCGTTACCATGGCAACGGTTACCATGGCAACAGTTACCATAGCAACCGTTACCATGGCAACGGTTACCATGGCAATGGATGCCATAGCAACCATTATCATAGCAACTGTTTTAATGGCAACCATAATTACTGTGTGTGTCTGAGCATGCTCAGTGAAGCCTTGCCCCTTAATTTCTGAGCATGCTCAGTGCATTCCGGCTGCCTAGGTGTGTCTGAGCATGCTCAGTGCATTCCGTCTGCCCTAGTTACCTTTTGGAATTCAGTGCATTCCGCCTGCCTCAGTGTGTCTGAGCATGCTCAGTGCATTCCGTCAGCCTTAGTTACCTTTTGGAATTCAGTGCATTCCGCCTGTCTCAGTGTGTCTGAGCATGCTCAGTGCATTCCATCTGCCTTAGTTACCTTTTGGAACTCTTGTTGTTTTTTGTTTATCTTTAAATGTGCAAACATGGCAACGGTAACCATAGCAACCGTAACCATGGCAACGGTTACCATAGCAACCGTTACCATAGCAACCGTTACCATGGCAACCGTTACCATGGCAACCGTTACCATAGCAACCGTTACCATAGCAACCGTTACCATGGCAACGGTTACCATGGCAACGGTTACCATGGCAACAGTTACCATAGCAACCGTTACCATAGCAACCGTTACCATGGCAACCGTTACCATAGCAACCGTTACCATGGCAACCGTTACCATAGCAACGGTTTTAATGGCAACCATAATTACTGTGTGTGTCTGAGCATGCTCAGTGAAGTCTTGCCCCTTAATTTCTGAGCATGCTCAGTGCATTCCGGCTGCCCTAGTTACCTTTTGGAATTCAGTGCATTCCGCCTGCCTCAGTGTGTCTGAGCATGCTCAGTGCATTCCGTCAGCCTTAGTTACCTTTTGGAATTTAGTGCATTCCGCCTGCCTCAGTGTGTCTGAGCATGCTCAGTGCATTCCATCTGCCTTAGTTACCTTTTGGAACTCTTGTTGTTTTTTGTTTATCTTTAAATGTGCAAACATGGCAACGGTTACCATAGCAACCGTAACCATGGCAACGGTTACCATAGCAACGGTTTAATGGCAACGGTTACCATAGCAACCGTTACCATAGCCACGGTTACCATAGCAACCGTTACCATGGCAACCGTTACCATAGCAACTGATACCATGGCAACCGTTACCATGGTAACGGTTGCTATGGTAACCGTTGCCATGGTTACGGTTGCTATGGTAACCGTTGCTATGGTAACGGTTACCATAGCAACCGTTACCATAGCAACGGTTACCATAGCAACCGTTACCATGGCAACCGTTACCATGGCAACCGTTGCCATAGCAACCGTTACCATGGCAACCGTTACCATAGCAACCGTTACCATGGCAACCGTTACCATGGCAACCGTTACCATAGCAACCGTTACCATGGCAACCGTTACCATAGCAACGGTTACCATAGCAACCGTTACCATGGCAACGGTTACCATGGCAACGGTTACCATGGCAACGGTTACCATAGCAATGGATGCCATAGCAACCATTATCATAGCAACTGTTTTAATGGCAACCATAATTACTGTGTGTGTCTGAGCATGCTCAGTGAAGTCTTGCCCCTTAATTTCTGAGCATGCTCAGTGCATTCCGGCTGCCTAGGTGTGTCTGAGCATGCTCAGTGCATTCCGTCTGCCTCAGTGTTTCTGAGCATGCTCAGTGCATTCCGTCAGCCTTAGTTACCTTTTGGAATTCAGTGCATTCCGTCTGCCTCAGTGTGTCTGAGCATGCTCAGTGCATTCCATCTGCCTTAGTTACCTTTTGGAACTCTTGTTGTTTTTTGTTTATCTTTAAATGTGCAAACATGGCAACGGTTACCATAGCAACCTTAACCATGGCAACGGTTACCATAGCAACCGTTACCATAGCAACCGTTACCATGGCAACCGTTACCATGGCAACCGTTACCATGGCAACCGTTACCATGGCAACCGTTACCATGGCAACCGTTGCCATAACAACCGTTACCATGGCAACCGTTACCATAGCAACCGTTACCATGGCAACCGTTACCATAGCAACGGTTACCATAGCAACCGTTACCATAGCAACCGTTACCATGGCAACAGTTACCATGGCAACGGTTACCATAGCAATGGATGCCATAGCAACCATTATCATAGCAACTGTTTTAATGGCAACCATAATTACTGTGTGTGTCTGAGCATGCTCAGTGAAGTCTTGCCCCTTAATTTCTGAGCATGCTCAGTGCATTCCGGCTGCCTAGGTGTGTCTGAGCATGCTCAGTGCATTCCGTCTGCCTCAGTGTTTCTGAGCATGCTCAGTGCATTCCGTCTGCCCTAGTTCACTTTTGGAATTCAGTGCATTCCGTCAGCCTTAGTTACCTTTTGGAATTCAGTGCATTCCGCCTGCCTCAGTGTGTCTGAGCATGCTCAGTGCATTCCGTCAGCCTTAGTTACCTTTTGGAACTCTTGTTGTTTTTTGTTTATCTTTAAATGTGCAAACATGGCAACGGTTACCATAGCAACCGTAACCATGGCAACGGTTACCATAGCAACCGTTACCATAGCAACCGTTACCATAGCAACCGTTACCATGGCAACCGTTACCATGGCAACCGTTACCATAGCAACCGTTACCATAGCAACCGTTACCATAGCAACCATTACCATAGCAACCGTTACCATGGCAACCGTTACCATGGCAACCGTTACCATAGCAACGGTTACCATAGCAACGGTTACCATGGCAATGGTTACCATGGCAATGGATGCCATAGCAACCATTATCATAGCAACTGTTTAAATGGCAACCATAATTACTGTGTGTGTCTGAGCATGCTCAGTGAAGTCTTGCCCCTTAATTTCTGAGCATGCTCAGTGCATTCCGGCTGCCTAGGTGTGTCTGAGCATGCTCAGTGCATTCCGTCTGCCCTAGTTACCTTTTGGAATTCAGTGCATTCCGCCTGCCTCAGTGTGTCTGAGCATGCTCAGTGCATTCCATCTGCCTTAGTTACCTTTTGGAACTCTTGTTGTTTTTTGTTTATCTTTAAATGTGCAAACATGGCAACGGTTACCATAGCAACCGTAACCATGGCAACGGTTACCATAGCAACCGTTACCATGGCAACCGTTACCATAGCAACCGTTACCATGGCAACCGTTACCATAGCAACCGTTACCATAGCAACCGTTACCATAGCAACCGTTACCATGGCAACGGTTACCATGGCAACAGTTACCATAGCAACCGTTACCATGGCAACGGTTACCATGGCAATGGATGCCATAGCAACCATTATCATAGCAACTGTTTTAATGGCAACCATAATTACTGTGTGTGTCTGAGCATGCTCAGTGAAGTCTTGCCCCTTAATTTCTGAGCATGCTCAGTGCATTCCGGCTGCCTAGGTGTGTCTGAGCATGCTCAGTGCATTCCGTCTGCCCTAGTTACCTTTTGGAATTCAGTGCATTCCGCCTGCCTCAGTGTGTCTGAGCATGCTCAGTGCATTCCGTCTGCCCTAGTTACCTTTTGGAATTCAGTGCATTCCGCCTGTCTCAGTGTGTCTGAGCATGCTCAGTGCATTCCATCTGCCTTAGTTACCTTTTGGAACTCTTGTTGTTTTTTGTTTATCTTTAAATGTGCAAACATGGCAACGGTTACCATAGCAACCGTAACCATGGCAACGGTTACCATAGCAACCGTTACCATAGCAACCGTTACCATGGCAACCGTTACCATGGCAACCGTTACCATAGCAACCGTTACCATAGCAACCGTTACCATAGCAACCGTTACCATGGCAACGGTTACCATGGCAACGGTTACCATGGCAACAGTTACCATAGCAACCGTTACCATAGCAACCGTTACCATGGCAACCGTTACCATAGCAACCGTTACCATGGCAACCGTTACCATAGCAACGGTTTTAATGGCAACCATAATTACTGTGTGTGTCTGAGCATGCTCAGTGAAGTCTTGCCCCTTAATTTCTGAGCATGCTCAGTGCATTCCGGCTGCCTAGGTGTGTCTGAGCATGCTCAGTGCATTCCGTCAGCCTTAGTTACCTTTTGGAATTCAGTGCATTCCGGTTGCCTCAGTGTGTCTGAGCATGCTCAGTGCATTCCGTCTGCCCTAGTTACCTTTTGGAATTCAGTGCATTCCGCCTGCCTCAGTGTGTCTGAGCATGCTCAGTGCATTCCGTCAGCCTTAGTTACCTTTTGGAATTTAGTGCATTCCGCCTGCCTCAGTGTGTCTGAGCATGCTCAGTGCATTCCATCTGCCTTAGTTACCTTTTGGAACTCTTGTTGTTTTTTGTTTATCTTTAAATGTGCAAACATGGCAACGGTTACCATAGCAACCGTAACCATGGCAACGGTTACCATAGCAACGGTTTAATGGCAACGGTTACCATAGCAACCGTTACCATAGCCACGGTTACCATAGCAACCGTTACCATGGCAACCGTTACCATAGCAACTGATACCATGGCAACCGTTACCATGGTAACGGTTGCTATGGTAACCGTTGCCATGGTTACGGTTGCTATGGTAACCGTTGCTATGGTAACGGTTACCATAGCAACCGTTACCATAGCAACGGTTACCATAGCAACCGTTACCATGGCAACCGTTACCATGGCAACCGTTACCATGGCAACCGTTGCCATAGCAACCGTTACCATGGCAACCGTTACCATAGCAACCGTTACCATGGCAACCGTTACCATGGCAACCGTTACCATAGCAACCGTTACCATGGCAACCGTTACCATAGCAACGGTTACCATAGCAACCGTTACCATGGCAACGGTTACCATGGCAACGGTTACCATGGCAACGGTTACCATAGCAATGGATGCCATAGCAACCATTATCATAGCAACTGTTTTAATGGCAACCATAATTACTGTGTGTGTCTGAGCATGCTCAGTGAAGTCTTGCCCCTTAATTTCTGAGCATGCTCAGTGCATTCCGGCTGCCTAGGTGTGTCTGAGCATGCTCAGTGCATTCCGTCTGCCTCAGTGTTTCTGAGCATGCTCAGTGCATTCCGTCAGCCTTAGTTACCTTTTGGAATTCAGTGCATTCCGTCTGCCTCAGTGTGTCTGAGCATGCTCAGTGCATTCCATCTGCCTTAGTTACCTTTTGGAACTCTTGTTGTTTTTTGTTTATCTTTAAATGTGCAAACATGGCAACGGTTACCATAGCAACCGTAACCATGGCAACGGTTACCATAGCAACCGTTACCATAGCAACCGTTACCATGGCAACCGTTACCATGGCAACCGTTACCATGGCAACCGTTACCATGGCAACCGTTACCATGGCAACCGTTGCCATAGCAACCGTTACCATGGCAACCGTTACCATAGCAACCGTTACCATGGCAACCGTTACCATAGCAACGGTTACCATAGCAACCGTTACCATAGCAACCGTTACCATGGCAACAGTTACCATGGCAACGGTTACCATAGCAATGGATGCCATAGCAACCATTATCATAGCAACTGTTTTAATGGCAACCATAATTACTGTGTGTGTCTGAGCATGCTCAGTGAAGTCTTGCCCCTTAATTTCTGAGCATGCTCAGTGCATTCCGGCTGCCTAGGTGTGTCTGAGCATGCTCAGTGCATTCCGTCTGCCTCAGTGTTTCTGAGCATGCTCAGTGCATTCCGTCTGCCCTAGTTCACTTTTGGAATTCAGTGCATTCCGTCAGCCTTAGTTACCTTTTGGAATTCAGTGCATTCCGCCTGCCTCAGTGTGTCTGAGCATGCTCAGTGCATTCCGTCAGCCTTAGTTACCTTTTGGAACTCTTGTTGTTTTTTGTTTATCTTTAAATGTGCAAACATGGCAACGGTTACCATAGCAACCGTAACCATGGCAACGGTTACCATAGCAACCGTTACCATAGCAACCGTTACCATAGCAACCGTTACCATGGCAACCGTTACCATGGCAACCGTTACCATAGCAACCGTTACCATAGCAACCGTTACCATAGCAACCGTTACCATAGCAACCGTTACCATAGCAACCGTTACCATGGCAACCGTTACCATGGCAACCGTTACCATAGCAACCGTTACCATAGCAACCGTTACCATAGCAACCATTACCATAGCAACCGTTACCATGGCAACCGTTACCATGGCAACCGTTACCATAGCAACGGTTACCATAGCAACGGTTACCATGGCAATGGTTACCATGGCAATGGATGCCATAGCAACCATTATCATAGCAACTGTTTAAATGGCAACCATAATTACTGTGTGTGTCTGAGCATGCTCAGTGAAGTCTTGCCCCTTAATTTCTGAGCATGCTCAGTGCATTCCGGCTGCCTAGGTGTGTCTGAGCATGCTCAGTGCATTCCGTCTGCCCTAGTTACCTTTTGGAATTCAGTGCATTCCGCCTGCCTCAGTGTGTCTGAGCATGCTCAGTGCATTCCATCTGCCTTAGTTACCTTTTGGAACTCTTGTTGTTTTTTGTTTATCTTTAAATGTGCAAACATGGCAACGGTTACCATAGCAACCGTAACCATGGCAACGGTTACCATAGCAACCGTTACCATGGCAACCGTTACCATAGCAACCGTTACCATGGCAACCGTTACCATAGCAACCGTTACCATAGCAACCGTTACCATAGCAACCGTTACCATGGCAACGGTTACCATGGCAACAGTTACCATAGCAACCGTTACCATGGCAACGGTTACCATGGCAATGGATGCCATAGCAACCATTATCATAGCAACTGTTTTAATGGCAACCATAATTACTGTGTGTGTCTGAGCATGCTCAGTGAAGTCTTGCCCCTTAATTTCTGAGCATGCTCAGTGCATTCCGGCTGCCTAGGTGTGTCTGAGCATGCTCAGTGCATTCCGTCTGCCCTAGTTACCTTTTGGAATTCAGTGCATTCCGCCTGCCTCAGTGTGTCTGAGCATGCTCAGTGCATTCCGTCTGCCCTAGTTACCTTTTGGAATTCAGTGCATTCCGCCTGTCTCAGTGTGTCTGAGCATGCTCAGTGCATTCCATCTGCCTTAGTTACCTTTTGGAACTCTTGTTGTTTTTTGTTTATCTTTAAATGTGCAAACATGGCAACGGTTACCATAGCAACCGTAACCATGGCAACGGTTACCATAGCAACCGTTACCATAGCAACCGTTACCATGGCAACCGTTACCATGGCAACCGTTACCATAGCAACCGTTACCATAGCAACCGTTACCATAGCAACCGTTACCATGGCAACGGTTACCATGGCAACGGTTACCATGGCAACAGTTACCATAGCAACCGTTACCATAGCAACCGTTACCATGGCAACCGTTACCATAGCAACCGTTACCATGGCAACCGTTACCATAGCAACGGTTTTAATGGCAACCATAATTACTGTGTGTGTCTGAGCATGCTCAGTGAAGTCTTGCCCCTTAATTTCTGAGCATGCTCAGTGCATTCCGGCTGCCTAGGTGTGTCTGAGCATGCTCAGTGCATTCCGTCAGCCTTAGTTACCTTTTGGAATTCAGTGCATTCCGGTTGCCTCAGTGTGTCTGAGCATGCTCAGTGCATTCCGTCTGCCCTAGTTACCTTTTGGAATTCAGTGCATTCCGCCTGCCTCAGTGTGTCTGAGCATGCTCAGTGCATTCCGTCAGCCTTAGTTACCTTTTGGAATTTAGTGCATTCCGCCTGCCTCAGTGTGTCTGAGCATGCTCAGTGCATTCCATCTGCCTTAGTTACCTTTTGGAACTCTTGTTGTTTTTTGTTTATCTTTAAATGTGCAAACATGGCAACGGTTACCATAGCAACCGTAACCATGGCAACGGTTACCATAGCAACGGTTTAATGGCAACGGTTACCATAGCAACCGTTACCATAGCCACGGTTACCATAGCAACCGTTACCATGGCAACCGTTACCATAGCAACTGATACCATGGCAACCGTTACCATGGTAACGGTTGCTATGGTAACCGTTGCCATGGTTACGGTTGCTATGGTAACCGTTGCTATGGTAACGGTTACCATAGCAACCGTTACCATAGCAACGGTTACCATAGCAACCGTTACCATGGCAACCGTTACCATGGCAACCGTTACCATGGCAACCGTTGCCATAGCAACCGTTACCATGGCAACCGTTACCATAGCAACCGTTACCATGGCAACCGTTACCATGGCAACCGTTACCATAGCAACCGTTACCATGGCAACCGTTACCATAGCAACGGTTACCATAGCAACCGTTACCATGGCAACGGTTACCATGGCAACGGTTACCATGGCAACGGTTACCATAGCAATGGATGCCATAGCAACCATTATCATAGCAACTGTTTTAATGGCAACCATAATTACTGTGTGTGTCTGAGCATGCTCAGTGAAGTCTTGCCCCTTAATTTCTGAGCATGCTCAGTGCATTCCGGCTGCCTAGGTGTGTCTGAGCATGCTCAGTGCATTCCGTCTGCCTCAGTGTTTCTGAGCATGCTCAGTGCATTCCGTCAGCCTTAGTTACCTTTTGGAATTCAGTGCATTCCGTCTGCCTCAGTGTGTCTGAGCATGCTCAGTGCATTCCATCTGCCTTAGTTACCTTTTGGAACTCTTGTTGTTTTTTGTTTATCTTTAAATGTGCAAACATGGCAACGGTTACCATAGCAACCGTAACCATGGCAACGGTTACCATAGCAACCGTTACCATAGCAACCGTTACCATGGCAACCGTTACCATGGCAACCGTTACCATGGCAACCGTTACCATGGCAACCGTTACCATGGCAACCGTTGCCATAGCAACCGTTACCATGGCAACCGTTACCATAGCAACCGTTACCATGGCAACCGTTACCATAGCAACGGTTACCATAGCAACCGTTACCATAGCAACCGTTACCATGGCAACAGTTACCATGGCAACGGTTACCATAGCAATGGATGCCATAGCAACCATTATCATAGCAACTGTTTTAATGGCAACCATAATTACTGTGTGTGTCTGAGCATGCTCAGTGAAGTCTTGCCCCTTAATTTCTGAGCATGCTCAGTGCATTCCGGCTGCCTAGGTGTGTCTGAGCATGCTCAGTGCATTCCGTCTGCCTCAGTGTTTCTGAGCATGCTCAGTGCATTCCGTCTGCCCTAGTTCACTTTTGGAATTCAGTGCATTCCGTCAGCCTTAGTTACCTTTTGGAATTCAGTGCATTCCGCCTGCCTCAGTGTGTCTGAGCATGCTCAGTGCATTCCGTCAGCCTTAGTTACCTTTTGGAACTCTTGTTGTTTTTTGTTTATCTTTAAATGTGCAAACATGGCAACGGTTACCATAGCAACCGTAACCATGGCAACGGTTACCATAGCAACCGTTACCATAGCAACCGTTACCATAGCAACCGTTACCATGGCAACCGTTACCATGGCAACCGTTACCATAGCAACCGTTACCATAGCAACCGTTACCATAGCAACCATTACCATAGCAACCGTTACCATGGCAACCGTTACCATGGCAACCATTACCATAGCAACCGTTACCATGGCAACCGTTACCATAGCAACCGTTACCATGGCAACCGTTACCATAGCAACGGTTACCATAGCAACCGTTACCATGGCAACCGTTACCATGGCAACCGTTACCATGGCAACCGTTGCCATAGCAACCGTTACCATGGCAACCGTTACCATAGCAACCGTTACCATGGCAACCGTTACCATGGCAACCGTTACCATAGCAACCGTTACCATGGCAACCGTTACCATGGCAACCGTTACCATAGCAACCGTTACCATGGCAACCGTTACCATAGCAACCGTTACCATGGCAACCGTTACCATAGCAACGGTTACCATAGCAACCGTTACCATGGCAACGGTTACCATGGCAACGGTTACCATAGCAATGGATGCCATAGCAACCATTATCATAGCAACTGTTTTAATGGCAACCATAATTACTGTGTGTGTCTGAGCATGCTCAGTGAAGTCTTGCCCCTTAATTTCTGAGCATGCTCAGTGCATTCCGGCTGCCTAGGTGTGTCTGAGCATGCTCAGTGCATTCCGTCTGCCTCAGTGTTTCTGAGCATGCTCAGTGCATTCCGTCTGCCCTAGTTCACTTTTGGAATTCAGTGCATTCCGTCAGCCTTAGTTACCTTTTGGAATTCAGTGCATTCCGCCTGCCTCAGTGTGTCTGAGCATGCTCAGTGCATTCCGTCAGCCTTAGTTACCTTTTGGAATTCAGTGCATTCCGCCTGCCTCAGTGTGTCTGAGCATGCTCAGTGCATTCCATCTGCCTTAGTTACCTTTTGGAACTCTTGTTGTTTTTTGTTTATCTTTAAATGTGCAAACATGGCAACGGTTACCATAGCAACCGTAACCATGGCAACGGTTACCATAGCAACCGTAACCATGGCAACGGTTACCATAGCAACCGTTACCATAGCAACCGTTACCATGGCAACCGTTACCATGGCAACCGTTACCATGGCAACCGTTAACATGGCAACCGTTGCCATAGCAACCGTTACCATGGCAACCGTTACCATAGCAACCGTTACCATGGCAACCGTTACCATAGCAACGGTTACCATAGCAACCGTTACCATAGCAACGGTTACCATGTCAACCGTTACCATAGCAACGGTTACCATAGCAACCGTTACCATGGCAACGGTTACCATGGCAACGGTTACCATGGCAACGGTTACCATAGCAATGGATGCCATAGCAACCATTATCATAGCAACTGTTTTAATGGCAACCATAATTACTGTGTGTGTCTGAGCATGCTCAGTGAAGTCTTGCCCCTTAATTTCTGAGCATGCTCAGTGCATTCCGGCTGCCTAGGTGTGTCTGAGCATGCTCAGTGCATTCCGTCTGCCTCAGTGTTTCTGAGCATGCTCAGTGCATTCCGTCAGCCTTAGTTACCTTATGGAATTCAGTGCATTCCGTCTGCCTCAGTGTGTCTGAGCATGCTCAGTGCATTCCATCTGCCTTAGTTACCTTTTGGAACTCTTGTTGTTTTTTGTTTATCTTTAAATGTGCAAACATGGCAACGGTTACCATAGCAACCGTAACCATGGCAACGGTTACCATAGCAACCGTAACCATGGCAACGGTTACCATAGCAACCGTAACCATGGCAACGGTTACCATAGCAACCGTTACCATAGCAACCGTTACCATAGCAACCGTTACCATGGCAACCGTTACCATGGCAACCATTACCATAGCAACCGTTACCATAGCAACCGTTACCATAGCAACCGTTACCATAGCAACCGTTACCATGGCAACCGTTACCATGGCAACCATTACCATAGCAACCGTTACCATGGCAACCGTTACCATAGCAACCGTTACCATGGCAACCGTTACCATAGCAACCGTTACCATGGCAACCGTTACCATGGCAACCGTTACCATGGCAACCGTTGCCATAGCAACCGTTACCATGGCAACCGTTACCATAGCAACCGTTACCATGGCAACCGTTACCATGGCAACCGTTACCATAGCAACCGTTACCATGGCAACCGTTACCATAGCAACGGTTACCATAGCAACGGTTACCATGGCAACGGTTACCATGGCAACGGTTACCATAGCAATGGATGCCATAGCAACCATTATCATAGCAACTGTTTTAATGGCAACCATAATTACTGTGTGTGTCTGAGCATGCTCAGTGAAGTCTTGCCCCTTAATTTCTGAGCATGCTCAGTGCATTCCGGCTGCCTAGGTGTGTCTGAGCATGCTCAGTGCATTCCGTCTGCCTCAGTGTTTCTGAGCATGCTCAGTGCATTCCGTCTGCCCTAGTTCACTTTTGGAATTCAGTGCATTCCGTCAGCCTTAGTTACCTTTTGGAATTCAGTGCATTCCGCCTGCCTCAGTGTGTCTGAGCATGCTCAGTGCATTCCGTCAGCCTTAGTTACCTTTTGGAATTCAGTGCATTCCGCCTGCCTCAGTGTGTCTGAGCATGCTCAGTGCATTCCATCTGCCTTAGTTACCTTTTGGAACTCTTGTTGTTTTTTGTTTATCTTTAAATGTGCAAACATGGCAACGGTTACCATAGCAACCGTAACCATGGCAACGGTTACCATAGCAACCGTAACCATGGCAACGGTTACCATAGCAACCGTTACCATAGCAACCGTTACCATGGCAACCGTTACCATGGCAACCGTTACCATGGCAACCGTTAACATGGCAACCGTTGCCATAGCAACCGTTACCATGGCAACCGTTACCATAGCAACCGTTACCATAGCAACCGTTACCATAGCAACGGTTACCATAGCAACCGTTACCATAGCAACGGTTACCATGGCAACCGTTACCATAGCAACGGTTACCATAGCAACCGTTACCATGGCAACGGTTACCATGGCAACGGTTACCATGGCAACGGTTACCATAGCAATGGATGCCATAGCAACCATTATCATAGCAACTGTTTTAATGGCAACCATAATTACTGTGTGTGTCTGAGCATGATCAGTGAAGTCTTGCCCCTTAATTTCTGAGCATGCTCAGTGCATTCCGGCTGCCTAGGTGTGTCTGAGCATGCTCAGTGCATTCCGTCTGCCTCAGTGTTTCTGAGCATGCTCAGTGCATTCCGTCAGCCTTAGTTACCTTTTGGAATTCAGTGCATTCCGTCTGCCTCAGTGTGTCTGAGCATGCTCAGTGCATTCCATCTGCCTTAGTTACCTTTTGGAACTCTTGTTGTTTTTTGTTTATCTTTAAATGTGCAAACATGGCAACGGTTACCATAGCAACCGTAACCATGGCAACGGTTACCATAGCAACCGTTACCATAGCAACCGTTACCATGGCAACCGTTACCATGGCAACCGTTACCATAGCAACCGTTACCATAGCAACCGTTACCATAGCAACCGTTACCATGGCAACGGTTACCATGGCAACGGTTACCATGGCAACAGTTACCATAGCAACCGTTACCATAGCAACCGTTACCATGGCAACCGTTACCATAGCAACCGTTACCATGGCAACCGTTACCATAGCAACGGTTTTAATGGCAACCATAATTACTGTGTGTGTCTGAGCATGCTCAGTGAAGTCTTGCCCCTTAATTTCTGAGCATGCTCAGTGCATTCCGGCTGCCTAGGTGTGTCTGAGCATGCTCAGTGCATTCCGTCAGCCTTAGTTACCTTTTGGAATTCAGTGCATTCCGGTTGCCTCAGTGTGTCTGAGCATGCTCAGTGCATTCCGTCTGCCCTAGTTACCTTTTGGAATTCAGTGCATTCCGCCTGCCTCAGTGTGTCTGAGCATGCTCAGTGCATTCCGTCAGCCTTAGTTACCTTTTGGAATTTAGTGCATTCCGCCTGCCTCAGTGTGTCTGAGCATGCTCAGTGCATTCCATCTGCCTTAGTTACCTTTTGGAACTCTTGTTGTTTTTTGTTTATCTTTAAATGTGCAAACATGGCAACGGTTACCATAGCAACCGTAACCATGGCAACGGTTACCATAGCAACCGTAACCATGGCAACGGTTACCATAGCAACCGTAACCATGGCAACGGTTACCATAGCAACCGTAACCATGGCAACGGTTACCATAGCAACCGTAACCATGGCAACGGTTACCATAGCAACCATTACCATAGCAACCGTTACCATGGCAACCGTTACCATGGCAACCATTACCATAGCAACCGTTACCATGGCAACCGTTACCATAGCAACCGTTACCATGGCAACCGTTACCATAGCAACGGTTACCATAGCAACCGTTACCATGGCAACCGTTACCATGGCAACCGTTACCATGGCAACCGTTGCCATAGCAACCGTTACCATGGCAACCGTTACCATAGCAACCGTTACCATGGCAACCGTTACCATGGCAACCGTTACCATAGCAACCGTTACCATGGCAACCGTTACCATGGCAACCGTTACCATAGCAACCGTTACCATGGCAACCGTTACCATAGCAACCGTTACCATGGCAACCGTTACCATAGCAACGGTTACCATAGCAACCGTTACCATGGCAACGGTTACCATGGCAACGGTTACCATAGCAATGGATGCCATAGCAACCATTATCATAGCAACTGTTTTAATGGCAACCATAATTACTGTGTGTGTCTGAGCATGCTCAGTGAAGTCTTGCCCCTTAATTTCTGAGCATGCTCAGTGCATTCCGGCTGCCTAGGTGTGTCTGAGCATGCTCAGTGCATTCCGTCTGCCTCAGTGTTTCTGAGCATGCTCAGTGCATTCCGTCTGCCCTAGTTCACTTTTGGAATTCAGTGCATTCCGTCAGCCTTAGTTACCTTTTGGAATTCAGTGCATTCCGCCTGCCTCAGTGTGTCTGAGCATGCTCAGTGCATTCCGTCAGCCTTAGTTACCTTTTGGAATTCAGTGCATTCCGCCTGTCTCAGTGTGTCTGAGCATGCTCAGTGCATTCCATCTGCCTTAGTTACCTTTTGGAACTCTTGTTGTTTTTTGTTTATCTTTAAATGTGCAAACATGGCAACGGTTACCATAGCAACCGTAACCATGGCAACGGTTACCATAGCAACCGTTACCATAGCAACCGTTACCATGGCAACCGTTACCATGGCAACCGTTACCATAGCAACCGTTACCATAGCAACCGTTACCATAGCAACCGTTACCATGGCAACGGTTACCATGGCAACGGTTACCATGGCAACAGTTACCATAGCAACCGTTACCATAGCAACCGTTACCATGGCAACCGTTACCATAGCAACCGTTACCATGGCAACCGTTACCATAGCAACGGTTTTAATGGCAACCATAATTACTGTGTGTGTCTGAGCATGCTCAGTGAAGTCTTGCCCCTTAATTTCTGAGCATGCTCAGTGCATTCCGGCTGCCTAGGTGTGTCTGAGCATGCTCAGTGCATTCCGTCAGCCTTAGTTACCTTTTGGAATTCAGTGCATTCCGGTTGCCTCAGTGTGTCTGAGCATGCTCAGTGCATTCCGTCTGCCCTAGTTACCTTTTGGAATTCAGTGCATTCCGCCTGCCTCAGTGTGTCTGAGCATGCTCAGTGCATTCCGTCAGCCTTAGTTACCTTTTGGAATTTAGTGCATTCCGCCTGCCTCAGTGTGTCTGAGCATGCTCAGTGCATTCCATCTGCCTTAGTTACCTTTTGGAACTCTTGTTGTTTTTTGTTTATCTTTAAATGTGCAAACATGGCAACGGTTACCATAGCAACCGTAACCATGGCAACGGTTACCATAGCAACGGTTTAATGGCAACGGTTACCATAGCAACCGTTACCATAGCCACGGTTACCATAGCAACCGTTACCATGGCAACCGTTACCATAGCAACTGATACCATGGCAACCGTTACCATGGCAACCGTTACCATGGCAACCGTTACCATGGCAACCGTTGCCATAGCAACCGTTACCATGGCAACCGTTACCATAGCAACCGTTACCATGGCAACCGTTACCATGGCAACCGTTACCATAGCAACCGTTACCATGGCAACCGTTACCATAGCAACGGTTACCATAGCAACCGTTACCATGGCAACGGTTACCATGGCAACGGTTACCATGGCAACGGTTACCATAGCAATGGATGCCATAGCAACCATTATCATAGCAACTGTTTTAATGGCAACCATAATTACTGTGTGTGTCTGAGCATGCTCAGTGAAGTCTTGCCCCTTAATTTCTGAGCATGCTCAGTGCATTCCGGCTGCCTAGGTGTGTCTGAGCATGCTCAGTGCATTCCGTCTGCCTCAGTGTTTCTGAGCATGCTCAGTGCATTCCGTCAGCCTTAGTTACCTTTTGGAATTCAGTGCATTCCGTCTGCCTCAGTGTGTCTGAGCATGCTCAGTGCATTCCATCTGCCTTAGTTACCTTTTGGAACTCTTGTTGTTTTTTGTTTATCTTTAAATGTGCAAACATGGCAACGGTTACCATAGCAACCTTAACCATGGCAACGGTTACCATAGCAACCGTTACCATAGCAACCGTTACCATGGCAACCGTTACCATGGCAACCGTTACCATGGCAACCGTTACCATGGCAACCGTTACCATGGCAACCGTTGCCATAACAACCGTTACCATGGCAACCGTTACCATAGCAACCGTTACCATGGCAACCGTTACCATAGCAACGGTTACCATAGCAACCGTTACCATAGCAACCGTTACCATGGCAACAGTTACCATGGCAACGGTTACCATAGCAATGGATGCCATAGCAACCATTATCATAGCAACTGTTTTAATGGCAACCATAATTACTGTGTGTGTCTGAGCATGCTCAGTGAAGTCTTGCCCCTTAATTTCTGAGCATGCTCAGTGCATTCCGGCTGCCTAGGTGTGTCTGAGCATGCTCAGTGCATTCCGTCTGCCTCAGTGTTTCTGAGCATGCTCAGTGCATTCCGTCTGCCCTAGTTCACTTTTGGAATTCAGTGCATTCCGTCAGCCTTAGTTACCTTTTGGAATTCAGTGCATTCCGCCTGCCTCAGTGTGTCTGAGCATGCTCAGTGCATTCCGTCAGCCTTAGTTACCTTTTGGAACTCTTGTTGTTTTTTGTTTATCTTTAAATGTGCAAACATGGCAACGGTTACCATAGCAACCGTAACCATGGCAACGGTTACCATAGCAACCGTTACCATAGCAACCGTTACCATGGCAACCGTTACCATGGCAACCGTTACCATAGCAACCGTTACCATAGCAACCGTTACCATAGCAACCATTACCATAGCAACCGTTACCATGGCAACCGTTACCATGGCAACCGTTACCATAGCAACCGTTACCATGGCAACCGTTACCATAGCAACCGTTACCATGGCAACCGTTACCATAGCAACGGTTACCATAGCAACCGTTACCATGGCAACCGTTACCATGGCAACCGTTACCATGGCAACCGTTGCCATAGCAACCGTTACCATGGCAACCGTTACCATAGCAACCGTTACCATGGCAACCGTTACCATGGCAACCGTTACCATAGCAACCGTTACCATGGCAACCGTTACCATGGCAACCGTTACCATAGCAACCGTTACCATGGCAACCGTTACCATAGCAACCGTTACCATGGCAACCGTTACCATAGCAACGGTTACCATAGCAACCGTTACCATGGCAACGGTTACCATGGCAACGGTTACCATAGCAATGGATGCCATAGCAACCATTATCATAGCAACTGTTTTAATGGCAACCATAATTACTGTGTGTGTCTGAGCATGCTCAGTGAAGTCTTGCCCCTTAATTTCTGAGCATGCTCAGTGCATTCCGGCTGCCTAGGTGTGTCTGAGCATGCTCAGTGCATTCCGTCTGCCTCAGTGTTTCTGAGCATGCTCAGTGCATTCCGTCTGCCCTAGTTCACTTTTGGAATTCAGTGCATTCCGTCAGCCTTAGTTACCTTTTGGAATTCAGTGCATTCCGCCTGCCTCAGTGTGTCTGAGCATGCTCAGTGCATTCCGTCAGCCTTAGTTACCTTTTGGAATTCAGTGCATTCCGCCTGCCTCAGTGTGTCTGAGCATGCTCAGTGCATTCCATCTGCCTTAGTTACCTTTTGGAACTCTTGTTGTTTTTTGTTTATCTTTAAATGTGCAAACATGGCAACGGTTACCATAGCAACCGTAACCATGGCAACGGTTACCATAGCAACCGTAACCATGGCAACGGTTACCATAGCAACCGTTACCATAGCAACCGTTACCATGGCAACCGTTACCATGGCAACCGTTACCATGGCAACCGTTAACATGGCAACCGTTGCCATAGCAACCGTTACCATGGCAACCGTTACCATAGCAACCGTTACCATGGCAACCGTTACCATAGCAACGGTTACCATAGCAACCGTTACCATAGCAACGGTTACCATGTCAACCGTTACCATAGCAACGGTTACCATAGCAACCGTTACCATGGCAACGGTTACCATGGCAACGGTTACCATGGCAACGGTTACCATAGCAATGGATGCCATAGCAACCATTATCATAGCAACTGTTTTAATGGCAACCATAATTACTGTGTGTGTCTGAGCATGCTCAGTGAAGTCTTGCCCCTTAATTTCTGAGCATGCTCAGTGCATTCCGGCTGCCTAGGTGTGTCTGAGCATGCTCAGTGCATTCCGTCTGCCTCAGTGTTTCTGAGCATGCTCAGTGCATTCCGTCAGCCTTAGTTACCTTATGGAATTCAGTGCATTCCGTCTGCCTCAGTGTGTCTGAGCATGCTCAGTGCATTCCATCTGCCTTAGTTACCTTTTGGAACTCTTGTTGTTTTTTGTTTATCTTTAAATGTGCAAACATGGCAACGGTTACCATAGCAACCGTAACCATGGCAACGGTTACCATAGCAACCGTAACCATGGCAACGGTTACCATAGCAACCGTAACCATGGCAACCGTTACCATAGCAACCGTTACCATGGCAACCGTTACCATGGCAACCATTACCATAGCAACCGTTACCATAGCAACCGTTACCATAGCAACCGTTACCATAGCAACCGTTACCATGGCAACCGTTACCATGGCAACCATTACCATAGCAACCGTTACCATGGCAACCGTTACCATAGCAACCGTTACCATGGCAACCGTTACCATAGCAACCGTTACCATGGCAACCGTTACCATGGCAACCGTTACCATGGCAACCGTTGCCATAGCAACCGTTACCATGGCAACCGTTACCATAGCAACCGTTACCATGGCAACCGTTACCATGGCAACCGTTACCATAGCAACCGTTATCATGGCAACCGTTACCATAGCAACGGTTACCATAGCAACGGTTACCATGGCAACGGTTACCATGGCAACGGTTACCATAGCAATGGATGCCATAGCAACCATTATCATAGCAACTGTTTTAATGGCAACCATAATTACTGTGTGTGTCTGAGCATGCTCAGTGAAGTCTTGCCCCTTAATTTCTGAGCATGCTCAGTGCATTCCGGCTGCCTAGGTGTGTCTGAGCATGCTCAGTGCATTCCGTCTGCCTCAGTGTTTCTGAGCATGCTCAGTGCATTCCGTCTGCCCTAGTTCACTTTTGGAATTCAGTGCATTCCGTCAGCCTTAGTTACCTTTTGGAATTCAGTGCATTCCGCCTGCCTCAGTGTGTCTGAGCATGCTCAGTGCATTCCGTCAGCCTTAGTTACCTTTTGGAATTCAGTGCATTCCGCCTGCCTCAGTGTGTCTGAGCATGCTCAGTGCATTCCATCTGCCTTAGTTACCTTTTGGAACTCTTGTTGTTTTTTGTTTATCTTTAAATGTGCAAACATGGCAACGGTTACCATAGCAACCGTAACCATGGCAACGGTTACCATAGCAACCGTAACCATGGCAACGGTTACCATAGCAACCGTTACCATAGCAACCGTTACCATGGCAACCGTTACCATGGCAACCGTTACCATGGCAACCGTTAACATGGCAACCGTTGCCATAGCAACCGTTACCATGGCAACCGTTACCATAGCAACCGTTACCATGGCAACCGTTACCATAGCAACGGTTACCATAGCAACCGTTACCATAGCAACGGTTACCATGGCAACCGTTACCATAGCAACGGTTACCATAGCAACCGTTACCATGGCAACGGTTACCATGGCAACGGTTACCATGGCAACGGTTACCATAGCAATGGATGCCATAGCAACCATTATCATAGCAACTGTTTTAATGGCAACCATAATTACTGTGTGTGTCTGAGCATGCTCAGTGAAGTCTTGCCCCTTAATTTCTGAGCATGCTCAGTGCATTCCGGCTGCCTAGGTGTGTCTGAGCATGCTCAGTGCATTCCGTCTGCCTCAGTGTTTCTGAGCATGCTCAGTGCATTCCGTCAGCCTTAGTTACCTTTTGGAATTCAGTGCATTCCGTCTGCCTCAGTGTGTCTGAGCATGCTCAGTGCATTCCATCTGCCTTAGTTACCTTTTGGAACTCTTGTTGTTTTTTGTTTATCTTTAAATGTGCAAACATGGCAACGGTTACCATAGCAACCGTAACCATGGCAACGGTTACCATAGCAACCGTAACCATGGCAACGGTTACCATAGCAACCGTAACCATGGCAACGGTTACCATAGCAACCGTTACCATAGCAACCGTTACCATAGCAACCGTTACCATGGCAACCGTTACCATGGCAACCGTTACCATAGCAACCGTTACCATAGCAACCGTTACCATAGCAACCGTTACCATGGCAACCGTTACCATGGCAACCGTTACCATGGCAACCGTTACCATGGCAACCGTTACCATGGCAACCGTTGCCATAGCAACCGTTACCATGGCAACCGTTACCATAGCAACCGTTACCATGGCAACCGTTACCATGGCAACCGTTACCATAGCAACCGTTACCATGGCAACCGTTACCATAGCAACGGTTACCATAGCAACCGTTACCATGGCAACGGTTACCATGGCAACGGTTACCATAGCAATGGATGCCATAGCAACCATTATCATAGCAACTGTTTTAATGGCAACCATAATTACTGTGTGTGTCTGAGCATGCTCAGTGAAGTCTTGCCCCTTAATTTCTGAGCATGCTCAGTGCATTCCGGCTGCCTAGGTGTGTCTGAGCATGCTCAGTGCATTCCGTCTGCCTCAGTGTTTCTGAGCATGCTCAGTGCATTCCGTCTGCCCTAGTTCACTTTTGGAATTCAGTGCATTCCGTCAGCCTTAGTTACCTTTTGGAATTCAGTGCATTCCGCCTGCCTCAGTGTGTCTGAGCATGCTCAGTGCATTCCGTCAGCCTTAGTTACCTTTTGGAATTCAGTGCATTCCGCCTGCCTCAGTGTGTCTGAGCATGCTCAGTGCATTCCATCTGCCTTAGTTACCTTTTGGAACTCTTGTTGTTTTTTGTTTATCTTTAAATGTGCAAACATGGCAACGGTTACCATAGCAACCGTAACCATGGCAACGGTTACCATAGCAACCGTAACCATGGCAACGGTTACCATAGCAACCGTAACCATGGCAACGGTTACCATAGCAACCATTACCATAGCAACCGTTACCATGGCAACCGTTACCATGGCAACCATTACCATAGCAACCGTTACCATGGCAACCGTTACCATAGCAACCGTTACCATGGCAACCGTTACCATAGCAACGGTTACCATAGCAACCGTTACCATGGCAACCGTTACCATGGCAACCGTTACCATGGCAACCGTTGCCATAGCAACCGTTACCATGGCAACCGTTACCATAGCAACCGTTACCATGGCAACCGTTACCATGGCAACCGTTACCATAGCAACCGTTACCATGGCAACCGTTACCATGGCAACCGTTACCATAGCAACCGTTACCATGGCAACCGTTACCATAGCAACCGTTACCATGGCAACCGTTACCATAGCAACGGTTACCATAGCAACCGTTACCATGGCAACGGTTACCATGGCAACGGTTACCATAGCAATGGATGCCATAGCAACCATTATCATAGCAACTGTTTTAATGGCAACCATAATTACTGTGTGTGTCTGAGCATGCTCAGTGAAGTCTTGCCCCTTAATTTCTGAGCATGCTCAGTGCATTCCGGCTGCCTAGGTGTGTCTGAGCATGCTCAGTGCATTCCGTCTGCCTCAGTGTTTCTGAGCATGCTCAGTGCATTCCGTCTGCCCTAGTTCACTTTTGGAATTCAGTGCATTCCGTCAGCCTTAGTTACCTTTTGGAATTCAGTGCATTCCGCCTGCCTCAGTGTGTCTGAGCATGCTCAGTGCATTCCGTCAGCCTTAGTTACCTTTTGGAATTCAGTGCATTCCGCCTGCCTCAGTGTGTCTGAGCATGCTCAGTGCATTCCATCTGCCTTAGTTACCTTTTGGAACTCTTGTTGTTTTTTGTTTATCTTTAAATGTGCAAACATGGCAACGGTTACCATAGCAACCGTAACCATGGCAACGGTTACCATAGCAACCGTAACCATGGCAACGGTTACCATAGCAACCGTTACCATAGCAACCGTTACCATGGCAACCGTTACCATGGCAACCGTTACCATGGCAACCGTTAACATGGCAACCGTTGCCATAGCAACCGTTACCATGGCAACCGTTACCATAGCAACCGTTACCATGGCAACCGTTACCATAGCAACGGTTACCATAGCAACCGTTACCATAGCAACGGTTACCATGGCAACCGTTACCATAGCAACGGTTACCATAGCAACCGTTACCATGGCAACGGTTACCATGGCAACGGTTACCATGGCAACGGTTACCATAGCAATGGATGCCATAGCAACCATTATCATAGCAACTGTTTTAATGGCAACCATAATTACTGTGTGTGTCTGAGCATGCTCAGTGAAGTCTTGCCCCTTAATTTCTGAGCATGCTCAGTGCATTCCGGCTGCCTAGGTGTGTCTGAGCATGCTCAGTGCATTCCGTCTGCCTCAGTGTTTCTGAGCATGCTCAGTGCATTCCGTCAGCCTTAGTTACCTTATGGAATTCAGTGCATTCCGTCTGCCTCAGTGTGTCTGAGCATGCTCAGTGCATTCCATCTGCCTTAGTTACCTTTTGGAACTCTTGTTGTTTTTTGTTTATCTTTAAATGTGCAAACATGGCAACGGTTACCATAGCAACCGTAACCATGGCAACGGTTACCATAGCAACCGTAACCATGGCAACGGTTACCATAGCAACCGTAACCATGGCAACGGTTACCATAGCAACCGTTACCATAGCAACCGTTACCATAGCAACCGTTACCATGGCAACCGTTACCATGGCAACCATTACCATAGCAACCGTTACCATGGCAACCATTACCATAGCAACCGTTACCATAGCAACCGTTACCATAGCAACCGTTACCATAGCAACCGTTACCATGGCAACCGTTACCATGGCAACCATTACCATAGCAACCGTTACCATGGCAACCGTTACCATAGCAACCGTTACCATGGCAACCGTTACCATAGCAACCGTTACCATGGCAACCGTTACCATGGCAACCGTTACCATGGCAACCGTTGCCATAGCAACCGTTACCATGGCAACCGTTACCATAGCAACCGTTACCATGGCAACCGTTACCATGGCAACCGTTACCATAGCAACCGTTACCATGGCAACCGTTACCATAGCAACGGTTACCATAGCAACGGTTACCATGGCAACGGTTACCATGGCAACGGTTACCATAGCAATGGATGCCATAGCAACCATTATCATAGCAACTGTTTTAATGGCAACCATAATTACTGTGTGTGTCTGAGCATGCTCAGTGAAGTCTTGCCCCTTAATTTCTGAGCATGCTCAGTGCATTCCGGCTGCCTAGGTGTGTCTGAGCATGCTCAGTGCATTCCGTCTGCCTCAGTGTTTCTGAGCATGCTCAGTGCATTCCGTCTGCCCTAGTTCACTTTTGGAATTCAGTGCATTCCGTCAGCCTTAGTTACCTTTTGGAATTCAGTGCATTCCGCCTGCCTCAGTGTGTCTGAGCATGCTCAGTGCATTCCGTCAGCCTTAGTTACCTTTTGGAATTCAGTGCATTCCGCCTGCCTCAGTGTGTCTGAGCATGCTCAGTGCATTCCATCTGCCTTAGTTACCTTTTGGAACTCTTGTTGTTTTTTGTTTATCTTTAAATGTGCAAACATGGCAACGGTTACCATAGCAACCGTAACCATGGCAACGGTTACCATAGCAACCGTAACCATGGCAACGGTTACCATAGCAACCGTTACCATAGCAACCGTTACCATGACAACCGTTACCATAGCAACGGTTACCATAGCAACCGTTACCATAGCAACGGTTACCATGGCAACCGTTACCATAGCAACGGTTACCATAGCAACCGTTACCATGGCAACGGTTACCATGGCAACGGTTACCATGGCAACGGTTACCATAGCAATGGATGCCATAGCAACCATTATCATAGCAACTGTTTTAATGGCAACCATAATTACTGTGTGTGTCTGAGCATGCTCAGTGAAGTCTTGCCCCTTAATTTCTGAGCATGCTCAGTGCATTCCGGCTGCCTAGGTGTGTCTGAGCATGCTCAGTGCATTCCGTCTGCCTCAGTGTTTCTGAGCATGCTCAGTGCATTCCGTCAGCCTTAGTTACCTTATGGAATTCAGTGCATTCCGTCTGCCTCAGTGTGTCTGAGCATGCTCAGTGCATTCCATCTGCCTTAGTTACCTTTTGGAACTCTTGTTGTTTTTTGTTTATCTTTAAATGTGCAAACATGGCAACGGTTACCATAGCAACCGTAACCATGGCAACGGTTACCATAGCAACCGTAACCATGGCAACGGTTACCATAGCAACCGTTACCATAGCAACCGTTACCATGGCAACCGTTACCATGGCAACCGTTACCATGGCAACCGTTGCCATAGCAACCGTTACCATGGCAACCGTTACCATAGCAACCGTTACCATGGCAACCGTTACCATGGCAACCGTTACCATAGCAACCGTTACCATGGCAACCGTTACCATAGCAACGGTTACCATAGCAACGGTTACCATGGCAACGGTTACCATGGCAACGGTTACCATAGCAATGGATGCCATAGCAACCATTATCATAGCAACTGTTTTAATGGCAACCATAATTACTGTGTGTGTCTGAGCATGCTCAGTGAAGTCTTGCCCCTTAATTTCTGAGCATGCTCAGTGCATTCCGGCTGCCTAGGTGTGTCTGAGCATGCTCAGTGCATTCCGTCTGCCTCAGTGTTTCTGAGCATGCTCAGTGCATTCCGTCTGCCCTAGTTCACTTTTGGAATTCAGTGCATTCCGTCAGCCTTAGTTACCTTTTGGAATTCAGTGCATTCCGCCTGCCTCAGTGTGTCTGAGCATGCTCAGTGCATTCCGTCAGCCTTAGTTACCTTTTGGAATTCAGTGCATTCCGCCTGCCTCAGTGTGTCTGAGCATGCTCAGTGCATTCCATCTGCCTTAGTTACCTTTTGGAACTCTTGTTGTTTTTTGTTTATCTTTAAATGTGCAAACATGGCAACGGTTACCATAGCAACCGTAACCATGGCAACGGTTACCATAGCAACCGTAACCATGGCAACGGTTACCATAGCAACCGTTACCATAGCAACCGTTACCATGGCAACCGTTACCATGGCAACCGTTACCATGGCAACCGTTAACATGGCAACCGTTGCCATAGCAACCGTTACCATGGCAACCGTTACCATAGCAACCGTTACCATGGCAACCGTTACCATAGCAACGGTTACCATAGCAACCGTTACCATAGCAACCGTTACCATGGCAACCGTTACCATGGCAACCGTTACCATGGCAACCGTTAACATGGCAACCGTTGCCATAGCAACCGTTACCATGGCAACCGTTACCATAGCAACCGTTACCATGGCAACCGTTACCATAGCAACGGTTACCATAGCAACCGTTACCATAGCAACGGTTACCATGGCAACCGTTACCATAGCAACGGTTACCATAGCAACCGTTACCATGGCAACGGTTACCATGGCAACGGTTACCATGGCAACGGTTACCATAGCAATGGATGCCATAGCAACCATTATCATAGCAACTGTTTTAATGGCAACCATAATTACTGTGTGTGTCTGAGCATGCTCAGTGAAGTCTTGCCCCTTAATTTCTGAGCATGCTCAGTGCATTCCGGCTGCCTAGGTGTGTCTGAGCATGCTCAGTGCATTCCGTCTGCCTCAGTGTTTCTGAGCATGCTCAGTGCATTCCGTCAGCCTTAGTTACCTTATGGAATTCAGTGCATTCCGTCTGCCTCAGTGTGTCTGAGCATGCTCAGTGCATTCCATCTGCCTTAGTTACCTTTTGGAACTCTTGTTGTTTTTTGTTTATCTTTAAATGTGCAAACATGGCAACGGTTACCATAGCAACCGTAACCATGGCAACGGTTACCATAGCAACCGTAACCATGGCAACGGTTACCATAGCAACCGTAACCATGGCAACGGTTACCATAGCAACCGTTACCATAGCAACCGTTACCATAGCAACCGTTACCATGGCAACCGTTACCATGGCAACCATTACCATAGCAACCGTTACCATGGCAACCATTACCATAGCAACCGTTACCATAGCAACCGTTACCATAGCAACCGTTACCATAGCAACCGTTACCATGGCAACCGTTACCATGGCAACCATTACCATAGCAACCGTTACCATGGCAACCGTTACCATAGCAACCGTTACCATGGCAACCGTTACCATAGCAACCGTTACCATGGCAACCGTTACCATGGCAACCGTTACCATGGCAACCGTTGCCATAGCAACCGTTACCATGGCAACCGTTACCATAGCAACCGTTACCATGGCAACCGTTACCATGGCAACCGTTACCATAGCAACCGTTACCATGGCAACCGTTACCATAGCAACGGTTACCATAGCAACGGTTACCATGGCAACGGTTACCATGGCAACGGTTACCATAGCAATGGATGCCATAGCAACCATTATCATAGCAACTGTTTTAATGGCAACCATAATTACTGTGTGTGTCTGAGCATGCTCAGTGAAGTCTTGCCCCTTAATTTCTGAGCATGCTCAGTGCATTCCGGCTGCCTAGGTGTGTCTGAGCATGCTCAGTGCATTCCGTCTGCCTCAGTGTTTCTGAGCATGCTCAGTGCATTCCGTCTGCCCAAGTTCACTTTTGGAATTCAGTGCATTCCGTCAGCCTTAGTTACCTTTTGGAATTCAGTGCATTCCGCCTGCCTCAGTGTGTCTGAGCATGCTCAGTGCATTCCGTCAGCCTTAGTTACCTTTTGGAATTCAGTGCATTCCGCCTGCCTCAGTGTGTCTGAGCATGCTCAGTGCATTCCATCTGCCTTAGTTACCTTTTGGAACTCTTGTTGTTTTTTGTTTATCTTTAAATGTGCAAACATGGCAACGGTTACCATAGCAACCGTAACCATGGCAACGGTTACCATAGCAACCGTAACCATGGCAACGGTTACCATAGCAACCGTTACCATAGCAACCGTTACCATGACAACCGTTACCATAGCAACGGTTACCATAGCAACCGTTACCATAGCAACGGTTACCATGGCAACCGTTACCATAGCAACGGTTACCATAGCAACCGTTACCATGGCAACGGTTACCATGGCAACGGTTACCATGGCAACGGTTACCATAGCAATGGATGCCATAGCAACCATTATCATAGCAACTGTTTTAATGGCAACCATAATTACTGTGTGTGTCTGAGCATGCTCAGTGAAGTCTTGCCCCTTAATTTCTGAGCATGCTCAGTGCATTCCGGCTGCCTAGGTGTGTCTGAGCATGCTCAGTGCATTCCGTCTGCCTCAGTGTTTCTGAGCATGCTCAGTGCATTCCGTCAGCCTTAGTTACCTTATGGAATTCAGTGCATTCCGTCTGCCTCAGTGTGTCTGAGCATGCTCAGTGCATTCCATCTGCCTTAGTTACCTTTTGGAACTCTTGTTGTTTTTTGTTTATCTTTAAATGTGCAAACATGGCAACGGTTACCATAGCAACCGTAACCATGGCAACGGTTACCATAGCAACCGTAACCATGGCAACGGTTACCATAGCAACCGTTACCATAGCAACCGTTACCATGGCAACCGTTACCATGGCAACCGTTACCATGGCAACCGTTGCCATAGCAACCGTTACCATGGCAACCGTTACCATAGCAACCGTTACCATGGCAACCGTTACCATGGCAACCGTTACCATAGCAACCGTTACCATGGCAACCGTTACCATAGCAACGGTTACCATAGCAACGGTTACCATGGCAACGGTTACCATGGCAACGGTTACCATAGCAATGGATGCCATAGCAACCATTATCATAGCAACTGTTTTAATGGCAACCATAATTACTGTGTGTGTCTGAGCATGCTCAGTGAAGTCTTGCCCCTTAATTTCTGAGCATGCTCAGTGCATTCCGGCTGCCTAGGTGTGTCTGAGCATGCTCAGTGCATTCCGTCTGCCTCAGTGTTTCTGAGCATGCTCAGTGCATTCCGTCTGCCCTAGTTCACTTTTGGAATTCAGTGCATTCCGTCAGCCTTAGTTACCTTTTGGAATTCAGTGCATTCCGCCTGCCTCAGTGTGTCTGAGCATGCTCAGTGCATTCCGTCAGCCTTAGTTACCTTTTGGAATTCAGTGCATTCCGCCTGCCTCAGTGTGTCTGAGCATGCTCAGTGCATTCCATCTGCCTTAGTTACCTTTTGGAACTCTTGTTGTTTTTTGTTTATCTTTAAATGTGCAAACATGGCAACGGTTACCATAGCAACCGTAACCATGGCAACGGTTACCATAGCAACCGTAACCATGGCAACGGTTACCATAGCAACCGTTACCATAGCAACCGTTACCATGGCAACCGTTACCATGGCAACCGTTACCATGGCAACCGTTAACATGGCAACCGTTGCCATAGCAACCGTTACCATGGCAACCGTTACCATAGCAACCGTTACCATGGCAACCGTTACCATAGCAACGGTTACCATAGCAACCGTTACCATAGCAACGGTTACCATGGCAACCGTTACCATAGCAACGGTTACCATAGCAACCGTTACCATGGCAACGGTTACCATGGCAACGGTTACCATGGCAACGGTTACCATAGCAATGGATGCCATAGCAACCATTATCATAGCAACTGTTTTAATGGCAACCATAATTACTGTGTGTGTCTGAGCATGCTCAGTGAAGTCTTGCCCCTTAATTTCTGAGCATGCTCAGTGCATTCCGGCTGCCTAGGTGTGTCTGAGCATGCTCAGTGCATTCCGTCTGCCTCAGTGTTTCTGAGCATGCTCAGTGCATTCCGTCAGCCTTAGTTACCTTTTGGAATTCAGTGCATTCCGTCTGCCTCAGTGTGTCTGAGCATGCTCAGTGCATTCCATCTGCCTTAGTTACCTTTTGGAACTCTTGTTGTTTTTTGTTTATCTTTAAATGTGCAAACATGGCAACGGTTACCATAGCAACCGTAACCATGGCAACGGTTACCATAGCAACCGTAACCATGGCAACGGTTACCATAGCAACCGTAACCATGGCAACGGTTACCATAGCAACCGTTACCATAGCAACCGTTACCATAGCAACCGTTACCATGGCAACCGTTACCATGGCAACCGTTACCATAGCAACCGTTACCATAGCAACCGTTACCATAGCAACCGTTACCATAGCAACCGTTACCATGGCAACCGTTACCATGGCAACCGTTACCATGGCAACCGTTACCATGACAACCGTTGCCATAGCAACCGTTACCATGGCAACCGTTACCATAGCAACCGTTACCATGGCAACCGTTACCATGGCAACCGTTACCATAGCAACCGTTACCATGGCAACCGTTACCATAGCAACGGTTACCATAGCAACCGTTACCATGGCAACGGTTACCATGGCAACGGTTACCATAGCAATGGATGCCATAGCAACCATTATCATAGCAACTGTTTTAATGGCAACCATAATTACTGTGTGTGTCTGAGCATGCTCAGTGAAGTCTTGCCCCTTAATTTCTGAGCATGCTCAGTGCATTCCGGCTGCCTAGGTGTGTCTGAGCATGCTCAGTGCATTCCGTCTGCCTCAGTGTTTCTGAGCATGCTCAGTGCATTCCGTCTGCCCTAGTTCACTTTTGGAATTCAGTGCATTCCGTCAGCCTTAGTTACCTTTTGGAATTCAGTGCATTCCGCCTGCCTCAGTGTGTCTGAGCATGCTCAGTGCATTCCGTCAGCCTTAGTTACCTTTTGGAATTCAGTGCATTCCGCCTGCCTCAGTGTGTCTGAGCATGCTCAGTGCATTCCATCTGCCTTAGTTACCTTTTGGAACTCTTGTTGTTTTTTGTTTATCTTTAAATGTGCAAACATGGCAACGGTTACCATAGCAACCGTAACCATGGCAACGGTTACCATAGCAACCGTAACCATGGCAACGGTTACCATAGCAACCGTAACCATGGCAACGGTTACCATAGCAACCATTACCATAGCAACCGTTACCATGGCAACCGTTACCATGGCAACCATTACCATAGCAACCGTTACCATGGCAACCGTTACCATAGCAACCGTTACCATGGCAACCGTTACCATAGCAACGGTTACCATAGCAACCGTTACCATGGCAACCGTTACCATGGCAACCGTTACCATGGCAACCGTTGCCATAGCAACCGTTACCATGGCAACCGTTACCATAGCAACCGTTACCATGGCAACCGTTACCATGGCAACCGTTACCATAGCAACCGTTACCATGGCAACCGTTACCATAGCAACCGTTACCATGGCAACCGTTACCATAGCAACCGTTACCATGGCAACCGTTACCATAGCAACCGTTACCATGGCAACCGTTACCATAGCAACGGTTACCATAGCAACCGTTACCATGGCAACGGTTACCATGGCAACGGTTACCATAGCAATGGATGCCATAGCAACCATTATCATAGCAACTGTTTTAATGGCAACCATAATTACTGTGTGTGTCTGAGCATGCTCAGTGAAGTCTTGCCCCTTAATTTCTGAGCATGCTCAGTGCATTCCGGCTGCCTAGGTGTGTCTGAGCATGCTCAGTGCATTCCGTCTGCCTCAGTGTTTCTGAGCATGCTCAGTGCATTCCGTCTGCCCTAGTTCACTTTTGGAATTCAGTGCATTCCGTCAGCCTTAGTTACCTTTTGGAATTCAGTGCATTCCGCCTGCCTCAGTGTGTCTGAGCATGCTCAGTGCATTCCGTCAGCCTTAGTTACCTTTTGGAATTCAGTGCATTCCGCCTGCCTCAGTGTGTCTGAGCATGCTCAGTGCATTCCATCTGCCTTAGTTACCTTTTGGAACTCTTGTTGTTTTTTGTTTATCTTTAAATGTGCAAACATGGCAACGGTTACCATAGCAACCGTAACCATGGCAACGGTTACCATAGCAACCGTAACCATGGCAACGGTTACCATAGCAACCGTTACCATAGCAACCGTTACCATGGCAACCGTTACCATGGCAACCGTTACCATGGCAACCGTTAACATGGCAACCGTTGCCATAGCAACCGTTACCATGGCAACCGTTACCATAGCAACCGTTACCATGGCAACCGTTACCATAGCAACGGTTACCATAGCAACCGTTACCATAGCAACGGTTACCATGGCAACCGTTACCATAGCAACGGTTACCATAGCAACCGTTACCATGGCAACGGTTACCATGGCAACGGTTACCATGGCAACGGTTACCATAGCAATGGATGCCATAGCAACCATTATCATAGCAACTGTTTTAATGGCAACCATAATTACTGTGTGTGTCTGAGCATGCTCAGTGAAGTCTTGCCCCTTAATTTCTGAGCATGCTCAGTGCATTCCGGCTGCCTAGGTGTGTCTGAGCATGCTCAGTGCATTCCGTCTGCCTCAGTGTTTCTGAGCATGCTCAGTGCATTCCGTCAGCCTTAGTTACCTTATGGAATTCAGTGCATTCCGTCTGCCTCAGTGTGTCTGAGCATGCTCAGTGCATTCCATCTGCCTTAGTTACCTTTTGGAACTCTTGTTGTTTTTTGTTTATCTTTAAATGTGCAAACATGGCAACGGTTACCATAGCAACCGTAACCATGGCAACGGTTACCATAGCAACCGTAACCATGGCAACGGTTACCATAGCAACCGTAACCATGGCAACGGTTACCATGGCAACCGTTACCATGGCAACCATTACCATAGCAACCGTTACCATGGCAACCGTTACCATAGCAACCGTTACCATGGCAACCGTTACCATAGCAATGGTTACCATAGCAACCGTTACCATGGCAACCGTTACCATGGCAACCGTTGCCATAGCAACCGTTACCATGGCAACCGTTACCATAGCAACCGTTACCATGGCAACCGTTACCATGGCAACCGTTACCATAGCAACCGTTACCATGGCAACCGTTACCATGGCAACCGTTACCATAGCAACCGTTACCATGGCAACCGTTACCATAGCAACCGTTACCATGGCAACCGTTACCATAGCAACGGTTACCATAGCAACCGTTACCATGGCAACGGTTACCATGGCAACGGTTACCATAGCAATGGATGCCATAGCAACCATTATCATAGCAACTGTTTTAATGGCAACCATAATTACTGTGTGTGTCTGAGCATGCTCAGTGAAGTCTTGCCCCTTAATTTCTGAGCATGCTCAGTGCATTCCGGCTGCCTAGGTGTGTCTGAGCATGCTCAGTGCATTCCGTCTGCCTCAGTGTTTCTGAGCATGCTCAGTGCATTCCGTCTGCCCTAGTTCACTTTTGGAATTCAGTGCATTCCGTCAGCCTTAGTTACCTTTTGGAATTCAGTGCATTCCGCCTGCCTCAGTGTGTCTGAGCATGCTCAGTGCATTCCGTCAGCCTTAGTTACCTTTTGGAATTCAGTGCATTCCGCCTGCCTCAGTGTGTCTGAGCATGCTCAGTGCATTCCATCTGCCTTAGTTACCTTTTGGAACTCTTGTTGTTTTTTGTTTATCTTTAAATGTGCAAACATGGCAACGGTTACCATAGCAACCGTAACCATGGCAACGGTTACCATAGCAACCGTAACCATGGCAACGGTTACCATAGCAACCGTTACCATAGCAACCGTTACCATGGCAACCGTTACCATGGCAACCGTTACCATGGCAACCGTTACCATGGCAACCGTTGCCATAGCAACCGTTACCATGGCAACCGTTACCATAGCAACCGTTACCATGGCAACCGTTACCATAGCAACGGTTACCATAGCAACCGTTACCATAGCAACGGTTACCATGTCAACCGTTACCATATCAACGGTTACCATAGCAACCGTTACCATGGCAACGGTTACCATGGCAACGGTTACCATGGCAACGGTTACCATAGCAATGGATGCCATAGCAACCATTATCATAGCAACTGTTTTAATGGCAACCATAATTACTGTGTGTGTCTGAGCATGCTCAGTGAAGTCTTGCCCCTTAATTTCTGAGCATGCTCAGTGCATTCCGGCTGCCTAGGTGTGTCTGAGCATGCTCAGTGCATTCCGTCTGCCTCAGTGTTTCTGAGCATGCTCAGTGCATTCCGTCAGCCTTAGTTACCTTATGGAATTCAGTGCATTCCGTCTGCCTCAGTGTGTCTGAGCATGCTCAGTGCATTCCATCTGCCTTAGTTACCTTTTGGAACTCTTGTTGTTTTTTGTTTATCTTTAAATGTGCAAACATGGCAACGGTTACCATAGCAACCGTAACCATGGCAACGGTTACCATAGCAACCGTAACCATGGCAACGGTTACCATAGCAACCGTAACCATGGCAACGGTTACCATAGCAACCGTTACCATAGCAACCGTTACCATAGCAACCGTTACCATGGCAACCGTTACCATGGCAACCATTACCATAGCAACCGTTACCATAGCAACCGTTACCATAGCAACCGTTACCATAGCAACCGTTACCATGGCAACCGTTACCATGGCAACCATTACCATAGCAACCGTTACCATGGCAACCGTTACCATAGCAACCGTTACCATGGCAACCGTTACCATAGCAACCGTTACCATGGCAACCGTTACCATGGCAACCGTTGCCATAGCAACCGTTACCATGGCAACCGTTACCATAGCAACCGTTACCATGGCAACCGTTACCATGGCAACCGTTACCATAGCAACCGTTACCATGGCAACCGTTACCATAGCAACGGTTACCATAGCAACGGTTACCATGGCAACGGTTACCATGGCAACGGTTACCATAGCAATGGATGCCATAGCAACCATTATCATAGCAACTGTTTTAATGGCAACCATAATTACTGTGTGTGTCTGAGCATGCTCAGTGAAGTCTTGCCCCTTAATTTCTGAGCATGCTCAGTGCATTCCGGCTGCCTAGGTGTGTCTGAGCATGCTCAGTGCATTCCGTCTGCCTCAGTGTTTCTGAGCATGCTCAGTGCATTCCGTCTGCCCTAGTTCACTTTTGGAATTCAGTGCATTCCGTCAGCCTTAGTTACCTTTTGGAATTCAGTGCATTCCGCCTGCCTCAGTGTGTCTGAGCATGCTCAGTGCATTCCGTCAGCCTTAGTTACCTTTTGGAATTCAGTGCATTCCGCCTGCCTCAGTGTGTCTGAGCATGCTCAGTGCATTCCATCTGCCTTAGTTACCTTTTGGAACTCTTGTTGTTTTTTGTTTATCTTTAAATGTGCAAACATGGCAACGGTTACCATAGCAACCGTAACCATGGCAACGGTTACCATAGCAACCGTAACCATGGCAACGGTTACCATAGCAACCGTTACCATAGCAACCGTTACCATGGCAACCGTTACCATGGCAACCGTTACCATGGCAACCGTTAACATGGCAACCGTTGCCATAGCAACCGTTACCATGGCAACCGTTACCATAGCAACCGTTACCATGGCAACCGTTACCATAGCAACGGTTACCATAGCAACCGTTACCATAGCAACGGTTACCATGGCAACCGTTACCATAGCAACGGTTACCATAGCAACCGTTACCATGGCAACGGTTACCATGGCAACGGTTACCATGGCAACGGTTACCATAGCAATGGATGCCATAGCAACCATTATCATAGCAACTGTTTTAATGGCAACCATAATTACTGTGTGTGTCTGAGCATGCTCAGTGAAGTCTTGCCCCTTAATTTCTGAGCATGCTCAGTGCATTCCGGCTGCCTAGGTGTGTCTGAGCATGCTCAGTGCATTCCGTCTGCCTCAGTGTTTCTGAGCATGCTCAGTGCATTCCGTCAGCCTTAGTTACCTTTTGGAATTCAGTGCATTCCGTCTGCCTCAGTGTGTCTGAGCATGCTCAGTGCATTCCATCTGCCTTAGTTACCTTTTGGAACTCTTGTTGTTTTTTGTTTATCTTTAAATGTGCAAACATGGCAACGGTTACCATAGCAACCGTAACCATGGCAACGGTTACCATAGCAACCGTAACCATGGCAACGGTTACCATAGCAACCGTAACCATGGCAACGGTTACCATAGCAACCGTTACCATAGCAACCGTTACCATAGCAACCGTTACCATGGCAACCGTTACCATGGCAACCGTTACCATAGCAACCGTTACCATAGCAACCGTTACCATAGCAACCGTTACCATGGCAACCGTTACCATGGCAACCGTTACCATGGCAACCGTTACCATGGCAACCGTTGCCATAGCAACCGTTACCATGGCAACCGTTACCATAGCAACCGTTACCATGGCAACCGTTACCATGGCAACCGTTACCATAGCAACCGTTACCATGGCAACCGTTACCATAGCAACGGTTACCATAGCAACCGTTACCATGGCAACGGTTACCATGGCAACGGTTACCATAGCAATGGATGCCATAGCAACCATTATCATAGCAACTGTTTTAATGGCAACCATAATTACTGTGTGTGTCTGAGCATGCTCAGTGAAGTCTTGCCCCTTAATTTCTGAGCATGCTCAGTGCATTCCGGCTGCCTAGGTGTGTCTGAGCATGCTCAGTGCATTCCGTCTGCCTCAGTGTTTCTGAGCATGCTCAGTGCATTCCGTCTGCCCTAGTTCACTTTTGGAATTCAGTGCATTCCGTCAGCCTTAGTTACCTTTTGGAATTCAGTGCATTCCGCCTGCCTCAGTGTGTCTGAGCATGCTCAGTGCATTCCGTCAGCCTTAGTTACCTTTTGGAATTCAGTGCATTCCGCCTGCCTCAGTGTGTCTGAGCATGCTCAGTGCATTCCATCTGCCTTAGTTACCTTTTGGAACTCTTGTTGTTTTTTGTTTATCTTTAAATGTGCAAACATGGCAACGGTTACCATAGCAACCGTAACCATGGCAACGGTTACCATAGCAACCGTAACCATGGCAACGGTTACCATAGCAACCGTTACCATAGCAACCGTTACCATGGCAACCGTTAACATGGCAACCGTTGCCATAGCAACCGTTACCATGGCAACCGTTACCATAGCAACTGTTACCATAGCAACCGTTACCATAGCAACCGTTACCATAGCAACCGTTACCATGGCAACCGTTACCATGGCAACCATTACCATAGCAACCGTTACCATGGCAACCGTTACCATAGCAACCGTTACCATGGCAACCGTTACCATAGCAACCGTTACCATAGCAACCGTTACCATGGCAACCGTTACCATGGCAACCGTTACCATGGCAACCGTTGCCATAGCAACCGTTACCATGGCAACCGTTACCATAGCAACCGTTACCATGGCAACCGTTACCATGGCAACCGTTACCATAGCAACCGTTACCATGGCAACCGTTACCATAGCAACCGTTACCATGGCAACCGTTACCATAGCAACGGTTACCATAGCAACCGTTACCATGGCAACGGTTACCATGGCAACGGTTACCATAGCAATGGATGCCATAGCAACCATTATCATAGCAACTGTTTTAATGGCAACCATAATTACTGTGTGTGTCTGAGCATGCTCAGTGAAGTCTTGCCCCTTAATTTCTGAGCATGCTCAGTGCATTCCGGCTGCCTAGGTGTGTCTGAGCATGCTCAGTGCATTCCGTCTGCCTCAGTGTTTCTGAGCATGCTCAGTGCATTCCGTCAGCCTTAGTTACCTTTTGGAATTCAGTGCATTCCGTCTGCCTCAGTGTGTCTGAGCATGCTCAGTGCATTCCATCTGCCTTAGTTACCTTTTGGAACTCTTGTTGTTTTTTGTTTATCTTTAAATGTGCAAACATGGCAACGGTTACCATAGCAACCGTAACCATGGCAACGGTTACCATAGCAACCGTAACCATGGCAACGGTTACCATAGCAACCGTAACCATGGCAACGGTTACCATAGCAACCGTTACCATAGCAACCGTTACCATAGCAACCGTTACCATGGCAACCGTTACCATGGCAACCGTTACCATAGCAACCGTTACCATAGCAACCGTTACCATAGCAACCGTTACCATAGCAACCGTTACCATGGCAACCGTTACCATGGCAACCGTTACCATGGCAACCGTTACCATGGCAACCGTTGCCATAGCAACCGTTACCATGGCAACCGTTACCATAGCAACCGTTACCATGGCAACCGTTACCATGGCAACCGTTACCATAGCAACCGTTACCATGGCAACCGTTACCATAGCAACGGTTACCATAGCAACCGTTACCATGGCAACGGTTACCATGGCAACGGTTACCATAGCAATGGATGCCATAGCAACCATTATCATAGCAACTGTTTTAATGGCAACCATAATTACTGTGTGTGTCTGAGCATGCTCAGTGAAGTCTTGCCCCTTAATTTCTGAGCATGCTCAGTGCATTCCGGCTGCCTAGGTGTGTCTGAGCATGCTCAGTGCATTCCGTCTGCCTCAGTGTTTCTGAGCATGCTCAGTGCATTCCGTCTGCCCTAGTTCACTTTTGGAATTCAGTGCATTCCGTCAGCCTTAGTTACCTTTTGGAATTCAGTGCATTCCGCCTGCCTCAGTGTGTCTGAGCATGCTCAGTGCATTCCGTCAGCCTTAGTTACCTTTTGGAATTCAGTGCATTCCGCCTGCCTCAGTGTGTCTGAGCATGCTCAGTGCATTCCATCTGCCTTAGTTACCTTTTGGAACTCTTGTTGTTTTTTGTTTATCTTTAAATGTGCAAACATGGCAACGGTTACCATAGCAACCGTAACCATGGCAACGGTTACCATAGCAACCGTAACCATGGCAACGGTTACCATAGCAACCGTTACCATAGCAACCGTTACCATGGCAACCGTTAACATGGCAACCGTTGCCATAGCAACCGTTACCATGGCAACCGTTACCATAGCAACTGTTACCATAGCAACCGTTACCATAGCAACCGTTACCATAGCAACCGTTACCATGGCAACCGTTACCATGGCAACCATTACCATAGCAACCGTTACCATGGCAACCGTTACCATAGCAACCGTTACCATGGCAACCGTTACCATAGCAACCGTTACCATAGCAACCGTTACCATGGCAACCGTTACCATGGCAACCGTTACCATGGCAACCGTTGCCATAGCAACCGTTACCATGGCAACCGTTACCATAGCAACCGTTACCATGGCAACCGTTACCATGGCAACCGTTACCATAGCAACCGTTACCATGGCAACCGTTACCATAGCAACCGTTACCATGGCAACCGTTACCATAGCAACGGTTACCATAGCAACCGTTACCATGGCAACGGTTACCATGGCAACGGTTACCATAGCAATGGATGCCATAGCAACCATTATCATAGCAACTGTTTTAATGGCAACCATAATTACTGTGTGTGTCTGAGCATGCTCAGTGAAGTCTTGCCCCTTAATTTCTGAGCATGCTCAGTGCATTCCGGCTGCCTAGGTGTGTCTGAGCATGCTCAGTGCATTCCGTCTGCCTCAGTGTTTCTGAGCATGCTCAGTGCATTCCGTCAGCCTTAGTTACCTTTTGGAATTCAGTGCATTCCGTCTGCCTCAGTGTGTCTGAGCATGCTCAGTGCATTCCATCTGCCTTAGTTACCTTTTGGAACTCTTGTTGTTTTTTGTTTATCTTTAAATGTGCAAACATGGCAACGGTTACCATAGCAACCGTAACCATGGCAACGGTTACCATAGCAACCGTAACCATGGCAACGGTTACCATAGCAACCGTAACCATGGCAACGGTTACCATAGCAACCGTTACCATAGCAACCGTTACCATAGCAACCGTTACCATGGCAACCGTTACCATGGCAACCGTTACCATAGCAACCGTTACCATAGCAACCGTTACCATAGCAACCGTTACCATAGCAACCGTTACCATGGCAACCGTTACCATGGCAACCGTTACCATGGCAACCGTTACCATGGCAACCGTTGCCATAGCAACCGTTACCATGGCAACCGTTACCATAGCAACCGTTACCATGGCAACCGTTACCATGGCAACCGTTACCATAGCAACCGTTACCATGGCAACCGTTACCATAGCAACGGTTACCATAGCAACCGTTACCATGGCAACGGTTACCATGGCAACGGTTACCATAGCAATGGATGCCATAGCAACCATTATCATAGCAACTGTTTTAATGGCAACCATAATTACTGTGTGTGTCTGAGCATGCTCAGTGAAGTCTTGCCCCTTAATTTCTGAGCATGCTCAGTGCATTCCGGCTGCCTAGGTGTGTCTGAGCATGCTCAGTGCATTCCGTCTGCCTCAGTGTTTCTGAGCATGCTCAGTGCATTCCGTCTGCCCTAGTTCACTTTTGGAATTCAGTGCATTCCGTCAGCCTTAGTTACCTTTTGGAATTCAGTGCATTCCGCCTGCCTCAGTGTGTCTGAGCATGCTCAGTGCATTCCATCTGCCTTAGTTACCTTTTGGAACTCTTGTTGTTTTTTGTTTATCTTTAAATGTGCAAACATGGCAACGGTTACCATAGCAACCGTAACCATGGCAACGGTTACCATAGCAACCGTAACCATGGCAACGGTTACCATAGCAACCGTTACCATAGCAACCGTTACCATGGCAACCGTTAACATGGCAACCGTTGCCATAGCAACCGTTACCATGGCAACCGTTACCATAGCAACCGTTACCATAGCAACCGTTACCATAGCAACCGTTACCATGGCAACCGTTACCATGGCAACCATTACCATAGCAACCGTTACCATGGCAACCGTTACCATAGCAACCGTTACCATGGCAACCGTTACCATAGCAACCGTTACCATAGCAACCGTTACCATGGCAACCGTTACCATGGCAACCGTTACCATGGCAACCGTTGCCATAGCAACCGTTACCATGGCAACCGTTACCATAGCAACCGTTACCATGGCAACCGTTACCATGGCAACCGTTACCATAGCAACCGTTACCATGGCAACCGTTACCATGGCAACCGTTACCATAGCAACCGTTACCATGGCAACCGTTACCATAGCAACGGTTACCATAGCAACCGTTACCATGGCAACGGTTACCATGGCAACGGTTACCATAGCAATGGATGCCATAGCAACCATTATCATAGCAACTGTTTTAATGGCAACCATAATTACTGTGTGTGTCTGAGCATGCTCAGTGAAGTCTTGCCCCTTAATTTCTGAGCATGCTCAGTGCATTCCGTCTGCCCTAGTTCACTTTTGGAATTCAGTGCATTCCGTCAGCCTTAGTTACCTTTTGGAATTCAGTGCATTCCGCCTGCCTCAGTGTGTCTGAGCATGCTCAGTGCATTCCATCTGCCTTAGTTACCTTTTGGAACTCTTGTTGTTTTTTGTTTATCTTTAAATGTGCAAACATGGCAACGGTTACCATAGCAACCGTAACCATGGCAACGGTTACCATAGCAACCGTAACCATGGCAACGGTTACCATAGCAACCGTTACCATAGCAACCGTTACCATGGCAACCGTTACCATGGCAACCGTTACCATGGCAACCGTTAACATGGCAACCGTTGCCATAGCAACCGTTACCATGGCAACCGTTACCATAGCAACCGTTACCATGGCAACCGTTACCATAGCAACGGTTACCATAGCAACCGTTACCATAGCAACGGTTACCATGGCAACCGTTACCATAGCAACGGTTACCATAGCAACCGTTACCATGGCAACGGTTACCATGGCAACGGTTACCATGGCAACGGTTACCATAGCAATGGATGCCATAGCAACCATTATCATAGCAACTGTTTTAATGGCAACCATAATTACTGTGTGTGTCTGAGCATGCTCAGTGAAGTCTTGCCCCTTAATTTCTGAGCATGCTCAGTGCATTCCGGCTGCCTAGGTGTGTCTGAGCATGCTCAGTGCATTCCGTCTGCCTCAGTGTTTCTGAGCATGCTCAGTGCATTCCGTCAGCCTTAGTTACCTTTTGGAATTCAGTGCATTCCGTCTGCCTCAGTGTGTCTGAGCATGCTCAGTGCATTCCATCTGCCTTAGTTACCTTTTGGAACTCTTGTTGTTTTTTGTTTATCTTTAAATGTGCAAACATGGCAACGGTTACCATAGCAACCGTAACCATGGCAACGGTTACCATAGCAACCGTAACCATGGCAACGGTTACCATAGCAACCGTAACCATGGCAACGGTTACCATAGCAACCGTTACCATAGCAACCGTTACCATAGCAACCGTTACCATGGCAACCGTTACCATGGCAACCGTTACCATAGCAACCGTTACCATAGCAACCGTTACCATAGCAACCGTTACCATAGCAACCGTTACCATGGCAACCGTTACCATGGCAACCGTTACCATGGCAACCGTTACCATGGCAACCGTTGCCATAGCAACCGTTACCATGGCAACCGTTACCATAGCAACCGTTACCATGGCAACCGTTACCATGGCAACCGTTACCATAGCAACCGTTACCATGGCAACCGTTACCATAGCAACGGTTACCATAGCAACCGTTACCATGGCAACGGTTACCATGGCAACGGTTACCATAGCAATGGATGCCATAGCAACCATTATCATAGCAACTGTTTTAATGGCAACCATAATTACTGTGTGTGTCTGAGCATGCTCAGTGAAGTCTTGCCCCTTAATTTCTGAGCATGCTCAGTGCATTCCGGCTGCCTAGGTGTGTCTGAGCATGCTCAGTGCATTCCGTCTGCCTCAGTGTTTCTGAGCATGCTCAGTGCATTCCGTCTGCCCTAGTTCACTTTTGGAATTCAGTGCATTCCGTCAGCCTTAGTTACCTTTTGGAATTCAGTGCATTCCGCCTGCCTCAGTGTGTCTGAGCATGCTCAGTGCATTCCATCTGCCTTAGTTACCTTTTGGAACTCTTGTTGTTTTTTGTTTATCTTTAAATGTGCAAACATGGCAACGGTTACCATAGCAACCGTAACCATGGCAACGGTTACCATAGCAACCGTAACCATGGCAACGGTTACCATAGCAACCGTTACCATAGCAACCGTTACCATGGCAACCGTTAACATGGCAACCGTTGCCATAGCAACCGTTACCATGGCAACCGTTACCATAGCAACCGTTACCATAGCAACCGTTACCATAGCAACCGTTACCATGGCAACCGTTACCATGGCAACCATTACCATAGCAACCGTTACCATGGCAACCGTTACCATAGCAACCGTTACCATGGCAACCGTTACCATAGCAACCGTTACCATAGCAACCGTTACCATGGCAACCGTTACCATGGCAACCGTTACCATGGCAACCGTTGCCATAGCAACCGTTACCATGGCAACCGTTACCATAGCAACCGTTACCATGGCAACCGTTACCATGGCAACCGTTACCATAGCAACCGTTACCATGGCAACCGTTACCATGGCAACCGTTACCATAGCAACCGTTACCATGGCAACCGTTACCATAGCAACGGTTACCATAGCAACCGTTACCATGGCAACGGTTACCATGGCAACGGTTACCATAGCAATGGATGCCATAGCAACCATTATCATAGCAACTGTTTTAATGGCAACCATAATTACTGTGTGTGTCTGAGCATGCTCAGTGAAGTCTTGCCCCTTAATTTCTGAGCATGCTCAGTGCATTCCGTCTGCCCTAGTTCACTTTTGGAATTCAGTGCATTCCGTCAGCCTTAGTTACCTTTTGGAATTCAGTGCATTCCGCCTGCCTCAGTGTGTCTGAGCATGCTCAGTGCATTCCATCTGCCTTAGTTACCTTTTGGAACTCTTGTTGTTTTTTGTTTATCTTTAAATGTGCAAACATGGCAACGGTTACCATAGCAACCGTAACCATGGCAACGGTTACCATAGCAACCGTAACCATGGCAACGGTTACCATAGCAACCGTTACCATAGCAACCGTTACCATGGCAACCGTTACCATGGCAACCGTTACCATGGCAACCGTTAACATGGCAACCGTTGCCATAGCAACCGTTACCATGGCAACCGTTACCATAGCAACCGTTACCATGGCAACCGTTACCATAGCAACGGTTACCATAGCAACCGTTACCATAGCAACGGTTACCATGGCAACCGTTACCATAGCAACGGTTACCATAGCAACCGTTACCATGGCAACGGTTACCATGGCAACGGTTACCATGGCAACGGTTACCATAGCAATGGATGCCATAGCAACCATTATCATAGCAACTGTTTTAATGGCAACCATAATTACTGTGTGTGTCTGAGCATGCTCAGTGAAGTCTTGCCCCTTAATTTCTGAGCATGCTCAGTGCATTCCGGCTGCCTAGGTGTGTCTGAGCATGCTCAGTGCATTCCGTCTGCCTCAGTGTTTCTGAGCATGCTCAGTGCATTCCGTCAGCCTTAGTTACCTTTTGGAATTCAGTGCATTCCGTCTGCCTCAGTGTGTCTGAGCATGCTCAGTGCATTCCATCTGCCTTAGTTACCTTTTGGAACTCTTGTTGTTTTTTGTTTATCTTTAAATGTGCAAACATGGCAACGGTTACCATAGCAACCGTAACCATGGCAACGGTTACCATAGCAACCGTAACCATGGCAACGGTTACCATAGCAACCGTAACCATGGCAACGGTTACCATAGCAACCGTTACCATAGCAACCGTTACCATAGCAACCGTTACCATGGCAACCGTTACCATGGCAACCGTTACCATAGCAACCGTTACCATAGCAACCGTTACCATAGCAACCGTTACCATAGCAACCGTTACCATGGCAACCGTTACCATGGCAACCGTTACCATGGCAACCGTTACCATGGCAACCGTTGCCATAGCAACCGTTACCATGGCAACCGTTACCATAGCAACCGTTACCATGGCAACCGTTACCATGGCAACCGTTACCATAGCAACCGTTACCATGGCAACCGTTACCATAGCAACGGTTACCATAGCAACCGTTACCATGGCAACGGTTACCATGGCAACGGTTACCATAGCAATGGATGCCATAGCAACCATTATCATAGCAACTGTTTTAATGGCAACCATAATTACTGTGTGTGTCTGAGCATGCTCAGTGAAGTCTTGCCCCTTAATTTCTGAGCATGCTCAGTGCATTCCGGCTGCCTAGGTGTGTCTGAGCATGCTCAGTGCATTCCGTCTGCCTCAGTGTTTCTGAGCATGCTCAGTGCATTCCGTCTGCCCTAGTTCACTTTTGGAATTCAGTGCATTCCGTCAGCCTTAGTTACCTTTTGGAATTCAGTGCATTCCGCCTGCCTCAGTGTGTCTGAGCATGCTCAGTGCATTCCGTCAGCCTTAGTTACCTTTTGGAATTCAGTGCATTCCGCCTGCCTCAGTGTGTCTGAGCATGCTCAGTGCATTCCATCTGCCTTAGTTACCTTTTGGAACTCTTGTTGTTTTTTGTTTATCTTTAAATGTGCAAACATGGCAACGGTTACCATAGCAACCGTAACCATGGCAACGGTTACCATAGCAACCGTAACCATGGCAACGGTTACCATAGCAACCGTTACCATAGCAACCGTTACCATGGCAACCGTTACCATGGCAACCGTTACCATAGCAACCGTTACCATAGCAACCGTTACCATGGCAACCGTTACCATGGCAACCGTTACCATGGCAACCGTTGCCATAGCAACCGTTACCATGGCAACCGTTACCATAGCAACCGTTACCATGGCAACCGTTACCATGGCAACCGTTACCATAGCAACCGTTACCATGGCAACCGTTACCATAGCAACCGTTACCATGGCAACCGTTACCATAGCAACGGTTACCATAGCAACCGTTACCATGGCAACGGTTACCATGGCAACGGTTACCATAGCAATGGATGCCATAGCAACCATTATCATAGCAACTGTTTTAATGGCAACCATAATTACTGTGTGTGTCTGAGCATGCTCAGTGAAGTCTTGCCCCTTAATTTCTGAGCATGCTCAGTGCATTCCGGCTGCCTAGGTGTGTCTGAGCATGCTCAGTGCATTCCGTCTGCCTCAGTGTTTCTGAGCATGCTCAGTGCATTCCGTCAGCCTTAGTTACCTTTTGGAATTCAGTGCATTCCGTCTGCCTCAGTGTGTCTGAGCATGCTCAGTGCATTCCATCTGCCTTAGTTACCTTTTGGAACTCTTGTTGTTTTTTGTTTATCTTTAAATGTGCAAACATGGCAACGGTTACCATAGCAACCGTAACCATGGCAACGGTTACCATAGCAACCGTAACCATGGCAACGGTTACCATAGCAACCGTAACCATGGCAACGGTTACCATAGCAACCGTTACCATAGCAACCGTTACCATAGCAACCGTTACCATGGCAACCGTTACCATGGCAACCGTTACCATAGCAACCGTTACCATAGCAACCGTTACCATAGCAACCGTTACCATAGCAACCGTTACCATGGCAACCGTTACCATGGCAACCGTTACCATGGCAACCGTTACCATGGCAACCGTTGCCATAGCAACCGTTACCATGGCAACCGTTACCATAGCAACCGTTACCATGGCAACCGTTACCATGGCAACCGTTACCATAGCAACCGTTACCATGGCAACCGTTACCATAGCAACGGTTACCATAGCAACCGTTACCATGGCAACGGTTACCATGGCAACGGTTACCATAGCAATGGATGCCATAGCAACCATTATCATAGCAACTGTTTTAATGGCAACCATAATTACTGTGTGTGTCTGAGCATGCTCAGTGAAGTCTTGCCCCTTAATTTCTGAGCATGCTCAGTGCATTCCGGCTGCCTAGGTGTGTCTGAGCATGCTCAGTGCATTCCGTCTGCCTCAGTGTTTCTGAGCATGCTCAGTGCATTCCGTCTGCCCTAGTTCACTTTTGGAATTCAGTGCATTCCGTCAGCCTTAGTTACCTTTTGGAATTCAGTGCATTCCGCCTGCCTCAGTGTGTCTGAGCATGCTCAGTGCATTCCATCTGCCTTAGTTACCTTTTGGAACTCTTGTTGTTTTTTGTTTATCTTTAAATGTGCAAACATGGCAACGGTTACCATAGCAACCGTAACCATGGCAACGGTTACCATAGCAACCGTAACCATGGCAACGGTTACCATAGCAACCGTTACCATAGCAACCGTTACCATGGCAACCGTTAACATGGCAACCGTTGCCATAGCAACCGTTGCCATAGCAACCGTTACCATGGCAACCGTTACCATAGCAACCGTTACCATAGCAACCGTTACCATAGCAACCGTTACCATGGCAACCGTTACCATGGCAACCATTACCATAGCAACCGTTACCATGGCAACCGTTACCATAGCAACCGTTACCATGGCAACCGTTACCATAGCAACCGTTACCATAGCAACCGTTACCATGGCAACCGTTACCATGGCAACCGTTACCATGGCAACCGTTGCCATAGCAACCGTTACCATGGCAACCGTTACCATAGCAACCGTTACCATGGCAACCGTTACCATGGCAACCGTTACCATAGCAACCGTTACCATGGCAACCGTTACCATGGCAACCGTTACCATAGCAACCGTTACCATGGCAACCGTTACCATAGCAACGGTTACCATAGCAACCGTTACCATGGCAACGGTTACCATGGCAACGGTTACCATAGCAATGGATGCCATAGCAACCATTATCATAGCAACTGTTTTAATGGCAACCATAATTACTGTGTGTGTCTGAGCATGCTCAGTGAAGTCTTGCCCCTTAATTTCTGAGCATGCTCAGTGCATTCCGTCTGCCCTAGTTCACTTTTGGAATTCAGTGCATTCCGTCAGCCTTAGTTACCTTTTGGAATTCAGTGCATTCCGCCTGCCTCAGTGTGTCTGAGCATGCTCAGTGCATTCCATCTGCCTTAGTTACCTTTTGGAACTCTTGTTGTTTTTTGTTTATCTTTAAATGTGCAAACATGGCAACGGTTACCATAGCAACCGTAACCATGGCAACGGTTACCATAGCAACCGTAACCATGGCAACGGTTACCATAGCAACCGTTACCATAGCAACCGTTACCATGGCAACCGTTACCATGGCAACCGTTACCATGGCAACCGTTAACATGGCAACCGTTGCCATAGCAACCGTTACCATGGCAACCGTTACCATAGCAACCGTTACCATGGCAACCGTTACCATAGCAACGGTTACCATAGCAACCGTTACCATAGCAACGGTTACCATGGCAACCGTTACCATAGCAACGGTTACCATAGCAACCGTTACCATGGCAACGGTTACCATGGCAACGGTTACCATGGCAACGGTTACCATAGCAATGGATGCCATAGCAACCATTATCATAGCAACTGTTTTAATGGCAACCATAATTACTGTGTGTGTCTGAGCATGCTCAGTGAAGTCTTGCCCCTTAATTTCTGAGCATGCTCAGTGCATTCCGGCTGCCTAGGTGTGTCTGAGCATGCTCAGTGCATTCCGTCTGCCTCAGTGTTTCTGAGCATGCTCAGTGCATTCCGTCAGCCTTAGTTACCTTTTGGAATTCAGTGCATTCCGTCTGCCTCAGTGTGTCTGAGCATGCTCAGTGCATTCCATCTGCCTTAGTTACCTTTTGGAACTCTTGTTGTTTTTTGTTTATCTTTAAATGTGCAAACATGGCAACGGTTACCATAGCAACCGTAACCATGGCAACGGTTACCATAGCAACCGTAACCATGGCAACGGTTACCATAGCAACCGTAACCATGGCAACGGTTACCATAGCAACCGTTACCATAGCAACCGTTACCATAGCAACCGTTACCATGGCAACCGTTACCATGGCAACCGTTACCATAGCAACCGTTACCATAGCAACCGTTACCATAGCAACCGTTACCATAGCAACCGTTACCATGGCAACCGTTACCATGGCAACCGTTACCATGGCAACCGTTACCATGGCAACCGTTGCCATAGCAACCGTTACCATGGCAACCGTTACCATAGCAACCGTTACCATGGCAACCGTTACCATGGCAACCGTTACCATAGCAACCGTTACCATGGCAACCGTTACCATAGCAACGGTTACCATAGCAACCGTTACCATGGCAACGGTTACCATGGCAACGGTTACCATAGCAATGGATGCCATAGCAACCATTATCATAGCAACTGTTTTAATGGCAACCATAATTACTGTGTGTGTCTGAGCATGCTCAGTGAAGTCTTGCCCCTTAATTTCTGAGCATGCTCAGTGCATTCCGGCTGCCTAGGTGTGTCTGAGCATGCTCAGTGCATTCCGTCTGCCTCAGTGTTTCTGAGCATGCTCAGTGCATTCCGTCTGCCCTAGTTCACTTTTGGAATTCAGTGCATTCCGTCAGCCTTAGTTACCTTTTGGAATTCAGTGCATTCCGCCTGCCTCAGTGTGTCTGAGCATGCTCAGTGCATTCCGTCAGCCTTAGTTACCTTTTGGAATTCAGTGCATTCCGCCTGCCTCAGTGTGTCTGAGCATGCTCAGTGCATTCCATCTGCCTTAGTTACCTTTTGGAACTCTTGTTGTTTTTTGTTTATCTTTAAATGTGCAAACATGGCAACGGTTACCATAGCAACCGTAACCATGGCAACGGTTACCATAGCAACCGTAACCATGGCAACGGTTACCATAGCAACCGTTACCATAGCAACCGTTACCATGGCAACCGTTAACATGGCAACCGTTGCCATAGCAACCGTTACCATGGCAACCGTTACCATAGCAACCGTTACCATAGCAACCGTTACCATAGCAACCGTTACCATGGCAACCGTTACCATGGCAACCATTACCATAGCAACCGTTACCATGGCAACCGTTACCATAGCAACCGTTACCATGGCAACCGTTACCATAGCAACCGTTACCATAGCAACCGTTACCATGGCAACCGTTACCATGGCAACCGTTACCATGGCAACCGTTGCCATAGCAACCGTTACCATGGCAACCGTTACCATAGCAACCGTTACCATGGCAACCGTTACCATGGCAACCGTTACCATAGCAACCGTTACCATGGCAACCGTTACCATAGCAACCGTTACCATGGCAACCGTTACCATAGCAACGGTTACCATAGCAACCGTTACCATGGCAACGGTTACCATGGCAACGGTTACCATAGCAATGGATGCCATAGCAACCATTATCATAGCAACTGTTTTAATGGCAACCATAATTACTGTGTGTGTCTGAGCATGCTCAGTGAAGTCTTGCCCCTTAATTTCTGAGCATGCTCAGTGCATTCCGGCTGCCTAGGTGTGTCTGAGCATGCTCAGTGCATTCCGTCTGCCTCAGTGTTTCTGAGCATGCTCAGTGCATTCCGTCAGCCTTAGTTACCTTTTGGAATTCAGTGCATTCCGTCTGCCTCAGTGTGTCTGAGCATGCTCAGTGCATTCCATCTGCCTTAGTTACCTTTTGGAACTCTTGTTGTTTTTTGTTTATCTTTAAATGTGCAAACATGGCAACGGTTACCATAGCAACCGTAACCATGGCAACGGTTACCATAGCAACCGTAACCATGGCAACGGTTACCATAGCAACCGTAACCATGGCAACGGTTACCATAGCAACCGTTACCATAGCAACCGTTACCATAGCAACCGTTACCATGGCAACCGTTACCATGGCAACCATTACCATAGCAACCGTTACCATAGCAACCGTTACCATAGCAACCGTTACCATGGCAACCGTTACCATGGCAACCGTTACCATGGCAACCGTTACCATGGCAACCGTTGCCATAGCAACCGTTACCATGGCAACCGTTACCATGGCAACCGTTACCATGGCAACCGTTACCATAGCAACCGTTACCATGGCAACCGTTACCATAGCAACGGTTACCATAGCAACCGTTACCATGGCAACGGTTACCATGGCAACGGTTACCATAGCAATGGATGCCATAGCAACCATTATCATAGCAACTGTTTTAATGGCAACCATAATTACTGTGTGTGTCTGAGCATGCTCAGTGAAGTCTTGCCCCTTAATTTCTGAGCATGCTCAGTGCATTCCGGCTGCCTAGGTGTGTCTGAGCATGCTCAGTGCATTCCGTCTGCCTCAGTGTTTCTGAGCATGCTCAGTGCATTCCGTCTGCCCTAGTTCACTTTTGGAATTCAGTGCATTCCGTCAGCCTTAGTTACCTTTTGGAATTCAGTGCATTCCGCCTGCCTCAGTGTGTCTGAGCATGCTCAGTGCATTCCGTCAGCCTTAGTTACCTTTTGGAATTCAGTGCATTCCGCCTGCCTCAGTGTGTCTGAGCATGCTCAGTGCATTCCATCTGCCTTAGTTACCTTTTGGAACTCTTGTTGTTTTTTGTTTATCTTTAAATGTGCAAACATGGCAACGGTTACCATAGCAACCGTAACCATGGCAACGGTTACCATAGCAACCGTAACCATGGCAACGGTTACCATAGCAACCGTTACCATAGCAACCGTTACCATGGCAACCGTTAACATGGCAACCGTTGCCATAGCAACCGTTACCATGGCAACCGTTACCATAGCAACCGTTACCATAGCAACCGTTACCATAGCAACCGTTACCATGGCAACCGTTACCATGGCAACCATTACCATAGCAACCGTTACCATGGCAACCGTTACCATAGCAACCGTTACCATGGCAACCGTTACCATAGCAACCGTTACCATAGCAACCGTTACCATGGCAACCGTTACCATGGCAACCGTTACCATGGCAACCGTTGCCATAGCAACCGTTACCATGGCAACCGTTACCATAGCAACCGTTACCATGGCAACCGTTACCATGGCAACCGTTACCATAGCAACCGTTACCATGGCAACCGTTACCATGGCAACCGTTACCATAGCAACCGTTACCATGGCAACCGTTACCATAGCAACGGTTACCATAGCAACCGTTACCATGGCAACGGTTACCATGGCAACGGTTACCATGGCAACGGTTACCATAGCAATGGATGCCATAGCAACCATTATCATAGCAACTGTTTTAATGGCAACCATAATTACTGTGTGTGTCTGAGCATGCTCAGTGAAGTCTTGCCCCTTAATTTCTGAGCATGCTCAGTGCATTCCGGCTGCCTAGGTGTGTCTGAGCATGCTCAGTGCATTCCGTCTGCCTCACTGTTTCTGAGCATGCTCAGTGCATTCCGTCTGCCCTAGTTCACTTTTGGAATTCAGTGCATTCCGTCAGCCTTAGTTACCTTTTGGAATTCAGTGCATTCCGCCTGCCTCAGTGTGTCTGAGCATGCTCAGTGCATTCCATCTGCCTTAGTTACCTTTTGGAACTCTTGTTGTTTTTTGTTTATCTTTAAATGTGCAAACATGGCAACGGTTACCATAGCAACCGTAACCATGGCAACGGTTACCATAGCAACCGTAACCATGGCAACCGTTACCATAGCAACGGTTACCATAGCAACCGTTACCATGGCAACGGTTACCATGGCAACGGTTACCATGGCAACGGTTACCATAGCAATGGATGCCATAGCAACCATTATCATAGCAACTGTTTTAATGGCAACCATAATTACTGTGTGTGTCTGAGCATGCTCAGTGAAGTCTTGCCCCTTAATTTCTGAGCATGCTCAGTGCATTCCGGCTGCCTAGGTGTGTCTGAGCATGCTCAGTGCATTCCGTCTGCCTCAGTGTTTCTGAGCATGCTCAGTGCATTCCGTCAGCCTTAGTTACCTTTTGGAATTCAGTGCATTCCGTCTGCCTCAGTGTGTCTGAGCATGCTCAGTGCATTCCATCTGCCTTAGTTACCTTTTGGAACTCTTGTTGTTTTTTGTTTATCTTTAAATGTGCAAACATGGCAACGGTTACCATAGCAACCGTAACCATGGCAACGGTTACCATAGCAACCGTAACCATGGCAACGGTTACCATAGCAACCGTAACCATGGCAACGGTTACCATAGCAACCGTTACCATAGCAACCGTTACCATAGCAACCGTTACCATGGCAACCGTTACCATGGCAACCATTACCATAGCAACCGTTACCATAGCAACCGTTACCATAGCAACCGTTACCATAGCAACCGTTACCATGGCAACCGTTACCATGGCAACCGTTACCATAGCAACCGTTACCATGGCAACCGTTACCATAGCAACCGTTACCATGGCAACCGTTACCATAGCAACCGTTACCATAGCAACCGTTACCATGGCAACCGTTACCATGGCAACCGTTACCATGGCAACCGTTGCCATAGCAACCGTTACCATGGCAACCGTTACCATAGCAACCGTTACCATGGCAACCGTTACCATGGCAACCGTTACCATAGCAACCGTTACCATGGCAACCGTTACCATAGCAACGGTTACCATAGCAACCGTTACCATGGCAACGGTTACCATGGCAACGGTTACCATAGCAATGGATGCCATAGCAACCATTATCATAGCAACTGTTTTAATGGCAACCATAATTACTGTGTGTGTCTGAGCATGCTCAGTGAAGTCTTGCCCCTTAATTTCTGAGCATGCTCAGTGCATTCCGGCTGCCTAGGTGTGTCTGAGCATGCTCCGTGCATTCCGTCTGCCTCAGTGTTTCTGAGCATGCTCAGTGCATTCCGTCTGCCCTAGTTCACTTTTGGAATTCAGTGCATTCCGTCAGCCTTAGTTACCTTTTGGAATTCAGTGCATTCCGCCTGCCTCAGTGTGTCTGAGCATGCTCAGTGCATTCCGTCAGCCTTAGTTACCTTTTGGAATTCAGTGCATTCCGCCTGCCTCAGTGTGTCTGAGCATGCTCAGTGCATTCCATCTGCCTTAGTTACCTTTTGGAACTCTTGTTGTTTTTTGTTTATCTTTAAATGTGCAAACATGGCAACGGTTACCATAGCAACCGTAACCATGGCAACGGTTACCATAGCAACCGTAACCATGGCAACGGTTACCATAGCAACCGTTACCATAGCAACCGTTACCATGGCAACCGTTACCATGGCAACCGTTACCATGGCAACCGTTAACATGGCAACCGTTGCCATAGCAACCGTTACCATGGCAACCGTTACCATAGCAACCGTTACCATGGCAACCGTTACCATAGCAACGGTTACCATAGCAACCGTTACCATAGCAACCGTTACCATGGCAACAGTTACCATGGCAACGGTTACCATAGCAATGGATGCCATAGCAACCATTATCATAGCAACTGTTTTAATGGCAACCATAATTACTGTGTGTGTCTGAGCATGCTCAGTGAAGTCTTGCCCCTTAATTTCTGAGCATGCTCAGTGCATTCCGGCTGCCTAGGTGTGTCTGAGCATGCTCAGTGCATTCCGTCTGCCTCAGTGTTTCTGAGCATGCTCAGTGCATTCCGTCTGCCCTAGTTCACTTTTGGAATTCAGTGCATTCCGTCAGCCTTAGTTACCTTTTGGAATTCAGTGCATTCCGCCTGCCTCAGTGTGTCTGAGCATGCTCAGTGCATTCCGTCAGCCTTAGTTACCTTTTGGAATTCAGTGCATTCCGCCTGCCTCAGTGTGTCTGAGCATGCTCAGTGCATTCCATCTGCCTTAGTTACCTTTTGGAACTCTTGTTGTTTTTTGTTTATCTTTAAATGTGCAAACATGGCAACGGTTACCATAGCAACCGTAACCATGGCAACGGTTACCATAGCAACCGTAACCATGGCAACGGTTACCATAGCAACCGTTACCATGGCAACCGTTACCATGGCAACCGTTACCATGGCAACCGTTACCATGGCAACCGTTACCATGGCAACCGTTACCATGGCAACCGTTACCATGGCAACCGTTTCCATAGCAAACGTTTCCATGGCAACCGTTACCATAGCAACCGTTACCATGGCAACCGTTACCATAGCAACGGTTACCATAGCAACCGTTACCATAGCAACAGTTACCATGGCAACGGTTACCATAGCAATGGATGCCATAGCAACCATTATCATAGCAACTGTTTTAATGGCAACCATAATTACTGTGTGTGTCTGAGCATGCTCAGTGAAGTCTTGCCCCTTAATTTCTGAGCATGCTCAGTGCATTCCGGCTGCCTAGGTGTGTCTGAGCATGCTCAGTGCATTCCGTCTGCCTCAGTGTTTCTGAGCATGCTCAGTGCATTCCGTCTGCCCTAGTTCCCTTTTGGAATTCAGTGCATTCCGTCAGCCTTAGTTACCTTTTGGAATTCAGTGCATTCCGCCTGCCTCAGTGTGTCTGAGCATGCTCAGTGCATTCCGTCAGCCTTAGTTACCTTTTGGAATTCAGTGCATTCCGCCTGCCTCAGTGTGTCTGAGCATGCTCAGTGCATTCCATCTGCCTTAGTTACCTTTTGGAACTCTTGTTGTTTTTTGTTTATCTTTAAATGTGCAAACATGGCAACGGTTACCATAGCAACCGTTACCATGGCAACGGTTACCATGGCAACGGTTACCATAGCAATGGATGCCATAGCAACCATTATCATAGCAACTGTTTTAATGGCAACCATAATTACTGTGTTTGTCTGAGCATGCTCAGTGAAGTCTTGCCCCTTAATTTCTGAGCATGCTCAGTGCATTCCGGCTGCCTAGGTGTGTCTGAGCATGCTCAGTGCATTCCGTCTGCCTCAGTGTTTCTGAGCATGCTCAGTGCATTCCGTCTGCCCTAGTTCCCTTTTGGAATTCAGTGCATTCCGCCTGCCTCAGTGTGTCTGAGCATGCTCAGTGCATTCCGTCAGCCTTAGTTACCTTTTGGAATTCAGTGCATTCCGCCTGCCTCAGTGTGTCTGAGCATGCTCAGTGCATTCCATCTGCCTTAGTTACCTTTTGGAACTCTTGTTGTTTTTTGTTTATCTTTAAATGTGCAAACATGGCAACGGTTACCATAGCAACCGTAACCATGGCAACGGTTACCATAGCAACCGTAACCATGGCAACGGTTACCATAGCAACCGTTACCATGGCAACCGTTACCATGGCAACCGTTACCATAGCAACCGTTACCATGGCAAAAGTTACCATAGCAACCGTTACCATGGCAACCGTTACCATGGCAACCGTTACCATGGCAACCGTTGCCACAGCAACCGTTACCATGGCAACCGTTACCATAGCAACCGTTACCATGGCAACCGTTACCATAGCAACGGTTACCATAGCAACCGTTACCATGGCAACCGTTACCATGGCAACCGTTACCATGGCAACCGTTGCCATAGCAACCGTTACCATGGCAACCGTTACCATAGCAACCGTTACCATGGCAACCGTTACCATAGCAACCGTTACCATGGCAACCGTTACCATAGCAACGGTTACCATAGCAACCGTTACCATGGCAACGGTTACCATGGCAACGGTTACCATGGCAACGGTTACCATAGCAATGGATGCCATAGCAACCATTATCATAGCAACTGTTTTAATGGCAACCATAATTACTGTGTGTGTCTGAGCATGCTCAGTGAAGTCTTGCCCCTTAATTTCTGAGCATGCTCAGTGCATTCCGGCTGCCTAGGTGTGTCTGAGCATGCTCAGTGCATTCCGTCTGCCTCAGTGTTTCTGAGCATGCTCAGTGCATTCCGTCAGCCTTAGTTACCTTTTGGAATTCAGTGCATTCCGTCTGCCTCAGTGTGTCTGAGCATGCTCAGTGCATTCCATCTGCCTTAGTTACCTTTTGGAACTCTTGTTGTTTTTTGTTTATCTTTAAATGTGCAAACATGGCAACGGTTACCATAGCAACCATAACCATGGCAACGGTTACCATAGCAACCGTAACCATGGCAACCGTTACCATAGCAACCGTTACCATGGCAACCGTTACCATGGCAACCGTTACCATAGCAACCGTTACCATGGCAACCGTTACCATAGCAACGGTTACCATAGCAACGGTTACCATGGCAACGGTTACCATGGCAACGGTTACCATAGCAATGGATGCCATAGCAACCATTATCATAGCAACTGTTTTAATGGCAACCATAATTACTGTGTGTGTCTGAGCATGCTCAGTGAAGTCTTGCCCCTTAATTTCTGAGCATGCTCAGTGCATTCCGGCTGCCTAGGTGTGTCTGAGCATGCTCAGTGCATTCCGTCTGCCTCAGTGTTTCTGAGCATGCTCAGTGCATTCCGTCTGCCCTAGTTCACTTTTGGAATTCAGTGCATTCCGTCAGCCTTAGTTACCTTTTGGAATTCAGTGCATTCCGCCTGCCTCAGTGTGTCTGAGCATGCTCAGTGCATTCCGTCAGCCTTAGTTACCTTTTGGAATTCAGTGCATTCCGCCTGCCTCATTGTGTCTGAGCATGCTCAGTGCATTCCATCTGCCTTAGTTACCTTTTGGAACTCTTGTTGTTTTTTGTTTATCTTTAAATGTGCAAACATGGCAACGGTTACCATAGCAACCGTAACCATGGCAACGGTTACCATAGCAACCGTAACCATGGCAACGGTTACCATAGCAACCGTTACCATAGCAACCGTTACCATGGCAACCGTTACCATGGCAACCGTTACCATGGCAACCGTTACCATGGCAACCGTTGCCATAGCAACCGTTACCATGGCAACCGTTACCATAGCAACCGTTACCATGGCAACCGTTACCATAGCAACGGTTACCATAGCAACCGTTACCATAGCAACCGTTACCATGGCAACAGTTACCATGGCAACGGTTACCATAGCAATGGATGCCATAGCAACCATTATCATAGCAACTGTTTTAATGGCAACCATAATTACTGTGTGTGTCTGAGCATGCTCAGTGAAGTCTTGCCCCTTAATTTCTGAGCATGCTCAGTGCATTCCGGCTGCCTAGGTGTGTCTGAGCATGCTCAGTGCATTCCGTCTGCCTCAGTGTTTCTGAGCATGCTCAGTGCATTCCGTCTGCCCTAGTTCACTTTTGGAATTCAGTGCATTCCGTCAGCCTTAGTTACCTTTTGGAATTCAGTGCATTCCGCCTGCCTCAGTGTGTCTGAGCATGCTCAGTGCATTCCGTCAGCCTTAGTTACCTTTTGGAATTCAGTGCATTCCGCCTGCCTCAGTGTGTCTGAGCATGCTCAGTGCATTCCATCTGCCTTAGTTACCTTTTGGAACTCTTGTTGTTTTTTGTTTATCTTTAAATGTGCAAACATGGCAACGGTTACCATAGCAACCGTAACCATGGCAACGGTTACCATAGCAACCGTAACCATGGCAACGGTTACCATAGCAACCGTTGCCATAGCAACCGTTACCATGGCAACCGTTACCATAGCAACCGTTACCATGGCAACAGTTACCATAGCAACGGTTACCATAGCAACCGTTACCATAGCAACAGTTACCATGGCAACGGTTACCATAGCAATGGATGCCATAGCAACCATTATCATAGCAACTGTTTTAATGGCAACCATAATTACTGTGTGTGTCTGAGCATGCTCAGTGAAGTCTTGCCCCTTAATTTCTGAGCATGCTCAGTGCATTCCGGCTGCCTAGGTGTGTCTGAGCATGCTCAGTGCATTCCGTCTGCCTCAGTGTTTCTGAGCATGCTCAGTGCATTCCGTCTGCCCTAGTTCACTTTTGGAATTCAGTGCATTCCGTCAGCCTTAGTTACCTTTTGGAATTCAGTGCATTCCGCCTGCCTCAGTGTGTCTGAGCATGCTCAGTGCATTCCGTCAGCCTTAGTTACCTTTTGGAATTCAGTGCATTCCGCCTGCCTCAGTGTGTCTGAGCATGCTCAGTGCATTCCATCTGCCTTAGTTACCTTTTGGAACTCTTGTTGTTTTTTGTTTATCTTTAAATGTGCAAACATGGCAACGGTTACCATAGCAACCGTAACCATGGCAATGGTTACCATAGCAACCGTAACCATGGCAACGGTTACCATAGCAACCGTTACCATAGCAACCGTTACCATGGCAACCGTTACCATGGCAACCGTTACCATGGCAACCGTTAACATGGCAACCGTTGCCATAGCAACCGTTACCATGGCAACCGTTACCATAGCAACTGTTACCATAGCAACCGTTACCATAGCAACCGTTACCATGGCAACCGTTACCATGGCAACCATTACCATAGCAACCGTTACCATAGCAACCGTTACCATGGCAACCGTTACCATGGCAACCATTACCATAGCAACCGTTACCATGGCAACCGTTACCATAGCAACCGTTACCATGGCAACCGTTACCATAGCAACCGTTACCATAGCAACCGTTACCATGGCAACCGTTACCATGGCAACCGTTACCATGGCAACCGTTGCCATAGCAACCGTTACCATGGCAACCGTTACCATAGCAACCGTTACCATGGCAACCGTTACCATGGCAACCGTTACCATAGCAACCGTTACCATGGCAACCGTTACCATAGCAACCGTTACCATGGCAACCGTTACCATAGCAACGGTTACCATAGCAACCGTTACCATGGCAACGGTTACCATGGCAACGGTTACCATAGCAATGGATGCCATAGCAACCATTATCATAGCAACTGTTTTAATGGCAACCATAATTACTGTGTGTGTCTGAGCATGCTCAGTGCATTCCATCTGCCTTAGTTACCTTTTGGAACTCTTGTTGTTTTTTGTTTATCTTTAAATGTGCAAACATGGCAACGGTTACCATAGCAACCGTAACCATGGCAACGGTTACCATAGCAACCGTAACCATGGCAACGGTTACCATAGCAACCGTAACCATGGCAACGGTTACCATAGCAACCGTTACCATAGCAACCGTTACCATAGCAACCGTTACCATGGCAACCGTTACCATGGCAACCGTTACCATAGCAACCGTTACCATAGCAACCGTTACCATAGCAACCGTTACCATGGCAACCGTTACCATGGCAACCGTTACCATAGCAACCGTTACCATGGCAACCGTTACCATAGCAACCGTTACCATGGCAACCGTTACCATAGCAACCGTTACCATGGCAACCGTTACCATGGCAACCGTTACCATGGCAACCGTTGCCATAGCAACCGTTACCATGGCAACCGTTACCATAGCAACCGTTACCATGGCAACCGTTACCATGGCAACCGTTACCATAGCAACCGTTACCATGGCAACCGTTACCATAGCAACGGTTACCATAGCAACCGTTACCATGGCAACGGTTACCATAGCAATGGATGCCATAGCAACCATTATCATAGCAACTGTTTTAATGGCAACCATAATTACTGTGTGTGTCTGAGCATGCTCAGTGAAGTCTTGCCCCTTAATTTCTGAGCATGCTCAGTGCATTCCGGCTGCCTAGGTGTGTCTGAGCATGCTCAGTGCATTCCGTCTGCCTCAGTGTTTCTGAGCATGCTCAGTGCATTCCGGCTGCCTAGGTGTGTCTGAGCATGCTCAGTGCATTCCGTCTGCCTCAGTGTTTCTGAGCATGCTCAGTGCATTCCGTCAGCCTTAGTTACCTTTTGGAATTCAGTGCATTCCGTCTGCCTCAGTGTGTCTGAGCATGCTCAGTGCATTCCATCTGCCTTAGTTACCTTTTGGAACTCTTGTTGTTTTTTGTTTATCTTTAAATGTGCAAACATGGCAACGGTTACCATAGCAACCGTAACCATGGCAACGGTTACCATAGCAACCGTAACCATGGCAACGGTTACCATAGCAACCGTAACCATGGCAACGGTTACCATAGCAACCGTTACCATAGCAACCGTTACCATAGCAACCGTTACCATGGCAACCGTTACCATGGCAACCATTACCATAGCAACCGTTACCATAGCAACCGTTACCATAGCAACCGTTACCATAGCAACCGTTACCATGGCAACCGTTACCATGGCAACCGTTACCATAGCAACCGTTACCATGGCAACCGTTACCATAGCAACCGTTACCATGGCAACCGTTACCATAGCAACCGTTACCATAGCAACCGTTACCATGGCAACCGTTACCATGGCAACCGTTACCATGGCAACCGTTGCCATAGCAACCGTTACCATGGCAACCGTTACCATAGCAACCGTTACCATGGCAACCGTTACCATGGCAACCGTTACCATAGCAACCGTTACCATGGCAACCGTTACCATAGCAACGGTTACCATAGCAACCGTTACCATGGCAACGGTTACCATGGCAACGGTTACCATAGCAATGGATGCCATAGCAACCATTATCATAGCAACTGTTTTAATGGCAACCATAATTACTGTGTGTGTCTGAGCATGCTCAGTGAAGTCTTGCCCCTTAATTTCTGAGCATGCTCAGTGCATTCCGGCTGCCTAGGTGTGTCTGAGCATGCTCCGTGCATTCCGTCTGCCTCAGTGTTTCTGAGCATGCTCAGTGCATTCCGTCTGCCCTAGTTCACTTTTGGAATTCAGTGCATTCCGTCAGCCTTAGTTACCTTTTGGAATTCAGTGCATTCCGCCTGCCTCAGTGTGTCTGAGCATGCTCAGTGCATTCCGTCAGCCTTAGTTACCTTTTGGAATTCAGTGCATTCCGCCTGCCTCAGTGTGTCTGAGCATGCTCAGTGCATTCCATCTGCCTTAGTTACCTTTTGGAACTCTTGTTGTTTTTTGTTTATCTTTAAATGTGCAAACATGGCAACGGTTACCATAGCAACCGTAACCATGGCAACGGTTACCATAGCAACCGTAACCATGGCAACCGTTTCCATAGCAAACGTTTCCATGGCAACCGTTACCATAGCAACCGTTACCATGGCAACCGTTACCATAGCAACGGTTACCATAGCAACCGTTACCATAGCAACAGTTACCATGGCAACGGTTACCATAGCAATGGATGCCATAGCAACCATTATCATAGCAACTGTTTTAATGGCAACCATAATTACTGTGTGTGTCTGAGCATGCTCAGTGAAGTCTTGCCCCTTAATTTCTGAGCATGCTCAGTGCATTCCGGCTGCCTAGGTGTGTCTGAGCATGCTCAGTGCATTCCGTCTGCCTCAGTGTTTCTGAGCATGCTCAGTGCATTCCGTCTGCCCTAGTTCCCTTTTGGAATTCAGTGCATTCCGTCAGCCTTAGTTACCTTTTGGAATTCAGTGCATTCCGCCTGCCTCAGTGTGTCTGAGCATGCTCAGTGCATTCCGTCAGCCTTAGTTACCTTTTGGAATTCAGTGCATTCCGCCTGCCTCAGTGTGTCTGAGCATGCTCAGTGCATTCCATCTGCCTTAGTTACCTTTTGGAACTCTTGTTGTTTTTTGTTTATCTTTAAATGTGCAAACATGGCAACGGTTACCATAGCAACCGTTACCATGGCAACGGTTACCATGGCAACGGTTACCATAGCAATGGATGCCATAGCAACCATTATCATAGCAACTGTTTTAATGGCAACCATAATTACTGTGTTTGTCTGAGCATGCTCAGTGAAGTCTTGCCCCTTAATTTCTGAGCATGCTCAGTGCATTCCGGCTGCCTAGGTGTGTCTGAGCATGCTCAGTGCATTCCGTCTGCCTCAGTGTTTCTGAGCATGCTCAGTGCATTCCGTCTGCCCTAGTTCCCTTTTGGAATTCAGTGCATTCCGCCTGCCTCAGTGTGTCTGAGCATGCTCAGTGCATTCCGTCAGCCTTAGTTACCTTTTGGAATTCAGTGCATTCCGCCTGCCTCAGTGTGTCTGAGCATGCTCAGTGCATTCCATCTGCCTTAGTTACCTTTTGGAACTCTTGTTGTTTTTTGTTTATCTTTAAATGTGCAAACATGGCAACGGTTACCATAGCAACCGTAACCATGGCAACGGTTACCATAGCAACCGTAACCATGGCAACGGTTACCATAGCAACCGTTACCATGGCAACCGTTACCATGGCAACCGTTACCATAGCAACCGTTACCATGGCAAAAGTTACCATAGCAACCGTTACCATGGCAACCGTTACCATGGCAACCGTTACCATGGCAACCGTTGCCATAGCAACCGTTACCATGGCAACCGTTACCATAGCAACCGTTACCATGGCAACCGTTACCATAGCAACGGTTACCATAGCAACCGTTACCATGGCAACCGTTACCATGGCAACCGTTACCATGGCAACCGTTGCCATAGCAACCGTTACCATGGCAACCGTTACCATAGCAACCGTTACCATGGCAACCGTTACCATAGCAACCGTTACCATGGCAACCGTTACCATAGCAACGGTTACCATAGCAACCGTTACCATGGCAACGGTTACCATGGCAACGGTTACCATGGCAACGGTTACCATAGCAATGGATGCCATAGCAACCATTATCATAGCAACTGTTTTAATGGCAACCATAATTACTGTGTGTGTCTGAGCATGCTCAGTGAAGTCTTGCCCCTTAATTTCTGAGCATGCTCAGTGCATTCCGGCTGCCTAGGTGTGTCTGAGCATGCTCAGTGCATTCCGTCTGCCTCAGTGTTTCTGAGCATGCTCAGTGCATTCCGTCAGCCTTAGTTACCTTTTGGAATTCAGTGCATTCCGTCTGCCTCAGTGTGTCTGAGCATGCTCAGTGCATTCCATCTGCCTTAGTTACCTTTTGGAACTCTTGTTGTTTTTTGTTTATCTTTAAATGTGCAAACATGGCAACGGTTACCATAGCAACCATAACCATGGCAACGGTTACCATAGCAACCGTAACCATGGCAACCGTTACCATAGCAACCGTTACCATGGCAACCGTTACCATGGCAACCGTTACCATAGCAACCGTTACCATGGCAACCGTTACCATAGCAACGGTTACCATAGCAACGGTTACCATGGCAACGGTTACCATGGCAACGGTTACCATAGCAATGGATGCCATAGCAACCATTATCATAGCAACTGTTTTAATGGCAACCATAATTACTGTGTGTGTCTGAGCATGCTCAGTGAAGTCTTGCCCCTTAATTTCTGAGCATGCTCAGTGCATTCCGGCTGCCTAGGTGTGTCTGAGCATGCTCAGTGCATTCCGTCTGCCTCAGTGTTTCTGAGCATGCTCAGTGCATTCCGTCTGCCCTAGTTCACTTTTGGAATTCAGTGCATTCCGTCAGCCTTAGTTACCTTTTGGAATTCAGTGCATTCCGCCTGCCTCAGTGTGTCTGAGCATGCTCAGTGCATTCCGTCAGCCTTAGTTACCTTTTGGAATTCAGTGCATTCCGCCTGCCTCATTGTGTCTGAGCATGCTCAGTGCATTCCATCTGCCTTAGTTACCTTTTGGAACTCTTGTTGTTTTTTGTTTATCTTTAAATGTGCAAACATGGCAACGGTTACCATAGCAACCGTAACCATGGCAACGGTTACCATAGCAACCGTAACCATGGCAACGGTTACCATAGCAACCGTAACCATGGCAACGGTTACCATAGCAACCGTTACCATAGCAACCGTTACCATGGCAACCGTTACCATGGCAACCGTTACCATGGCAACCGTTACCATGGCAACCGTTGCCATAGCAACCGTTACCATGGCAACCGTTACCATAGCAACCGTTACCATGGCAACCGTTACCATAGCAACGGTTACCATAGCAACCGTTACCATAGCAACCGTTACCATGGCAACAGTTACCATGGCAACGGTTACCATAGCAATGGATGCCATAGCAACCATTATCATAGCAACTGTTTTAATGGCAACCATAATTACTGTGTGTGTCTGAGCATGCTCAGTGAAGTCTTGCCCCTTAATTTCTGAGCATGCTCAGTGCATTCCGGCTGCCTAGGTGTGTCTGAGCATGCTCAGTGCATTCCGTCTGCCTCAGTGTTTCTGAGCATGCTCAGTGCATTCCGTCTGCCCTAGTTCACTTTTGGAATTCAGTGCATTCCGTCAGCCTTAGTTACCTTTTGGAATTCAGTGCATTCCGCCTGCCTCAGTGTGTCTGAGCATGCTCAGTGCATTCCGTCAGCCTTAGTTACCTTTTGGAATTCAGTGCATTCCGCCTGCCTCAGTATGTCTGAGCATGCTCAGTGCATTCCATCTGCCTTAGTTACCTTTTGGAACTCTTGTTGTTTTTTGTTTATCTTTAAATGTGCAAACATGGCAACGGTTACCATAGCAACCGTAACCATGGCAACGGTTACCATAGCAACCGTAACCATGGCAACGGTTACCATAGCAACCGTTGCCATAGCAACCGTTACCATGGCAACCGTTACCATAGCAACCGTTACCATGGCAACAGTTACCATAGCAACGGTTACCATAGCAACCGTTACCATAGCAACAGTTACCATGGCAACGGTTACCATAGCAATGGATGCCATAGCAACCATTATCATAGCAACTGTTTTAATGGCAACCATAATTACTGTGTGTGTCTGAGCATGCTCAGTGAAGTCTTGCCCCTTAATTTCTGAGCATGCTCAGTGCATTCCGGCTGCCTAGGTGTGTCTGAGCATGCTCAGTGCATTCCGTCTGCCTCAGTGTTTCTGAGCATGCTCAGTGCATTCCGTCTGCCCTAGTTCACTTTTGGAATTCAGTGCATTCCGTCAGCCTTAGTTACCTTTTGGAATTCAGTGCATTCCGCCTGCCTCAGTGTGTCTGAGCATGCTCAGTGCATTCCGTCAGCCTTAGTTACCTTTTGGAATTCAGTGCATTCCGCCTGCCTCAGTGTGTCTGAGCATGCTCAGTGCATTCCATCTGCCTTAGTTACCTTTTGGAACTCTTGTTGTTTTTTGTTTATCTTTAAATGTGCAAACATGGCAACGGTTACCATAGCAACCGTAACCATGGCAATGGTTACCATAGCAACCGTAACCATGGCAACGGTTACCATAGCAACCGTTACCATAGCAACCGTTACCATGGCAACCGTTACCATGGCAACCGTTACCATGGCAACCGTTAACATGGCAACCGTTGCCATAGCAACCGTTACCATGGCAACCGTTACCATAGCAACCGTTACCATAGCAACCGTTACCATAGCAACCGTTACCATGGCAACCGTTACCATGGCAACCATTACCATAGCAACCGTTACCATAGCAACCGTTACCATGGCAACCGTTACCATGGCAACCATTACCATAGCAACCGTTACCATGGCAACCGTTACCATAGCAACCGTTACCATGGCAACCGTTACCATAGCAACCGTTACCATAGCAACCGTTACCATGGCAACCGTTACCATGGCAACCGTTACCATGGCAACCGTTGCCATAGCAACCGTTACCATGGCAACCGTTACCATAGCAACCGTTACCATGGCAACCGTTACCATGGCAACCGTTACCATAGCAACCGTTACCATGGCAACCGTTACCATAGCAACCGTTACCATGGCAACCGTTACCATAGCAACGGTTACCATAGCAACCGTTACCATGGCAACGGTTACCATGGCAACGGTTACCATAGCAATGGATGCCATAGCAACCATTATCATAGCAACTGTTTTAATGGCAACCATAATTACTGTGTGTGTCTGAGCATGCTCAGTGCATTCCATCTGCCTTAGTTACCTTTTGGAACTCTTGTTGTTTTTTGTTTATCTTTAAATGTGCAAACATGGCAACGGTTACCATAGCAACCGTAACCATGGCAACGGTTACCATAGCAACCGTAACCATGGCAACGGTTACCATAGCAACCGTAACCATGGCAACGGTTACCATAGCAACCGTTACCATAGCAACCGTTACCATAGCAACCGTTACCATGGCAACCGTTACCATGGCAACCGTTACCATAGCAACCGTTACCATAGCAACCGTTACCATAGCAACCGTTACCATAGCAACCGTTACCATGGCAACCGTTACCATGGCAACCGTTACCATAGCAACCGTTACCATGGCAACCGTTACCATAGCAACCGTTACCATGGCAACCGTTACCATAGCAACCGTTACCATAGCAACCGTTACCATGGCAACCGTTACCATGGCAACCGTTGCCATAGCAACCGTTACCATGGCAACCGTTACCATGGCAACCGTTACCATGGCAACCGTTACCATAGCAACCGTTACCATGGCAACCGTTACCATAGCAACGGTTACCATAGCAACCGTTACCATGGCAACGGTTACCATAGCAATGGATGCCATAGCAACCATTATCATAGCAACTGTTTTAATGGCAACCATAATTACTGTGTGTGTCTGAGCATGCTCAGTGAAGTCTTGCCCCTTAATTTCTGAGCATGCTCAGTGCATTCCGGCTGCCTAGGTGTGTCTGAGCATGCTCAGTGCATTCCGTCTGCCTCAGTGTTTCTGAGCATGCTCAGTGCATTCCGGCTGCCTAGGTGTGTCTGAGCATGCTCAGTGCATTCCGTCTGCCTCAGTGTTTCTGAGCATGCTCAGTGCATTCCGTCAGCCTTAGTTACCTTTTGGAATTCAGTGCATTCCGTCTGCCTCAGTGTGTCTGAGCATGCTCAGTGCATTCCATCTGCCTTAGTTACCTTTTGGAACTCTTGTTGTTTTTTGTTTATCTTTAAATGTGCAAACATGGCAACGGTTACCATAGCAACCGTAACCATGGCAACGGTTACCATAGCAACCGTAACCATGGCAACGGTTACCATAGCAACCGTAACCATGGCAACGGTTACCATAGCAACCGTTACCATAGCAACCGTTACCATAGCAACCGTTACCATGGCAACCGTTACCATGGCAACCATTACCATAGCAACCGTTACCATAGCAACCGTTACCATAGCAACCGTTACCATAGCAACCGTTACCATGGCAACCGTTACCATGGCAACCGTTACCATAGCAACCGTTACCATGGCAACCGTTACCATAGCAACCGTTACCATGGCAACCGTTACCATAGCAACCGTTACCATAGCAACCGTTACCATGGCAACCGTTACCATGGCAACCGTTACCATGGCAACCGTTGCCATAGCAACCGTTACCATGGCAACCGTTACCATAGCAACCGTTACCATGGCAACCGTTACCATGGCAACCGTTACCATAGCAACCGTTACCATGGCAACCGTTACCATAGCAACGGTTACCATAGCAACCGTTACCATGGCAACGGTTACCATGGCAACGGTTACCATAGCAATGGATGCCATAGCAACCATTATCATAGCAACTGTTTTAATGGCAACCATAATTACTGTGTGTGTCTGAGCATGCTCAGTGAAGTCTTGCCCCTTAATTTCTGAGCATGCTCAGTGCATTCCGGCTGCCTAGGTGTGTCTGAGCATGCTCCGTGCATTCCGTCTGCCTCAGTGTTTCTGAGCATGCTCAGTGCATTCCGTCTGCCCTAGTTCACTTTTGGAATTCAGTGCATTCCGTCAGCCTTAGTTACCTTTTGGAATTCAGTGCATTCCGCCTGCCTCAGTGTGTCTGAGCATGCTCAGTGCATTCCGTCAGCCTTAGTTACCTTTTGGAATTCAGTGCATTCCGCCTGCCTCAGTGTGTCTGAGCATGCTCAGTGCATTCCATCTGCCTTAGTTACCTTTTGGAACTCTTGTTGTTTTTTGTTTATCTTTAAATGTGCAAACATGGCAACGGTTACCATAGCAACCGTAACCATGGCAACGGTTACCATAGCAACCGTAACCATGGCAACCGTTTCCATAGCAAACGTTTCCATGGCAACCGTTACCATAGCAACCGTTACCATGGCAACCGTTACCATAGCAACGGTTACCATAGCAACCGTTACCATAGCAACAGTTACCATGGCAACGGTTACCATAGCAATGGATGCCATAGCAACCATTATCATAGCAACTGTTTTAATGGCAACCATAATTACTGTGTGTGTCTGAGCATGCTCAGTGAAGTCTTGCCCCTTAATTTCTGAGCATGCTCAGTGCATTCCGGCTGCCTAGGTGTGTCTGAGCATGCTCAGTGCATTCCGTCTGCCTCAGTGTTTCTGAGCATGCTCAGTGCATTCCGTCTGCCCTAGTTCCCTTTTGGAATTCAGTGCATTCCGTCAGCCTTAGTTACCTTTTGGAATTCAGTGCATTCCGCCTGCCTCAGTGTGTCTGAGCATGCTCAGTGCATTCCGTCAGCCTTAGTTACCTTTTGGAATTCAGTGCATTCCGCCTGCCTCAGTGTGTCTGAGCATGCTCAGTGCATTCCATCTGCCTTAGTTACCTTTTGGAACTCTTGTTGTTTTTTGTTTATCTTTAAATGTGCAAACATGGCAACGGTTACCATAGCAACCGTTACCATGGCAACGGTTACCATGGCAACGGTTACCATAGCAATGGATGCCATAGCAACCATTATCATAGCAACTGTTTTAATGGCAACCATAATTACTGTGTTTGTCTGAGCATGCTCAGTGAAGTCTTGCCCCTTAATTTCTGAGCATGCTCAGTGCATTCCGGCTGCCTAGGTGTGTCTGAGCATGCTCAGTGCATTCCGTCTGCCTCAGTGTTTCTGAGCATGCTCAGTGCATTCCGTCTGCCCTAGTTCCCTTTTGGAATTCAGTGCATTCCGCCTGCCTCAGTGTGTCTGAGCATGCTCAGTGCATTCCGTCAGCCTTAGTTACCTTTTGGAATTCAGTGCATTCCGCCTGCCTCAGTGTGTCTGAGCATGCTCAGTGCATTCCATCTGCCTTAGTTACCTTTTGGAACTCTTGTTGTTTTTTGTTTATCTTTAAATGTGCAAACATGGCAACGGTTACCATAGCAACCGTAACCATGGCAACGGTTACCATAGCAACCGTAACCATGGCAACGGTTACCATAGCAACCGTTACCATGGCAACCGTTACCATGGCAACCGTTACCATAGCAACCGTTACCATGGCAAAAGTTACCATAGCAACCGTTACCATGGCAACCGTTACCATGGCAACCGTTACCATGGCAACCGTTGCCATAGCAACCGTTACCATGGCAACCGTTACCATAGCAACCGTTACCATGGCAACCGTTACCATAGCAACGGTTACCATAGCAACCGTTACCATGGCAACCGTTACCATGGCAACCGTTACCATGGCAACCGTTGCCATAGCAACCGTTACCATGGCAACCGTTACCATAGCAACCGTTACCATAGCAACCGTTACCATGGCAACCGTTACCATGGCAACGGTTACCATAGCAACCGTTACCATGGCAACCGTTACCATAGCAACGGTTACCATAGCAACCGTTACCATGGCAACGGTTACCATGGCAACGGTTACCATGGCAACGGTTACCATAGCAATGGATGCCATAGCAACCATTATCATAGCAACTGTTTTAATGGCAACCATAATTACTGTGTGTGTCTGAGCATGCTCAGTGAAGTCTTGCCCCTTAATTTCTGAGCATGCTCAGTGCATTCCGGCTGCCTAGGTGTGTCTGAGCATGCTCAGTGCATTCCGTCTGCCTCAGTGTTTCTGAGCATGCTCAGTGCATTCCGTCAGCCTTAGTTACCTTTTGGAATTCAGTGCATTCCGTCTGCCTCAGTGTGTCTGAGCATGCTCAGTGCATTCCATCTGCCTTAGTTACCTTTTGGAACTCTTGTTGTTTTTTGTTTATCTTTAAATGTGCAAACATGGCAACGGTTACCATAGCAACCATAACCATGGCAACGGTTACCATAGCAACCGTAACCATGGCAACCGTTACCATAGCAACCGTTACCATGGCAACCGTTACCATGGCAACCGTTACCATAGCAACCGTTACCATGGCAACCGTTACCATAGCAACGGTTACCATAGCAACGGTTACCATGGCAACGGTTACCATGGCAACGGTTACCATAGCAATGGATGCCATAGCAACCATTATCATAGCAACTGTTTTAATGGCAACCATAATTACTGTGTGTGTCTGAGCATGCTCAGTGAAGTCTTGCCCCTTAATTTCTGAGCATGCTCAGTGCATTCCGGCTGCCTAGGTGTGTCTGAGCATGCTCAGTGCATTCCGTCTGCCTCAGTGTTTCTGAGCATGCTCAGTGCATTCCGTCTGCCCTAGTTCACTTTTGGAATTCAGTGCATTCCGTCAGCCTTAGTTACCTTTTGGAATTCAGTGCATTCCGCCTGCCTCAGTGTGTCTGAGCATGCTCAGTGCATTCCGTCAGCCTTAGTTACCTTTTGGAATTCAGTGCATTCCGCCTGCCTCATTGTGTCTGAGCATGCTCAGTGCATTCCATCTGCCTTAGTTACCTTTTGGAACTCTTGTTGTTTTTTGTTTATCTTTAAATGTGCAAACATGGCAACGGTTACCATAGCAACCGTAACCATGGCAACGGTTACCATAGCAACCGTAACCATGGCAACGGTTACCATAGCAACCGTTACCATAGCAACCGTTACCATGGCAACCGTTACCATGGCAACCGTTACCATGGCAACCGTTACCATGGCAACCGTTGCCATAGCAACCGTTACCATGGCAACCGTTACCATAGCAACCGTTACCATGGCAACCGTTACCATAGCAACGGTTACCATAGCAACCGTTACCATAGCAACCGTTACCATGGCAACAGTTACCATGGCAACGGTTACCATAGCAATGGATGCCATAGCAACCATTATCATAGCAACTGTTTTAATGGCAACCATAATTACTGTGTGTGTCTGAGCATGCTCAGTGAAGTCTTGCCCCTTAATTTCTGAGCATGCTCAGTGCATTCCGGCTGCCTAGGTGTGTCTGAGCATGCTCAGTGCATTCCGTCTGCCTCAGTGTTTCTGAGCATGCTCAGTGCATTCCGTCTGCCCTAGTTCACTTTTGGAATTCAGTGCATTCCGTCAGCCTTAGTTACCTTTTGGAATTCAGTGCATTCCGCCTGCCTCAGTGTGTCTGAGCATGCTCAGTGCATTCCGTCAGCCTTAGTTACCTTTTGGAATTCAGTGCATTCCGCCTGCCTCAGTGTGTCTGAGCATGCTCAGTGCATTCCATCTGCCTTAGTTACCTTTTGGAACTCTTGTTGTTTTTTGTTTATCTTTAAATGTGCAAACATGGCAACGGTTACCATAGCAACCGTAACCATGGCAACGGTTACCATAGCAACCGTAACCATGGCAACGGTTACCATAGCAACCGTTGCCATAGCAACCGTTACCATGGCAACCGTTACCATGGCAACCGTTACCATAGCAACCGTTACCATGGCAACAGTTACCATAGCAACGGTTACCATAGCAACCGTTACCATAGCAACAGTTACCATGGCAACGGTTACCATAGCAATGGATGCCATAGCAACCATTATCATAGCAACTGTTTTAATGGCAACCATAATTACTGTGTGTGTCTGAGCATGCTCAGTGAAGTCTTGCCCCTTAATTTCTGAGCATGCTCAGTGCATTCCGGCTGCCTAGGTGTGTCTGAGCATGCTCAGTGCATTCCGTCTGCCTCAGTGTTTCTGAGCATGCTCAGTGCATTCCGTCTGCCCTAGTTCACTTTTGGAATTCAGTGCATTCCGTCAGCCTTAGTTACCTTTTGGAATTCAGTGCATTCCGCCTGCCTCAGTGTGTCTGAGCATGCTCAGTGCATTCCGTCAGCCTTAGTTACCTTTTGGAATTCAGTGCATTCCGCCTGCCTCAGTGTGTCTGAGCATGCTCAGTGCATTCCATCTGCCTTAGTTACCTTTTGGAACTCTTGTTGTTTTTTGTTTATCTTTAAATGTGCAAACATGGCAACGGTTACCATAGCAACCGTAACCATGGCAATGGTTACCATAGCAACCGTAACCATGGCAACGGTTACCATAGCAACCGTTACCATAGCAACCGTTACCATGGCAACCGTTACCATGGCAACCGTTACCATGGCAACCGTTAACATGGCAACCGTTGCCATAGCAACCGTTACCATGGCAACCGTTACCATAGCAACCGTTACCATAGCAACCGTTACCATAGCAACCGTTACCATGGCAACCGTTACCATGGCAACCATTACCATAGCAACCGTTACCATAGCAACCGTTACCATGGCAACCGTTACCATGGCAACCATTACCATAGCAACCGTTACCATGGCAACCGTTACCATAGCAACCGTTACCATGGCAACCGTTACCATAGCAACCGTTACCATAGCAACCGTTACCATGGCAACCGTTACCATGGCAACCGTTACCATGGCAACCGTTGCCATAGCAACCGTTACCATGGCAACCGTTACCATAGCAACCGTTACCATGGCAACCGTTACCATGGCAACCGTTACCATAGCAACCGTTACCATGGCAACCGTTACCATAGCAACCGTTACCATGGCAACCGTTACCATAGCAACCGTTACCATAGCAACCGTTACTATGGCAACCGTTACCATGGCAACCGTTACCATGGCAACCGTTGCCATAGCAACCGTTACCATGGCAACCGTTACCATAGCAACCGTTACCATGGCAACCGTTACCATGGCAACCGTTACCATAGCAACCGTTACCATGGCAACCGTTACCATAGCAACGGTTACCATAGCAACCGTTACCATGGCAACGGTTACCATAGCAATGGATGCCATAGCAACCATTATCATAGCAACTGTTTTAATGGCAACCATAATTACTGTGTGTGTCTGAGCATGCTCAGTGAAGTCTTGCCCCTTAATTTCTGAGCATGCTCAGTGCATTCCGGCTGCCTAGGTGTGTCTGAGCATGCTCAGTGCATTCCGTCTGCCTCAGTGTTTCTGAGCATGCTCAGTGCATTCCGGCTGCCTAGGTGTGTCTGAGCATGCTCAGTGCATTCCGTCTGCCTCAGTGTTTCTGAGCATGCTCAGTGCATTCCGTCAGCCTTAGTTACCTTTTGGAATTCAGTGCATTCCGTCTGCCTCAGTGTGTCTGAGCATGCTCAGTGCATTCCATCTGCCTTAGTTACCTTTTGGAACTCTTGTTGTTTTTTGTTTATCTTTAAATGTGCAAACATGGCAACGGTTACCATAGCAACCGTAACCATGGCAACGGTTACCATAGCAACCGTAACCATGGCAACGGTTACCATAGCAACCGTAACCATGGCAACGGTTACCATAGCAACCGTTACCATAGCAACCGTTACCATAGCAACCGTTACCATGGCAACCGTTACCATGGCAACCATTACCATAGCAACCGTTACCATAGCAACCGTTACCATAGCAACCGTTACCATAGCAACCGTTACCATGGCAACCGTTACCATGGCAACCGTTACCATAGCAACCGTTACCATGGCAACCGTTACCATAGCAACCGTTACCATGGCAACCGTTACCATAGCAACCGTTACCATAGCAACCGTTACCATGGCAACCGTTACCATGGCAACCGTTGCCATAGCAACCGTTACCATGGCAACCGTTACCATAGCAACCGTTACCATGGCAACCGTTACCATGGCAACCGTTACCATAGCAACCGTTACCATGGCAACCGTTACCATAGCAACGGTTACCATAGCAACCGTTACCATGGCAACGGTTACCATGGCAACGGTTACCATAGCAATGGATGCCATAGCAACCATTATCATAGCAACTGTTTTAATGGCAACCATAATTACTGTGTGTGTCTGAGCATGCTCAGTGAAGTCTTGCCCCTTAATTTCTGAGCATGCTCAGTGCATTCCGGCTGCCTAGGTGTGTCTGAGCATGCTCCGTGCATTCCGTCTGCCTCAGTGTTTCTGAGCATGCTCAGTGCATTCCGTCTGCCCTAGTTCACTTTTGGAATTCAGTGCATTCCGTCAGCCTTAGTTACCTTTTGGAATTCAGTGCATTCCGCCTGCCTCAGTGTGTCTGAGCATGCTCAGTGCATTCCGTCAGCCTTAGTTACCTTTTGGAATTCAGTGCCTTCCGCCTGCCTCAGTGTGTCTGAGCATGCTCAGTGCATTCCATCTGCCTTAGTTACCTTTTGGAACTCTTGTTGTTTTTTGTTTATCTTTAAATGTGCAAACATGGCAACGGTTACCATAGCAACCGTAACCATGGCAACGGTTACCATAGCAACCGTAACCATGGCAACGGTTACCATAGCAACCGTTACCATAGCAACCGTTACCATGGCAACCGTTACCATGGCAACCGTTACCATGGCAACCGTTAACATGGCAACCGTTGCCATAGCAACCGTTACCATGGCAACCGTTACCATAGCAACCGTTACCATGGCAACCGTTACCATAGCAACGGTTACCATAGCAACCGTTACCATAGCAACCGTTACCATGGCAACAGTTACCATGGCAACGGTTACCATAGCAACCGTTACCATGGCAACCGTTACCATAGCAACCGTTACCATGGCAACCGTTACCATGGCAACCGTTACCATAGCAACCGTTACCATGGCAACCGTTACCATAGCAACGGTTACCATAGCAACCGTTACCATGGCAACGGTTACCATGGCAACGGTTACCATAGCAATGGATGCCATAGCAACCATTATCATAGCAACTGTTTTAATGGCAACCATAATTACTGTGTGTGTCTGAGCATGCTCAGTGAAGTCTTGCCCCTTAATTTCTGAGCATGCTCAGTGCATTCCGGCTGCCTAGGTGTGTCTGAGCATGCTCAGTGCATTCCGTCTGCCTCAGTGTTTCTGAGCATGCTCAGTGCATTCCGTCTGCCCTAGTTCACTTTTGGAATTCAGTGCATTCCGTCAGCCTTAGTTACCTTTTGGAATTCAGTGCATTCCGCCTGCCTCAGTGTGTCTGAGCATGCTCAGTGCATTCCGTCAGCCTTAGTTACCTTTTGGAATTCAGTGCATTCCGCCTGCCTCAGTGTGTCTGAGCATGCTCAGTGCATTCCATCTGCCTTAGTTACCTTTTGGAACTCTTGTTGTTTTTTGTTTATCTTTAAATGTGCAAACATGGCAACGGTTACCATAGCAACCGTAACCATGGCAACGGTTACCATAGCAACCGTAACCATGGCAACGGTTACCATAGCAACCGTTACCATAGCAACCGTTACCATGGCAACCGTTACCATGGCAACCGTTACCATGGCAACCGTTACCATGGCAACCGTTACCATGGCAACCGTTACCATGGCAACCGTTGCCATAGCAACCGTTTCCATGGCAACCGTTACCATAGCAACCGTTACCATGGCAACCGTTACCATAGCAACGGTTACCATAGCAACCGTTACCATAGCAACAGTTACCATGGCAACGGTTACCATAGCAATGGATGCCATAGCAACCATTATCATAGCAACTGTTTTAATGGCAACCATAATTACTGTGTGTGTCTGAGCATGCTCAGTGAAGTCTTGCCCCTTAATTTCTGAGCATGCTCAGTGCATTCCGGCTGCCTAGGTGTGTCTGAGCATGCTCAGTGCATTCCGTCTGCCTCAGTGTTTCTGAGCATGCTCAGTGCATTCCGTCTGCCCTAGTTCCCTTTTGGAATTCAGTGCATTCCGTCAGCCTTAGTTACCTTTTGGAATTCAGTGCATTCCGCCTGCCTCAGTGTGTCTGAGCATGCTCAGTGCATTCCGTCAGCCTTAGTTACCTTTTGGAATTCAGTGCATTCCGCCTGCCTCAGTGTGTCTGAGCATGCTCAGTGCATTCCATCTGCCTTAGTTACCTTTTGGAACTCTTGTTGTTTTTTGTTTATCTTTAAATGTGCAAACATGGCAACGGTTACCATAGCAACCGTTACCATGGCAACGGTTACCATGGCAACGGTTACCATAGCAATGGATGCCATAGCAACCATTATCATAGCAACTGTTTTAATGGCAACCATAATTACTGTGTTTGTCTGAGCATGCTCAGTGAAGTCTTGCCCCTTAATTTCTGAGCATGCTCAGTGCATTCCGGCTGCCTAGGTGTGTCTGAGCATGCTCAGTGCATTCCGTCTGCCTCAGTGTTTCTGAGCATGCTCAGTGCATTCCGTCTGCCCTAGTTCCCTTTTGGAATTCAGTGCATTCCGCCTGCCTCAGTGTGTCTGAGCATGCTCAGTGCATTCCGTCAGCCTTAGTTACCTTTTGGAATTCAGTGCATTCCGCCTGCCTCAGTGTGTCTGAGCATGCTCAGTGCATTCCATCTGCCTTAGTTACCTTTTGGAACTCTTGTTGTTTTTTGTTTATCTTTAAATGTGCAAACATGGCAACGGTTACCATAGCAACCGTAACCATGGCAACGGTTACCATAGCAACCGTAACCATGGCAACGGTTACCATAGCAACCGTTACCATGGCAACCGTTACCATGGCAACCGTTACCATAGCAACCGTTACCATGGCAAAAGTTACCATAGCAACCGTTACCATGGCAACCGTTACCATGGCAACCGTTACCATGGCAACCGTTGCCATAGCAACCGTTACCATGGCAACCGTTACCATAGCAACCGTTACCATGGCAACCGTTACCATAGCAACGGTTACCATAGCAACCGTTACCATGGCAACCGTTACCATGGCAACCGTTACCATGGCAACCGTTGCCATAGCAACCGTTACCATGGCAACCGTTACCATAGCAACCGTTACCATGGCAACCGTTACCATAGCAACCGTTACCATGGCAACCGTTACCATAGCAACGGTTACCATAGCAACCGTTACCATGGCAACGGTTACCATGGCAACGGTTACCATGGCAACGGTTACCATAGCAATGGATGCCATAGCAACCATTATCATAGCAACTGTTTTAATGGCAACCATAATTACTGTGTGTGTCTGAGCATGCTCAGTGAAGTCTTGCCCCTTAATTTCTGAGCATGCTCAGTGCATTCCGGCTGCCTAGGTGTGTCTGAGCATGCTCAGTGCATTCCGTCTGCCTCAGTGTTTCTGAGCATGCTCAGTGCATTCCGTCAGCCTTAGTTACCTTTTGGAATTCAGTGCATTCCGTCTGCCTCAGTGTGTCTGAGCATGCTCAGTGCATTCCATCTGCCTTAGTTACCTTTTGGAACTCTTGTTGTTTTTTGTTTATCTTTAAATGTGCAAACATGGCAACGGTTACCATAGCAACCGTAACCATGGCAACGGTTACCATAGCAACCGTAACCATGGCAACCGTTACCATAGCAACCGTTACCATGGCAACCGTTACCATGGCAACCGTTACCATAGCAACCGTTACCATGGCAACCGTTACCATAGCAACGGTTACCATAGCAACGGTTACCATGGCAACGGTTACCATGGCAACGGTTACCATAGCAATGGATGCCATAGCAACCATTATCATAGCAACTGTTTTAATGGCAACCATAATTACTGTGTGTGTCTGAGCATGCTCAGTGAAGTCTTGCCCCTTAATTTCTGAGCATGCTCAGTGCATTCCGGCTGCCTAGGTGTGTCTGAGCATGCTCAGTGCATTCCGTCTGCCTCAGTGTTTCTGAGCATGCTCAGTGCATTCCGTCTGCCCTAGTTCACTTTTGGAATTCAGTGCATTCCGTCAGCCTTAGTTACCTTTTGGAATTCAGTGCATTCCGCCTGCCTCAGTGTGTCTGAGCATGCTCAGTGCATTCCGTCAGCCTTAGTTACCTTTTGGAATTCAGTGCATTCCGCCTGCCTCATTGTGTCTGAGCATGCTCAGTGCATTCCATCTGCCTTAGTTACCTTTTGGAACTCTTGTTGTTTTTTGTTTATCTTTAAATGTGCAAACATGGCAACGGTTACCATAGCAACCGTAACCATGGCAACGGTTACCATAGCAACCGTAACCATGGCAACGGTTACCATAGCAACCGTTACCATAGCAACCGTTACCATGGCAACCGTTACCATGGCAACCGTTACCATGGCAACCGTTGCCATAGCAACCGTTACCATGGCAACCGTTACCATAGCAACCGTTACCATGGCAACCGTTACCATAGCAACGGTTACCATAGCAACCGTTACCATAGCAACCGTTACCATGGCAACAGTTACCATGGCAACGGTTACCATAGCAATGGATGCCATAGCAACCATTATCATAGCAACTGTTTTAATGGCAACCATAATTACTGTGTGTGTCTGAGCATGCTCAGTGAAGTCTTGCCCCTTAATTTCTGAGCATGCTCAGTGCATTCCGGCTGCCTAGGTGTGTCTGAGCATGCTCAGTGCATTCCGTCTGCCTCAGTGTTTCTGAGCATGCTCAGTGCATTCCGTCTGCCCTAGTTCACTTTTGGAATTCAGTGCATTCCGTCAGCCTTAGTTACCTTTTGGAATTCAGTGCATTCCGCCTGCCTCAGTGTGTCTGAGCATGCTCAGTGCATTCCGTCAGCCTTAGTTACCTTTTGGAATTCAGTGCATTCCGCCTGCCTCAGTGAGTCTGAGCATGCTCAGTGCATTCCATCTGCCTTAGTTACCTTTTGGAACTCTTGTTGTTTTTTGTTTATCTTTAAATGTGCAAACATGGCAACGGTTACCATAGCAACCGTAACCATGGCAACGGTTACCATAGCAACCGTAACCATGGCAACGGTTACCATAGCAACCGTTGCCATAGCAACCGTTACCATGGCAACCGTTACCATAGCAACCGTTACCATGGCAACAGTTACCATAGCAACGGTTACCATAGCAACCGTTACCATAGCAACAGTTACCATGGCAACGGTTACCATAGCAATGGATGCCATAGCAACCATTATCATAGCAACTGTTTTAATGGCAACCATAATTACTGTGTGTGTCTGAGCATGCTCAGTGAAGTCTTGCCCCTTAATTTCTGAGCATGCTCAGTGCATTCCGGCTGCCTAGGTGTGTCTGAGCATGCTCAGTGCATTCCGTCTGCCTCAGTGTTTCTGAGCATGCTCAGTGCATTCCGTCTGCCCTAGTTCACTTTTGGAATTCAGTGCATTCCGTCAGCCTTAGTTACCTTTTGGAATTCAGTGCATTCCGCCTGCCTCAGTGTGTCTGAGCATGCTCAGTGCATTCCGTCAGCCTTAGTTACCTTTTGGAATTCAGTGCATTCCGCCTGCCTCAGTGTGTCTGAGCATGCTCAGTGCATTCCATCTGCCTTAGTTACCTTTTGGAACTCTTGTTGTTTTTTGTTTATCTTTAAATGTGCAAACATGGCAACGGTTACCATAGCAACCGTAACCATGGCAACGGTTACCATAGCAACCGTAACCATGGCAACGGTTACCATAGCAACCGTTACCATAGCAACCGTTACCATGGCAACCGTTACCATGGCAACCGTTACCATGGCAACCGTTACCATGGCAACCGTTGCCATAGCAACCGTTACCATGGCAACCGTTACCATAGCAACCGTTACCATAGCAACCGTTACCATAGCAACCGTTACCATGGCAACCGTTACCATGGCAACCATTACCATAGCAACCGTTACCATGGCAACCGTTACCATAGCAACCGTTACCATGGCAACCGTTACCATAGCAACCGTTACCATAGCAACCGTTACCATGGCAACCGTTACCATGGCAACCGTTACCATGGCAACCGTTGCCATAGCAACCGTTACCATGGCAACCGTTACCATAGCAACCGTTACCATGGCAACCGTTACCATGGCAACCGTTACCATAGCAACCGTTACCATGGCAACCGTTACCATAGCAACCGTTACCATGGCAACCGTTACCATAGCAACGGTTACCATAGCAACCGTTACCATAGCAACCGTTACCATGGCAACGGTTACCATGGCAACGGTTACCATAGCAATGGATGCCATAGCAACCATTATCATAGCAACTGTTTTAATGGCAACCATAATTACTGTGTGTGTCTGAGCATGCTCAGTGAAGTCTTGCCCCTTAATTTCTGAGCATGCTCAGTGCATTCCGCCTGCCTCATTGTGTCTGAGCATGCTCAGTGCATTCCATCTGCCTTAGTTACCTTTTGGAACTCTTGTTGTTTTTTGTTTATCTTTAAATGTGCAAACATGGCAACGGTTACCATAGCAACCGTAACCATGGCAACGGTTACCATAGCAACCGTAACCATGGCAACGGTTACCATAGCAACCGTTACCATAGCAACCGTTACCATGGCAACCGTTACCATGGCAACCGTTACCATGGCAACCGTTACCATGGCAACCGTTGCCATAGCAACCGTTACCATGGCAACCGTTACCATAGCAACCGTTACCATGGCAACCGTTACCATAGCAACGGTTACCATAGCAACCGTTACCATAGCAACCGTTACCATGGCAACAGTTACCATGGCAACGGTTACCATAGCAATGGATGCCATAGCAACCATTATCATAGCAACTGTTTTAATGGCAACCATAATTACTGTGTGTGTCTGAGCATGCTCAGTGAAGTCTTGCCCCTTAATTTCTGAGCATGCTCAGTGCATTCCGGCTGCCTAGGTGTGTCTGAGCATGCTCAGTGCATTCCGTCTGCCTCAGTGTTTCTGAGCATGCTCAGTGCATTCCGTCTGCCCTAGTTCACTTTTGGAATTCAGTGCATTCCGTCAGCCTTAGTTACCTTTTGGAATTCAGTGCATTCCGCCTGCCTCAGTGTGTCTGAGCATGCTCAGTGCATTCCGTCAGCCTTAGTTACCTTTTGGAATTCAGTGCATTCCGCCTGCCTCAGTGTGTCTGAGCATGCTCAGTGCATTCCATCTGCCTTAGTTACCTTTTGGAACTCTTGTTGTTTTTTGTTTATCTTTAAATGTGCAAACATGGCAACGGTTACCATAGCAACCGTAACCATGGCAACGGTTACCATAGCAACCGTAACCATGGCAACGGTTACCATAGCAACCGTTGCCATAGCAACCGTTACCATGGCAACCGTTACCATAGCAACCGTTACCATGGCAACAGTTACCATAGCAACGGTTACCATAGCAACCGTTACCATAGCAACAGTTACCATGGCAACGGTTACCATAGCAATGGATGCCATAGCAACCATTATCATAGCAACTGTTTTAATGGCAACCATAATTACTGTGTGTGTCTGAGCATGCTCAGTGAAGTCTTGCCCCTTAATTTCTGAGCATGCTCAGTGCATTCCGGCTGCCTAGGTGTGTCTGAGCATGCTCAGTGCATTCCGTCTGCCTCAGTGTTTCTGAGCATGCTCAGTGCATTCCGTCTGCCCTAGTTCACTTTTGGAATTCAGTGCATTCCGTCAGCCTTAGTTACCTTTTGGAATTCAGTGCATTCCGCCTGCCTCAGTGTGTCTGAGCATGCTCAGTGCATTCCGTCAGCCTTAGTTACCTTTTGGAATTCAGTGCATTCCGCCTGCCTCAGTGTGTCTGAGCATGCTCAGTGCATTCCATCTGCCTTAGTTACCTTTTGGAACTCTTGTTGTTTTTTGTTTATCTTTAAATGTGCAAACATGGCAACGGTTACCATAGCAACCGTAACCATGGCAATGGTTACCATAGCAACCGTAACCATGGCAACGGTTACCATAGCAACCGTTACCATAGCAACCGTTACCATGGCAACCGTTACCATGGCAACCGTTACCATGGCAACCGTTAACATGGCAACCGTTGCCATAGCAACCGTTACCATGGCAACCGTTACCATAGCAACCGTTACCATAGCAACCGTTACCATAGCAACCGTTACCATGGCAACCGTTACCATGGCAACCATTACCATAGCAACCGTTACCATAGCAACCGTTACCATGGCAACCGTTACCATGGCAACCATTACCATAGCAACCGTTACCATGGCAACCGTTACCATAGCAACCGTTACCATGGCAACCGTTACCATAGCAACCGTTACCATAGCAACCGTTACCATGGCAACCGTTACCATGGCAACCGTTACCATGGCAACCGTTGCCATAGCAACCGTTACCATGGCAACCGTTACCATAGCAACCGTTACCATGGCAACCGTTACCATGGCAACCGTTACCATAGCAACCGTTACCATGGCAACCGTTACCATAGCAACCGTTACCATGGCAACCGTTACCATAGCAACGGTTACCATAGCAACCGTTACCATGGCAACGGTTACCATGGCAACGGTTACCATAGCAATGGATGCCATAGCAACCATTATCATAGCAACTGTTTTAATGGCAACCATAATTACTGTGTGTGTCTGAGCATGCTCAGTGCATTCCATCTGCCTTAGTTACCTTTTGGAACTCTTGTTGTTTTTTGTTTATCTTTAAATGTGCAAACATGGCAACGGTTACCATAGCAACCGTAACCATGGCAACGGTTACCATAGCAACCGTAACCATGGCAACGGTTACCATAGCAACCGTTACCATAGCAACCGTTACCATGGCAACCGTTACCATGGCAACCGTTACCATGGCAACCGTTACCATGGCAACCGTTACCATGGCAACCGTTACCATGGCAACCGTTGCCATAGCAACCGTTTCCATGGCAACCGTTACCATAGCAACCGTTACCATGGCAACCGTTACCATAGCAACGGTTACCATAGCAACCGTTACCATAGCAACAGTTACCATGGCAACGGTTACCATAGCAATGGATGCCATAGCAACCATTATCATAGCAACTGTTTTAATGGCAACCATAATTACTGTGTGTGTCTGAGCATGCTCAGTGAAGTCTTGCCCCTTAATTTCTGAGCATGCTCAGTGCATTCCGGCTGCCTAGGTGTGTCTGAGCATGCTCAGTGCATTCCGTCTGCCTCAGTGTTTCTGAGCATGCTCAGTGCATTCCGTCTGCCCTAGTTCCCTTTTGGAATTCAGTGCATTCCGTCAGCCTTAGTTACCTTTTGGAATTCAGTGCATTCCGCCTGCCTCAGTGTGTCTGAGCATGCTCAGTGCATTCCGTCAGCCTTAGTTACCTTTTGGAATTCAGTGCATTCCGCCTGCCTCAGTGTGTCTGAGCATGCTCAGTGCATTCCATCTGCCTTAGTTACCTTTTGGAACTCTTGTTGTTTTTTGTTTATCTTTAAATGTGCAAACATGGCAACGGTTACCATAGCAACCGTTACCATGGCAACGGTTACCATGGCAACGGTTACCATAGCAATGGATGCCATAGCAACCATTATCATAGCAACTGTTTTAATGGCAACCATAATTACTGTGTTTGTCTGAGCATGCTCAGTGAAGTCTTGCCCCTTAATTTCTGAGCATGCTCAGTGCATTCCGGCTGCCTAGCTGTGTCTGAGCATGCTCAGTGCATTCCGTCTGCCTCAGTGTTTCTGAGCATGCTCAGTGCATTCCGTCTGCCCTAGTTCCCTTTTGGAATTCAGTGCATTCCGCCTGCCTCAGTGTGTCTGAGCATGCTCAGTGCATTCCGTCAGCCTTAGTTACCTTTTGGAATTCAGTGCATTCCGCCTGCCTCAGTGTGTCTGAGCATGCTCAGTGCATTCCATCTGCCTTAGTTACCTTTTGGAACTCTTGTTGTTTTTTGTTTATCTTTAAATGTGCAAACATGGCAACGGTTACCATAGCAACCGTAACCATGGCAACGGTTACCATAGCAACCGTAACCATGGCAACGGTTACCATAGCAACCGTAACCATGGCAACGGTTACCATAGCAACCGTTGCCATAGCAACCGTTACCATGGCAACCGTTACCATAGCAACCGTTACCATGGCAACAGTTACCATAGCAACGGTTACCATAGCAACCGTTACCATAGCAACAGTTACCATGGCAACGGTTACCATAGCAATGGATGCCATAGCAACCATTATCATAGCAACTGTTTTAATGGCAACCATAATTACTGTGTGTGTCTGAGCATGCTCAGTGAAGTCTTGCCCCTTAATTTCTGAGCATGCTCAGTGCATTCCGGCTGCCTAGGTGTGTCTGAGCATGCTCAGTGCATTCCGTCTGCCTCAGTGTTTCTGAGCATGCTCAGTGCATTCCGTCTGCCCTAGTTCACTTTTGGAATTCAGTGCATTCCGTCAGCCTTAGTTACCTTTTGGAATTCAGTGCATTCCGCCTGCCTCAGTGTGTCTGAGCATGCTCAGTGCATTCCGTCAGCCTTAGTTACCTTTTGGAATTCAGTGCATTCCGCCTGCCTCAGTGTGTCTGAGCATGCTCAGTGCATTCCATCTGCCTTAGTTACCTTTTGGAACTCTTGTTGTTTTTTGTTTATCTTTAAATGTGCAAACATGGCAACGGTTACCATAGCAACCGTAACCATGGCAACGGTTACCATAGCAACCGTAACCATGGCAACGGTTACCATAGCAACCGTTACCATAGCAACCGTTACCATGGCAACCGTTACCATGGCAACCGTTACCATGGCAACCGTTACCATAGCAACCGTTACCATGGCAACCGTTACCATAGCAACCGTTACCATGGCAACCGTTACCATGGCAACCATTACCATAGCAACCGTTACCATGGCAACCGTTACCATAGCAACCGTTACCATGGCAACCGTTACCATAGCAACCGTTACCATAGCAACCGTTACCATGGCAACCGTTACCATGGCAACCGTTACCATGGCAACCGTTGCCATAGCAACCGCTACCATGGCAACCGTTACCATAGCAACCGTTACCATGGCAACCGTTACCATGGCAACCGTTACCATAGCAACCGTTACCATGGCAACCGTTACCATAGCAACCGTTACCATGGCAACCGTTACCATAGCAACGGTTACCATAGCAACCGTTACCATGGCAACGGTTACCATGGCAACGGTTACCATAGCAATGGATGCCATAGCAACCATTATCATAGCAACTGTTTTAATGGCAACCATAATTACTGTGTGTGTCTGAGCATGCTCAGTGAAGTCTTGCCCCTTAATTTCTGAGCATGCTCAGTGCATTCCGCCTGCCTCATTGTGTCTGAGCATGCTCAGTGCATTCCATCTGCCTTAGTTACCTTTTGGAACTCTTGTTGTTTTTTGTTTATCTTTAAATGTGCAAACATGGCAACGGTTACCATAGCAACCGTAACCATGGCAACGGTTACCATAGCAACCGTAACCATGGCAACGGTTACCATAGCAACCGTTACCATAGCAACCGTTACCATGGCAACCGTTACCATGGCAACCGTTACCATGGCAACCGTTACCATGGCAACCGTTGCCATAGCAACCGTTACCATGGCAACCGTTACCATAGCAACCGTTACCATGGCAACCGTTACCATAGCAACGGTTACCATAGCAACCGTTACCATAGCAACCGTTACCATGGCAACAGTTACCATGGCAACGGTTACCATAGCAATGGATGCCATAGCAACCATTATCATAGCAACTGTTTTAATGGCAACCATAATTACTGTGTGTGTCTGAGCATGCTCAGTGAAGTCTTGCCCCTTAATTTCTGAGCATGCTCAGTGCATTCCGGCTGCCTAGGTGTGTCTGAGCATGCTCAGTGCATTCCGTCTGCCTCAGTGTTTCTGAGCATGCTCAGTGCATTCCGTCTGCCCTAGTTCACTTTTGGAATTCAGTGCATTCCGTCAGCCTTAGTTACCTTTTGGAATTCAGTGCATTCCGCCTGCCTCAGTGTGTCTGAGCATGCTCAGTGCATTCCGTCAGCCTTAGTTACCTTTTGGAATTCAGTGCATTCCGCCTGCCTCAGTGTGTCTGAGCATGCTCAGTGCATTCCATCTGCCTTAGTTACCTTTTGGAACTCTTGTTGTTTTTTGTTTATCTTTAAATGTGCAAACATGGCAACGGTTACCATAGCAACCGTAACCATGGCAACGGTTACCATAGCAACCGTAACCATGGCAACGGTTACCATAGCAACCGTTGCCATAGCAACCGTTACCATGGCAACCGTTACCATAGCAACCGTTACCATGGCAACAGTTACCATAGCAACGGTTACCATAGCAACCGTTACCATAGCAACAGTTACCATGGCAACGGTTACCATAGCAATGGATGCCATAGCAACCATTATCATAGCAACTGTTTTAATGGCAACCATAATTACTGTGTGTGTCTGAGCATGCTCAGTGAAGTCTTGCCCCTTAATTTCTGAGCATGCTCAGTGCATTCCGGCTGCCTAGGTGTGTCTGAGCATGCTCAGTGCATTCCGTCTGCCTCAGTGTTTCTGAGCATGCTCAGTGCATTCCGTCTGCCCTAGTTCACTTTTGGAATTCAGTGCATTCCGTCAGCCTTAGTTACCTTTTGGAATTCAGTGCATTCCGCCTGCCTCAGTGTGTCTGAGCATGCTCAGTGCATTCCGTCAGCCTTAGTTACCTTTTGGAATTCAGTGCATTCCGCCTGCCTCAGTGTGTCTGAGCATGCTCAGTGCATTCCATCTGCCTTAGTTACCTTTTGGAACTCTTGTTGTTTTTTGTTTATCTTTAAATGTGCAAACATGGCAACGGTTACCATAGCAACCGTAACCATGGCAACGGTTACCATAGCAACCGTAACCATGGCAACGGTTACCATAGCAACCGTTACCATAGCAACCGTTACCATGGCAACCGTTACCATGGCAACCGTTACCATGGCAACCGTTAACATGGCAACCGTTGCCATAGCAACCGTTACCATGGCAACCGTTACCATAGCAACCGTTACCATAGCAACCGTTACCATAGCAACCGTTACCATGGCAACCGTTACCATGGCAACCATTACCATAGCAACCGTTACCATAGCAACCGTTACCATGGCAACCGTTACCATGGCAACCATTACCATAGCAACCGTTACCATGGCAACCGTTACCATAGCAACCGTTACCATGGCAACCGTTACCATAGCAACCGTTACCATAGCAACCGTTACCATGGCAACCGTTACCATGGCAACCGTTGCCATAGCAACCGTTACCATGGCAACCGTTACCATAGCAACCGTTACCATGGCAACCGTTACCATGGCAACCGTTACCATAGCAACCGTTACCATGGCAACCGTTACCATAGCAACCGTTACCATGGCAACCGTTACCATAGCAACGGTTACCATAGCAACCGTTACCATGGCAACGGTTACCATGGCAACGGTTACCATAGCAATGGATGCCATAGCAACCATTATCATAGCAACTGTTTTAATGGCAACCATAATTACTGTGTGTGTCTGAGCATGCTCAGTGCATTCCATCTGCCTTAGTTACCTTTTGGAACTCTTGTTGTTTTTTGTTTATCTTTAAATGTGCAAACATGGCAACGGTTACCATAGCAACCGTAACCATGGCAACGGTTACCATAGCAACCGTAACCATGGCAACGGTTACCATAGCAACCGTTACCATAGCAACCGTTACCATGGCAACCGTTACCATGGCAACCGTTACCATGGCAACCGTTACCATGGCAACCATTACCATGGCAACCGTTACCATGGCAACCGTTGCCATAGCAACCGTTTCCATGGCAACCGTTACCATAGCAACCGTTACCATGGCAACCGTTACCATAGCAACGGTTACCATAGCAACCGTTTCCATGGCAACCGTTACCATAGCAACCGTTACCATGGCAACCGTTACCATAGCAACGGTTACCATAGCAACCGTTACCATAGCAACAGTTACCATGGCAACGGTTACCATAGCAATGGATGCCATAGCAACCATTATCATAGCAACTGTTTTAATGGCAACCATAATTACTGTGTGTGTCTGAGCATGCTCAGTGAAGTCTTGCCCCTTAATTTCTGAGCATGCTCAGTGCATTCCGGCTGCCTAGGTGTGTCTGAGCATGCTCAGTGCATTCCGTCTGCCTCAGTGTTTCTGAGCATGCTCAGTGCATTCCGTCTGCCCTAGTTCACTTTTGGAATTCAGTGCATTCCGTCAGCCTTAGTTACCTTTTGGAATTCAGTGCATTCCGCCTGCCTCAGTGTGTCTGAGCATGCTCAGTGCATTCCGTCAGCCTTAGTTACCTTTTGGAATTCAGTGCATTCCGCCTGCCTCAGTGAGTCTGAGCATGCTCAGTGCATTCCATCTGCCTTAGTTACCTTTTGGAACTCTTGTTGTTTTTTGTTTATCTTTAAATGTGCAAACATGGCAACGGTTACCATAGCAACCGTAACCATGGCAACGGTTACCATAGCAACCGTAACCATGGCAACGGTTACCATAGCAACCGTTGCCATAGCAACCGTTACCATGGCAACCGTTACCATAGCAACCGTTACCATGGCAACAGTTACCATAGCAACGGTTACCATAGCAACCGTTACCATAGCAACAGTTACCATGGCAACGGTTACCATAGCAATGGATGCCATAGCAACCATTATCATAGCAACTGTTTTAATGGCAACCATAATTACTGTGTGTGTCTGAGCATGCTCAGTGAAGTCTTGCCCCTTAATTTCTGAGCATGCTCAGTGCATTCCGGCTGCCTAGGTGTGTCTGAGCATGCTCAGTGCATTCCGTCTGCCTCAGTGTTTCTGAGCATGCTCAGTGCATTCCGTCTGCCCTAGTTCACTTTTGGAATTCAGTGCATTCCGTCAGCCTTAGTTACCTTTTGGAATTCAGTGCATTCCGCCTGCCTCAGTGTGTCTGAGCATGCTCAGTGCATTCCGTCAGCCTTAGTTACCTTTTGGAATTCAGTGCATTCCGCCTGCCTCAGTGTGTCTGAGCATGCTCAGTGCATTCCATCTGCCTTAGTTACCTTTTGGAACTCTTGTTGTTTTTTGTTTATCTTTAAATGTGCAAACATGGCAACGGTTACCATAGCAACCGTAACCATGGCAACGGTTACCATAGCAACCGTAACCATGGCAACGGTTACCATAGCAACCGTTACCATAGCAACCGTTACCATGGCAACCGTTACCATGGCAACCGTTACCATGGCAACCGTTAACATGGCAACCGTTGCCATAGCAACCGTTACCATGGCAACCGTTACCATAGCAACCGTTACCATAGCAACCGTTACCATAGCAACCGTTACCATGGCAACCGTTACCATGGCAACCATTACCATAGCAACCGTTACCATGGCAACCGTTACCATAGCAACCGTTACCATGGCAACCGTTACCATAGCAACCGTTACCATAGCAACCGTTACCATGGCAACCGTTACCATGGCAACCGTTACCATGGCAACCGTTGCCATAGCAACCGTTACCATGGCAACCGTTACCATAGCAACCGTTACCATGGCAACCGTTACCATGGCAACCGTTACCATAGCAACCGTTACCATGGCAACCGTTACCATAGCAACCGTTACCATGGCAACCGTTACCATAGCAACGGTTACCATAGCAACCGTTACCATGGCAACGGTTACCATGGCAACGGTTACCATAGCAATGGATGCCATAGCAACCATTATCATAGCAACTGTTTTAATGGCAACCATAATTACTGTGTGTGTCTGAGCATGCTCAGTGAAGTCTTGCCCCTTAATTTCTGAGCATGCTCAGTGCATTCCGCCTGCCTCATTGTGTCTGAGCATGCTCAGTGCATTCCATCTGCCTTAGTTACCTTTTGGAACTCTTGTTGTTTTTTGTTTATCTTTAAATGTGCAAACATGGCAACGGTTACCATAGCAACCGTAACCATGGCAACGGTTACCATAGCAACCGTAACCATGGCAACGGTTACCATAGCAACCGTTACCATAGCAACCGTTACCATGGCAACCGTTACCATGGCAACCGTTACCATGGCAACCGTTACCATGGCAACCGTTGCCATAGCAACCGTTACCATGGCAACCGTTACCATAGCAACCGTTACCATGGCAACCGTTACCATAGCAACGGTTACCATAGCAACCGTTACCATAGCAACCGTTACCATGGCAACAGTTACCATGGCAACGGTTACCATAGCAATGGATGCCATAGCAACCATTATCATAGCAACTGTTTTAATGGCAACCATAATTACTGTGTGTGTCTGAGCATGCTCAGTGAAGTCTTGCCCCTTAATTTCTGAGCATGCTCAGTGCATTCCGGCTGCCTAGGTGTGTCTGAGCATGCTCAGTGCATTCCGTCTGCCTCAGTGTTTCTGAGCATGCTCAGTGCATTCCGTCTGCCCTAGTTCACTTTTGGAATTCAGTGCATTCCGTCAGCCTTAGTTACCTTTTGGAATTCAGTGCATTCCGCCTGCCTCAGTGTGTCTGAGCATGCTCAGTGCATTCCGTCAGCCTTAGTTACCTTTTGGAATTCAGTGCATTCCGCCTGCCTCAGTGTGTCTGAGCATGCTCAGTGCATTCCATCTGCCTTAGTTACCTTTTGGAACTCTTGTTGTTTTTTGTTTATCTTTAAATGTGCAAACATGGCAACGGTTACCATAGCAACCGTAACCATGGCAACGGTTACCATAGCAACCGTAACCATGGCAACGGTTACCATAGCAACCGTTGCCATAGCAACCGTTACCATGGCAACCGTTACCATAGCAACCGTTACCATGGCAACAGTTACCATAGCAACGGTTACCATAGCAACCGTTACCATAGCAACAGTTACCATGGCAACGGTTACCATAGCAATGGATGCCATAGCAACCATTATCATAGCAACTGTTTTAATGGCAACCATAATTACTGTGTGTGTCTGAGCATGCTCAGTGAAGTCTTGCCCCTTAATTTCTGAGCATGCTCAGTGCATTCCGGCTGCCTAGGTGTGTCTGAGCATGCTCAGTGCATTCCGTCTGCCTCAGTGTTTCTGAGCATGCTCAGTGCATTCCGTCTGCCCTAGTTCACTTTTGGAATTCAGTGCATTCCGTCAGCCTTAGTTACCTTTTGGAATTCAGTGCATTCCGCCTGCCTCAGTGTGTCTGAGCATGCTCAGTGCATTCCGTCAGCCTTAGTTACCTTTTGGAATTCAGTGCATTCCGCCTGCCTCAGTGTGTCTGAGCATGCTCAGTGCATTCCATCTGCCTTAGTTACCTTTTGGAACTCTTGTTGTTTTTTGTTTATCTTTAAATGTGCAAACATGGCAACGGTTACCATAGCAACCGTAACCATGGCAATGGTTACCATAGCAACCGTAACCATGGCAACGGTTACCATAGCAACCGTTACCATAGCAACCGTTACCATGGCAACCGTTACCATGGCAACCGTTACCATGGCAACCGTTAACATGGCAACCGTTGCCATAGCAACCGTTACCATGGCAACCGTTACCATAGCAACCGTTACCATAGCAACCGTTACCATAGCAACCGTTACCATGGCAACCGTTACCATGGCAACCATTACCATAGCAACCGTTACCATAGCAACCGTTACCATGGCAACCGTTACCATGGCAACCATTACCATAGCAACCGTTACCATGGCAACCGTTACCATAGCAACCGTTACCATGGCAACCGTTACCATAGCAACCGTTACCATAGCAACCGTTACCATGGCAACCGTTACCATGGCAACCGTTACCATGGCAACCGTTGCCATAGCAACCGTTACCATGGCAACCGTTACCATAGCAACCGTTACCATGGCAACCGTTACCATGGCAACCGTTACCATAGCAACCGTTACCATGGCAACCGTTACCATAGCAACCGTTACCATGGCAACCGTTACCATAGCAACGGTTACCATAGCAACCGTTACCATGGCAACGGTTACCATGGCAACGGTTACCATAGCAATGGATGCCATAGCAACCATTATCATAGCAACTGTTTTAATGGCAACCATAATTACTGTGTGTGTCTGAGCATGCTCAGTGCATTCCATCTGCCTTAGTTACCTTTTGGAACTCTTGTTGTTTTTTGTTTATCTTTAAATGTGCAAACATGGCAACGGTTACCATAGCAACCGTAACCATGGCAACGGTTACCATAGCAACCGTAACCATGGCAACGGTTACCATAGCAACCGTTACCATAGCAACCGTTACCATGGCAACCGTTACCATGGCAACCGTTACCATGGCAACCGTTACCATGGCAACCGTTACCATGGCAACCGTTGCCATAGCAACCGTTTCCATGGCAACCGTTACCATAGCAACCGTTACCATGGCAACCGTTACCATAGCAACGGTTACCATAGCAACCGTTACCATAGCAACAGTTACCATGGCAACGGTTACCATAGCAATGGATGCCATAGCAACCATTATCATAGCAACTGTTTTAATGGCAACCATAATTACTGTGTGTGTCTGAGCATGCTCAGTGAAGTCTTGCCCCTTAATTTCTGAGCATGCTCAGTGCATTCCGGCTGCCTAGGTGTGTCTGAGCATGCTCAGTGCATTCCGTCTGCCTCAGTGTTTCTGAGCATGCTCAGTGCATTCCGTCTGCCCTAGTTCCCTTTTGGAATTCAGTGCATTCCGTCAGCCTTAGTTACCTTTTGGAATTCAGTGCATTCCGCCTGCCTCAGTGTGTCTGAGCATGCTCAGTGCATTCCGTCAGCCTTAGTTACCTTTTGGAATTCAGTGCATTCCGCCTGCCTCAGTGTGTCTGAGCATGCTCAGTGCATTCCATCTGCCTTAGTTACCTTTTGGAACTCTTGTTGTTTTTTGTTTATCTTTGAATGTGCAAACATGGCAACGGTTACCATAGCAACCGTTACCATGGCAACGGTTACCATGGCAACGGTTACCATAGCAATGGATGCCATAGCAACCATTATCATAGCAACTGTTTTAATGGCAACCATAATTACTGTGTTTGTCTGAGCATGCTCAGTGAAGTCTTGCCCCTTAATTTCTGAGCATGCTCAGTGCATTCCGGCTGCCTAGCTGTGTCTGAGCATGCTCAGTGCATTCCGTCTGCCTCAGTGTTTCTGAGCATGCTCAGTGCATTCCGTCTGCCCTAGTTCCCTTTTGGAATTCAGTGCATTCCGCCTGCCTCAGTGTGTCTGAGCATGCTCAGTGCATTCCGTCAGCCTTAGTTACCTTTTGGAATTCAGTGCATTCCGCCTGCCTCAGTGTGTCTGAGCATGCTCAGTGCATTCCATCTGCCTTAGTTACCTTTTGGAACTCTTGTTGTTTTTTGTTTATCTTTAAATGTGCAAACATGGCAACGGTTACCATAGCAACCGTAACCATGGCAACGGTTACCATAGCAACCGTAACCATGGCAACGGTTACCATAGCAACCGTAACCATGGCAACGGTTACCATAGCAACCGTTGCCATAGCAACCGTTACCATGGCAACCGTTACCATAGCAACCGTTACCATGGCAACAGTTACCATAGCAACGGTTACCATAGCAACCGTTACCATAGCAACAGTTACCATGGCAACGGTTACCATAGCAATGGATGCCATAGCAACCATTATCATAGCAACTGTTTTAATGGCAACCATAATTACTGTGTGTGTCTGAGCATGCTCAGTGAAGTCTTGCCCCTTAATTTCTGAGCATGCTCAGTGCATTCCGGCTGCCTAGGTGTGTCTGAGCATGCTCAGTGCATTCCGTCTGCCTCAGTGTTTCTGAGCATGCTCAGTGCATTCCGTCTGCCCTAGTTCACTTTTGGAATTCAGTGCATTCCGTCAGCCTTAGTTACCTTTTGGAATTCAGTGCATTCCGCCTGCCTCAGTGTGTCTGAGCATGCTCAGTGCATTCCGTCAGCCTTAGTTACCTTTTGGAATTCAGTGCATTCCGCCTGCCTCAGTGTGTCTGAGCATGCTCAGTGCATTCCATCTGCCTTAGTTACCTTTTGGAACTCTTGTTGTTTTTTGTTTATCTTTAAATGTGCAAACATGGCAACGGTTACCATAGCAACCGTAACCATGGCAACGGTTACCATAGCAACCGTAACCATGGCAACGGTTACCATAGCAACCGTTACCATAGCAACCGTTACCATGGCAACCGTTACCATGGCAACCGTTACCATGGCAACCGTTAACATGGCAACCGTTGCCATAGCAACCGTTACCATGGCAACCGTTACCATAGCAACCGTTACCATAGCAACCGTTACCATAGCAACCGTTACCATGGCAACCGTTACCATGGCAACCATTACCATAGCAACCGTTACCATGGCAACCGTTACCATAGCAACCGTTACCATGGCAACCGTTACCATAGCAACCGTTACCATAGCAACCGTTACCATGGCAACCGTTACCATGGCAACCGTTACCATGGCAACCGTTGCCATAGCAACCGCTACCATGGCAACCGTTACCATAGCAACCGTTACCATGGCAACCGTTACCATGGCAACCGTTACCATAGCAACCGTTACCATGGCAACCGTTACCATAGCAACCGTTACCATGGCAACCGTTACCATAGCAACGGTTACCATAGCAACCGTTACCATGGCAACGGTTACCATGGCAACGGTTACCATAGCAATGGATGCCATAGCAACCATTATCATAGCAACTGTTTTAATGGCAACCATAATTACTGTGTGTGTCTGAGCATGCTCAGTGAAGTCTTGCCCCTTAATTTCTGAGCATGCTCAGTGCATTCCGCCTGCCTCATTGTGTCTGAGCATGCTCAGTGCATTCCATCTGCCTTAGTTACCTTTTGGAACTCTTGTTGTTTTTTGTTTATCTTTAAATGTGCAAACATGGCAACGGTTACCATAGCAACCGTAACCATGGCAACGGTTACCATAGCAACCGTAACCATGGCAACGGTTACCATAGCAACCGTTACCATAGCAACCGTTACCATGGCAACCGTTACCATGGCAACCGTTACCATGGCAACCGTTACCATGGCAACCGTTGCCATAGCAACCGTTACCATGGCAACCGTTACCATAGCAACCGTTACCATGGCAACCGTTACCATAGCAACGGTTACCATAGCAACCGTTACCATAGCAACCGTTACCATGGCAACAGTTACCATGGCAACGGTTACCATAGCAATGGATGCCATAGCAACCATTATCATAGCAACTGTTTTAATGGCAACCATAATTACTGTGTGTGTCTGAGCATGCTCAGTGAAGTCTTGCCCCTTAATTTCTGAGCATGCTCAGTGCATTCCGGCTGCCTAGGTGTGTCTGAGCATGCTCAGTGCATTCCGTCTGCCTCAGTGTTTCTGAGCATGCTCAGTGCATTCCGTCTGCCCTAGTTCACTTTTGGAATTCAGTGCATTCCGTCAGCCTTAGTTACCTTTTGGAATTCAGTGCATTCCGCCTGCCTCAGTGTGTCTGAGCATGCTCAGTGCATTCCGTCAGCCTTAGTTACCTTTTGGAATTCAGTGCATTCCGCCTGCCTCAGTGTGTCTGAGCATGCTCAGTGCATTCCATCTGCCTTAGTTACCTTTTGGAACTCTTGTTGTTTTTTGTTTATCTTTAAATGTGCAAACATGGCAACGGTTACCATAGCAACCGTAACCATGGCAACGGTTACCATAGCAACCGTAACCATGGCAACGGTTACCATAGCAACCGTTGCCATAGCAACCGTTACCATGGCAACCGTTACCATAGCAACCGTTACCATGGCAACAGTTACCATAGCAACGGTTACCATAGCAACCGTTACCATAGCAACAGTTACCATGGCAACGGTTACCATAGCAATGGATGCCATAGCAACCATTATCATAGCAACTGTTTTAATGGCAACCATAATTACTGTGTGTGTCTGAGCATGCTCAGTGAAGTCTTGCCCCTTAATTTCTGAGCATGCTCAGTGCATTCCGGCTGCCTAGGTGTGTCTGAGCATGCTCAGTGCATTCCGTCTGCCTCAGTGTTTCTGAGCATGCTCAGTGCATTCCGTCTGCCCTAGTTCACTTTTGGAATTCAGTGCATTCCGTCAGCCTTAGTTACCTTTTGGAATTCAGTGCATTCCGCCTGCCTCAGTGTGTCTGAGCATGCTCAGTGCATTCCGTCAGCCTTAGTTACCTTTTGGAATTCAGTGCATTCCGCCTGCCTCAGTGTGTCTGAGCATGCTCAGTGCATTCCATCTGCCTTAGTTACCTTTTGGAACTCTTGTTGTTTTTTGTTTATCTTTAAATGTGCAAACATGGCAACGGTTACCATAGCAACCGTAACCATGGCAACGGTTACCATAGCAACCGTAACCATGGCAACGGTTACCATAGCAACCGTTACCATAGCAACCGTTACCATGGCAACCGTTACCATGGCAACCGTTACCATGGCAACCGTTAACATGGCAACCGTTGCCATAGCAACCGTTACCATGGCAACCGTTACCATAGCAACCGTTACCATAGCAACCGTTACCATAGCAACCGTTACCATGGCAACCGTTACCATGGCAACCATTACCATAGCAACCGTTACCATAGCAACCGTTACCATGGCAACCGTTACCATGGCAACCATTACCATAGCAACCGTTACCATGGCAACCGTTACCATAGCAACCGTTACCATGGCAACCGTTACCATAGCAACCGTTACCATAGCAACCGTTACCATGGCAACCGTTACCATGGCAACCGTTGCCATAGCAACCGTTACCATGGCAACCGTTACCATAGCAACCGTTACCATGGCAACCGTTACCATGGCAACCGTTACCATAGCAACCGTTACCATGGCAACCGTTACCATAGCAACCGTTACCATGGCAACCGTTACCATAGCAACGGTTACCATAGCAACCGTTACCATGGCAACGGTTACCATGGCAACGGTTACCATAGCAATGGATGCCATAGCAACCATTATCATAGCAACTGTTTTAATGGCAACCATAATTACTGTGTGTGTCTGAGCATGCTCAGTGCATTCCATCTGCCTTAGTTACCTTTTGGAACTCTTGTTGTTTTTTGTTTATCTTTAAATGTGCAAACATGGCAACGGTTACCATAGCAACCGTAACCATGGCAACGGTTACCATAGCAACCGTAACCATGGCAACGGTTACCATAGCAACCGTTACCATAGCAACCGTTACCATGGCAACCGTTACCATGGCAACCGTTACCATGGCAACCGTTACCATGGCAACCGTTACCATGGCAACCGTTACCATGGCAACCGTTGCCATAGCAACCGTTTCCATGGCAACCGTTACCATAGCAACCGTTACCATGGCAACCGTTACCATAGCAACGGTTACCATAGCAACCGTTACCATAGCAACAGTTACCATGGCAACGGTTACCATAGCAATGGATGCCATAGCAACCATTATCATAGCAACTGTTTTAATGGCAACCATAATTACTGTGTGTGTCTGAGCATGCTCAGTGAAGTCTTGCCCCTTAATTTCTGAGCATGCTCAGTGCATTCCGGCTGCCTAGGTGTGTCTGAGCATGCTCAGTGCATTCCGTCTGCCTCAGTGTTTCTGAGCATGCTCAGTGCATTCCGTCTGCCCTAGTTCACTTTTGGAATTCAGTGCATTCCGTCAGCCTTAGTTACCTTTTGGAATTCAGTGCATTCCGCCTGCCTCAGTGTGTCTGAGCATGCTCAGTGCATTCCGTCAGCCTTAGTTACCTTTTGGAATTCAGTGCATTCCGCCTGCCTCAGTGTGTCTGAGCATGCTCAGTGCATTCCATCTGCCTTAGTTACCTTTTGGAACTCTTGTTGTTTTTTGTTTATCTTTAAATGTGCAAACATGGCAACGGTTACCATAGCAACCGTAACCATGGCAATGGTTACCATAGCAACCGTAACCATGGCAACGGTTACCATAGCAACCGTTACCATAGCAACCGTTACCATGGCAACCGTTACCATGGCAACCGTTACCATGGCAACCGTTAACATGGCAACCGTTGCCATAGCAACCGTTACCATGGCAACCGTTACCATAGCAACCGTTACCATAGCAACCGTTACCATAGCAACCGTTACCATGGCAACCGTTACCATGGCAACCATTACCATAGCAACCGTTACCATAGCAACCGTTACCATGGCAACCGTTACCATGGCAACCATTACCATAGCAACCGTTACCATGGCAACCGTTACCATAGCAACCGTTACCATGGCAACCGTTACCATAGCAACCGTTACCATAGCAACCGTTACCATGGCAACCGTTACCATGGCAACCGTTGCCATAGCAACCGTTACCATGGCAACCGTTACCATAGCAACCGTTACCATGGCAACCGTTACCATGGCAACCGTTACCATAGCAACCGTTACCATGGCAACCGTTACCATAGCAACCGTTACCATGGCAACCGTTACCATAGCAACGGTTACCATAGCAACCGTTACCATGGCAACGGTTACCATGGCAACGGTTACCATAGCAATGGATGCCATAGCAACCATTATCATAGCAACTGTTTTAATGGCAACCATAATTACTGTGTGTGTCTGAGCATGCTCAGTGCATTCCATCTGCCTTAGTTACCTTTTGGAACTCTTGTTGTTTTTTGTTTATCTTTAAATGTGCAAACATGGCAACGGTTACCATAGCAACCGTAACCATGGCAACGGTTACCATAGCAACCGTAACCATGGCAACGGTTACCATAGCAACCGTTACCATAGCAACTGTTACCATGGCAACCGTTACCATGGCAACCGTTACCATGGCAACCGTTAACATGGCAACCGTTGCCATAGCAACCGTTACCATGGCAACCGTTACCATAGCAACCGTTACCATGGCAACCGTTACCATAGCAACGGTTACCATAGCAACCGTTACCATAGCAACGGTTACCATGGCAACCGTTACCATAGCAACGGTTACCATAGCAACCGTTACCATGGCAACGGTTACCATGGCAACGGTTACCATGGCAACGGTTACCATAGCAATGGATGCCATAGCAACCATTATCATAGCAACTGTTTTAATGGCAACCATAATTACTGTGTGTGTCTGAGCATGCTCAGTGAAGTCTTGCCCCTTAATTTCTGAGCATGCTCAGTGCATTCCGGCTGCCTAGGTGTGTCTGAGCATGCTCAGTGCATTCCGTCTGCCTCAGTGTTTCTGAGCATGCTCAGTGCATTCCGTCTGCCCTAGTTCACTTTTGGAATTCAGTGCATTCCGTCAGCCTTAGTTACCTTTTGGAATTCAGTGCATTCCGCCTGCCTCAGTGTGTCTGAGCATGCTCAGTGCATTCCGTCAGCCTTAGTTACCTTTTGGAATTCAGTGCATTCCGCCTGCCTCAGTGTGTCTGAGCATGCTCAGTGCATTCCATCTGCCTTAGTTACCTTTTGGAACTCTTGTTGTTTTTTGTTTATCTTTAAATGTGCAAACATGGCAACGGTTACCATAGCAACCGTAACCATGGCAACGGTTACCATAGCAACCGTAACCATGGCAACGGTTACCATAGCAACCGTTGCCATAGCAACCGTTACCATGGCAACCGTTACCATAGCAACCGTTACCATGGCAACAGTTACCATAGCAACGGTTACCATAGCAACCGTTACCATAGCAACAGTTACCATGGCAACGGTTACCATAGCAATGGATGCCATAGCAACCATTATCATAGCAACTGTTTTAATGGCAACCATAATTACTGTGTGTGTCTGAGCATGCTCAGTGAAGTCTTGCCCCTTAATTTCTGAGCATGCTCAGTGCATTCCGGCTGCCTAGGTGTGTCTGAGCATGCTCAGTGCATTCCGTCTGCCTCAGTGTTTCTGAGCATGCTCAGTGCATTCCGTCTGCCCTAGTTCACTTTTGGAATTCAGTGCATTCCGTCAGCCTTAGTTACCTTTTGGAATTCAGTGCATTCCGCCTGCCTCAGTGTGTCTGAGCATGCTCAGTGCATTCCGTCAGCCTTAGTTACCTTTTGGAATTCAGTGCATTCCGCCTGCCTCAGTGTGTCTGAGCATGCTCAGTGCATTCCATCTGCCTTAGTTACCTTTTGGAACTCTTGTTGTTTTTTGTTTATCTTTAAATGTGCAAACATGGCAACGGTTACCATAGCAACCGTAACCATGGCAACGGTTACCATAGCAACCGTAACCATGGCAACGGTTACCATAGCAACCGTTACCATAGCAACCGTTACCATGGCAACCGTTACCATGGCAACCGTTACCATGGCAACCGTTGCCATAGCAACCGTTACCATGGCAACCGTTAACATGGCAACCGTTGCCATAGCAACCGTTACCATGGCAACCGTTACCATAGCAACCGTTACCATAGCAACCGTTACCATAGCAACCGTTACCATGGCAACCGTTACCATGGCAACCATTACCATAGCAACCGTTACCATAGCAACCGTTACCATGGCAACCGTTACCATGGCAACCATTACCATAGCAACCGTTACCATGGCAACCGTTACCATAGCAACCGTTACCATGGCAACCGTTACCATAGCAACCGTTACCATAGCAACCGTTACCATGGCAACCGTTACCATGGCAACCGTTACCATGGCAACCGTTGCCATAGCAACCGTTACCATGGCAACCGTTACCATAGCAACCGTTACCATGGCAACCGTTACCATGGCAACCGTTACCATAGCAACCGTTACCATGGCAACCGTTACCATAGCAACCGTTACCATGGCAACCGTTACCATAGCAACGGTTACCATAGCAACCGTTACCATGGCAACGGTTACCATGGCAACGGTTACCATAGCAATGGATGCCATAGCAACCATTATCATAGCAACTGTTTTAATGGCAACCATAATTACTGTGTGTGTCTGAGCATGCTCAGTGCATTCCATCTGCCTTAGTTACCTTTTGGAACTCTTGTTGTTTTTTGTTTATCTTTAAATGTGCAAACATGGCAACGGTTACCATAGCAACCGTAACCATGGCAACGGTTACCATAGCAACCGTAACCATGGCAACGGTTACCATAGCAACCGTTACCATAGCAACCGTTACCATGGCAACCGTTACCATGGCAACCGTTACCATGGCAACCGTTACCATGGCAACCGTTACCATGGCAACCGTTGCCATAGCAACCGTTTCCATGGCAACCGTTACCATAGCAACCGTTACCATGGCAACCGTTACCATAGCAACGGTTACCATAGCAACCGTTACCATAGCAACAGTTACCATGGCAACGGTTACCATAGCAATGGATGCCATAGCAACCATTATCATAGCAACTGTTTTAATGGCAACCATAATTACTGTGTGTGTCTGAGCATGCTCAGTGAAGTCTTGCCCCTTAATTTCTGAGCATGCTCAGTGCATTCCGGCTGCCTAGGTGTGTCTGAGCATGCTCAGTGCATTCCGTCTGCCTCAGTGTTTCTGAGCATGCTCAGTGCATTCCGTCTGCCCTAGTTCCCTTTTGGAATTCAGTGCATTCCGTCAGCCTTAGTTACCTTTTGGAATTCAGTGCATTCCGCCTGCCTCAGTGTGTCTGAGCATGCTCAGTGCATTCCGTCAGCCTTAGTTACCTTTTGGAATTCAGTGCATTCCGCCTGCCTCAGTGTGTCTGAGCATGCTCAGTGCATTCCATCTGCCTTAGTTACCTTTTGGAACTCTTGTTGTTTTTTGTTTATCTTTGAATGTGCAAACATGGCAACGGTTACCATAGCAACCGTTACCATGGCAACGGTTACCATGGCAACGGTTACCATAGCAATGGATGCCATAGCAACCATTATCATAGCAACTGTTTTAATGGCAACCATAATTACTGTGTTTGTCTGAGCATGCTCAGTGAAGTCTTGCCCCTTAATTTCTGAGCATGCTCAGTGCATTCCGGCTGCCTAGCTGTGTCTGAGCATGCTCAGTGCATTCCGTCTGCCTCAGTGTTTCTGAGCATGCTCAGTGCATTCCGTCTGCCCTAGTTCCCTTTTGGAATTCAGTGCATTCCGCCTGCCTCAGTGTGTCTGAGCATGCTCAGTGCATTCCGTCAGCCTTAGTTACCTTTTGGAATTCAGTGCATTCCGCCTGCCTCAGTGTGTCTGAGCATGCTCAGTGCATTCCATCTGCCTTAGTTACCTTTTGGAACTCTTGTTGTTTTTTGTTTATCTTTAAATGTGCAAACATGGCAACGGTTACCATAGCAACCGTAACCATGGCAACGGTTACCATAGCAACCGTAACCATGGCAACGGTTACCATAGCAACCGTAACCATGGCAACGGTTACCATAGCAACCGTTGCCATAGCAACCGTTACCATGGCAACCGTTACCATAGCAACCGTTACCATGGCAACAGTTACCATAGCAACGGTTACCATAGCAACCGTTACCATAGCAACAGTTACCATGGCAACGGTTACCATAGCAATGGATGCCATAGCAACCATTATCATAGCAACTGTTTTAATGGCAACCATAATTACTGTGTGTGTCTGAGCATGCTCAGTGAAGTCTTGCCCCTTAATTTCTGAGCATGCTCAGTGCATTCCGGCTGCCTAGGTGTGTCTGAGCATGCTCAGTGCATTCCGTCTGCCTCAGTGTTTCTGAGCATGCTCAGTGCATTCCGTCTGCCCTAGTTCACTTTTGGAATTCAGTGCATTCCGTCAGCCTTAGTTACCTTTTGGAATTCAGTGCATTCCGCCTGCCTCAGTGTGTCTGAGCATGCTCAGTGCATTCCGTCAGCCTTAGTTACCTTTTGGAATTCAGTGCATTCCGCCTGCCTCAGTGTGTCTGAGCATGCTCAGTGCATTCCATCTGCCTTAGTTACCTTTTGGAACTCTTGTTGTTTTTTGTTTATCTTTAAATGTGCAAACATGGCAACGGTTACCATAGCAACCGTAACCATGGCAACGGTTACCATAGCAACCGTAACCATGGCAACGGTTACCATAGCAACCGTTACCATAGCAACCGTTACCATGGCAACCGTTACCATGGCAACCGTTACCATGGCAACCGTTAACATGGCAACCGTTGCCATAGCAACCGTTACCATGGCAACCGTTACCATAGCAACCGTTACCATAGCAACCGTTACCATAGCAACCGTTACCATGGCAACCGTTACCATGGCAACCATTACCATAGCAACCGTTACCATGGCAACCGTTACCATAGCAACCGTTACCATGGCAACCGTTACCATAGCAACCGTTACCATAGCAACCGTTACCATGGCAACCGTTACCATGGCAACCGTTACCATGGCAACCGTTGCCATAGCAACCGCTACCATGGCAACCGTTACCATAGCAACCGTTACCATGGCAACCGTTACCATGGCAACCGTTACCATAGCAACCGTTACCATGGCAACCGTTACCATAGCAACCGTTACCATGGCAACCGTTACCATAGCAACGGTTACCATAGCAACCGTTACCATGGCAACGGTTACCATGGCAACGGTTACCATAGCAATGGATGCCATAGCAACCATTATCATAGCAACTGTTTTAATGGCAACCATAATTACTGTGTGTGTCTGAGCATGCTCAGTGAAGTCTTGCCCCTTAATTTCTGAGCATGCTCAGTGCATTCCGCCTGCCTCATTGTGTCTGAGCATGCTCAGTGCATTCCATCTGCCTTAGTTACCTTTTGGAACTCTTGTTGTTTTTTGTTTATCTTTAAATGTGCAAACATGGCAACGGTTACCATAGCAACCGTAACCATGGCAACGGTTACCATAGCAACCGTAACCATGGCAACGGTTACCATAGCAACCGTTACCATAGCAACCGTTACCATGGCAACCGTTACCATGGCAACCGTTACCATGGCAACCGTTACCATGGCAACCGTTGCCATAGCAACCGTTACCATGGCAACCGTTACCATAGCAACCGTTACCATGGCAACCGTTACCATAGCAACGGTTACCATAGCAACCGTTACCATAGCAACCGTTACCATGGCAACAGTTACCATGGCAACGGTTACCATAGCAATGGATGCCATAGCAACCATTATCATAGCAACTGTTTTAATGGCAACCATAATTACTGTGTGTGTCTGAGCATGCTCAGTGAAGTCTTGCCCCTTAATTTCTGAGCATGCTCAGTGCATTCCGGCTGCCTAGGTGTGTCTGAGCATGCTCAGTGCATTCCGTCTGCCTCAGTGTTTCTGAGCATGCTCAGTGCATTCCGTCTGCCCTAGTTCACTTTTGGAATTCAGTGCATTCCGTCAGCCTTAGTTACCTTTTGGAATTCAGTGCATTCCGCCTGCCTCAGTGTGTCTGAGCATGCTCAGTGCATTCCGTCAGCCTTAGTTACCTTTTGGAATTCAGTGCATTCCGCCTGCCTCAGTGTGTCTGAGCATGCTCAGTGCATTCCATCTGCCTTAGTTACCTTTTGGAACTCTTGTTGTTTTTTGTTTATCTTTAAATGTGCAAACATGGCAACGGTTACCATAGCAACCGTAACCATGGCAACGGTTACCATAGCAACCGTAACCATGGCAACGGTTACCATAGCAACCGTTGCCATAGCAACCGTTACCATGGCAACCGTTACCATAGCAACCGTTACCATGGCAACAGTTACCATAGCAACGGTTACCATAGCAACCGTTACCATAGCAACAGTTACCATGGCAACGGTTACCATAGCAATGGATGCCATAGCAACCATTATCATAGCAACTGTTTTAATGGCAACCATAATTACTGTGTGTGTCTGAGCATGCTCAGTGAAGTCTTGCCCCTTAATTTCTGAGCATGCTCAGTGCATTCCGGCTGCCTAGGTGTGTCTGAGCATGCTCAGTGCATTCCGTCTGCCTCAGTGTTTCTGAGCATGCTCAGTGCATTCCGTCTGCCCTAGTTCACTTTTGGAATTCAGTGCATTCCGTCAGCCTTAGTTACCTTTTGGAATTCAGTGCATTCCGCCTGCCTCAGTGTGTCTGAGCATGCTCAGTGCATTCCGTCAGCCTTAGTTACCTTTTGGAATTCAGTGCATTCCGCCTGCCTCAGTGTGTCTGAGCATGCTCAGTGCATTCCATCTGCCTTAGTTACCTTTTGGAACTCTTGTTGTTTTTTGTTTATCTTTAAATGTGCAAACATGGCAACGGTTACCATAGCAACCGTAACCATGGCAACGGTTACCATAGCAACCGTAACCATGGCAACGGTTACCATAGCAACCGTTACCATAGCAACCGTTACCATGGCAACCGTTACCATGGCAACCGTTACCATGGCAACCGTTAACATGGCAACCGTTGCCATAGCAACCGTTACCATGGCAACCGTTACCATAGCAACCGTTACCATAGCAACCGTTACCATAGCAACCGTTACCATGGCAACCGTTACCATGGCAACCGTTACCATGGCAACCGTTGCCATAGCAACCGTTACCATGGCAACCGTTACCATAGCAACCGTTACCATGGCAACCGTTACCATGGCAACCGTTACCATAGCAACCGTTACCATGGCAACCGTTACCATAGCAACCGTTACCATGGCAACCGTTACCATAGCAACGGTTACCATAGCAACCGTTACCATGGCAACGGTTACCATGGCAACGGTTACCATAGCAATGGATGCCATAGCAACCATTATCATAGCAACTGTTTTAATGGCAACCATAATTACTGTGTGTGTCTGAGCATGCTCAGTGCATTCCATCTGCCTTAGTTACCTTTTGGAACTCTTGTTGTTTTTTGTTTATCTTTAAATGTGCAAACATGGCAACGGTTACCATAGCAACCGTAACCATGGCAACGGTTACCATAGCAACCGTAACCATGGCAACGGTTACCATAGCAACCGTTACCATAGCAACCGTTACCATGGCAACCGTTACCATGGCAACCGTTACCATGGCAACCGTTACCATGGCAACCGTTACCATGGCAACCGTTACCATGGCAACCGTTGCCATAGCAACCGTTTCCATGGCAACCGTTACCATAGCAACCGTTACCATGGCAACCGTTACCATAGCAACGGTTACCATAGCAACCGTTACCATAGCAACAGTTACCATGGCAACGGTTACCATAGCAATGGATGCCATAGCAACCATTATCATAGCAACTGTTTTAATGGCAACCATAATTACTGTGTGTGTCTGAGCATGCTCAGTGAAGTCTTGCCCCTTAATTTCTGAGCATGCTCAGTGCATTCCGGCTGCCTAGGTGTGTCTGAGCATGCTCAGTGCATTCCGTCTGCCTCAGTGTTTCTGAGCATGCTCAGTGCATTCCGTCTGCCCTAGTTCACTTTTGGAATTCAGTGCATTCCGTCAGCCTTAGTTACCTTTTGGAATTCAGTGCATTCCGCCTGCCTCAGTGTGTCTGAGCATGCTCAGTGCATTCCGTCAGCCTTAGTTACCTTTTGGAATTCAGTGCATTCCGCCTGCCTCAGTGTGTCTGAGCATGCTCAGTGCATTCCATCTGCCTTAGTTACCTTTTGGAACTCTTGTTGTTTTTTGTTTATCTTTAAATGTGCAAACATGGCAACGGTTACCATAGCAACCGTAACCATGGCAATGGTTACCATAGCAACCGTAACCATGGCAACGGTTACCATAGCAACCGTTACCATAGCAACCGTTACCATGGCAACCGTTACCATGGCAACCGTTACCATGGCAACCGTTAACATGGCAACCGTTGCCATAGCAACCGTTACCATGGCAACCGTTACCATAGCAACCGTTACCATAGCAACCGTTACCATAGCAACCGTTACCATGGCAACCGTTACCATGGCAACCATTACCATAGCAACCGTTACCATAGCAACCGTTACCATGGCAACCGTTACCATGGCAACCATTACCATAGCAACCGTTACCATGGCAACCGTTACCATAGCAACCGTTACCATGGCAACCGTTACCATAGCAACCGTTACCATAGCAACCGTTACCATGGCAACCGTTACCATGGCAACCGTTGCCATAGCAACCGTTACCATGGCAACCGTTACCATAGCAACCGTTACCATGGCAACCGTTACCATGGCAACCGTTACCATAGCAACCGTTACCATGGCAACCGTTACCATAGCAACCGTTACCATGGCAACCGTTACCATAGCAACGGTTACCATAGCAACCGTTACCATGGCAACGGTTACCATGGCAACGGTTACCATAGCAATGGATGCCATAGCAACCATTATCATAGCAACTGTTTTAATGGCAACCATAATTACTGTGTGTGTCTGAGCATGCTCAGTGCATTCCATCTGCCTTAGTTACCTTTTGGAACTCTTGTTGTTTTTTGTTTATCTTTAAATGTGCAAACATGGCAACGGTTACCATAGCAACCGTAACCATGGCAACGGTTACCATAGCAACCGTAACCATGGCAACGGTTACCATAGCAACCGTTACCATAGCAACTGTTACCATGGCAACCGTTACCATGGCAACCGTTACCATGGCAACCGTTAACATGGCAACCGTTGCCATAGCAACCGTTACCATGGCAACCGTTACCATAGCAACCGTTACCATGGCAACCGTTACCATAGCAACGGTTACCATAGCAACCGTTACCATAGCAACGGTTACCATGGCAACCGTTACCATAGCAACGGTTACCATAGCAACCGTTACCATGGCAACGGTTACCATGGCAACGGTTACCATGGCAACGGTTACCATAGCAATGGATGCCATAGCAACCATTATCATAGCAACTGTTTTAATGGCAACCATAATTACTGTGTGTGTCTGAGCATGCTCAGTGAAGTCTTGCCCCTTAATTTCTGAGCATGCTCAGTGCATTCCGGCTGCCTAGGTGTGTCTGAGCATGCTCAGTGCATTCCGTCTGCCTCAGTGTTTCTGAGCATGCTCAGTGCATTCCGTCTGCCCTAGTTCACTTTTGGAATTCAGTGCATTCCGTCAGCCTTAGTTACCTTTTGGAATTCAGTGCATTCCGCCTGCCTCAGTGTGTCTGAGCATGCTCAGTGCATTCCGTCAGCCTTAGTTACCTTTTGGAATTCAGTGCATTCCGCCTGCCTCAGTGTGTCTGAGCATGCTCAGTGCATTCCATCTGCCTTAGTTACCTTTTGGAACTCTTGTTGTTTTTTGTTTATCTTTAAATGTGCAAACATGGCAACGGTTACCATAGCAACCGTAACCATGGCAACGGTTACCATAGCAACCGTAACCATGGCAACGGTTACCATAGCAACCGTTGCCATAGCAACCGTTACCATGGCAACCGTTACCATAGCAACCGTTACCATGGCAACAGTTACCATAGCAACGGTTACCATAGCAACCGTTACCATAGCAACAGTTACCATGGCAACGGTTACCATAGCAATGGATGCCATAGCAACCATTATCATAGCAACTGTTTTAATGGCAACCATAATTACTGTGTGTGTCTGAGCATGCTCAGTGAAGTCTTGCCCCTTAATTTCTGAGCATGCTCAGTGCATTCCGGCTGCCTAGGTGTGTCTGAGCATGCTCAGTGCATTCCGTCTGCCTCAGTGTTTCTGAGCATGCTCAGTGCATTCCGTCTGCCCTAGTTCACTTTTGGAATTCAGTGCATTCCGTCAGCCTTAGTTACCTTTTGGAATTCAGTGCATTCCGCCTGCCTCAGTGTGTCTGAGCATGCTCAGTGCATTCCGTCAGCCTTAGTTACCTTTTGGAATTCAGTGCATTCCGCCTGCCTCAGTGTGTCTGAGCATGCTCAGTGCATTCCATCTGCCTTAGTTACCTTTTGGAACTCTTGTTGTTTTTTGTTTATCTTTAAATGTGCAAACATGGCAACGGTTACCATAGCAACCGTAACCATGGCAACGGTTACCATAGCAACCGTAACCATGGCAACGGTTACCATAGCAACCGTTACCATAGCAACCGTTACCATGGCAACCGTTACCATGGCAACCGTTACCATGGCAACCGTTGCCATAGCAACCGTTACCATGGCAACCGTTACCATAGCAACCGTTACCATAGCAACCGTTACCATAGCAACCGTTACCATGGCAACCGTTACCATGGCAACCATTACCATAGCAACCGTTACCATAGCAACCGTTACCATGGCAACCGTTACCATGGCAACCATTACCATAGCAACCGTTACCATGGCAACCGTTACCATAGCAACCGTTACCATGGCAACCGTTACCATAGCAACCGTTACCATAGCAACCGTTACCATGGCAACCGTTACCATGGCAACCGTTGCCATAGCAACCGTTACCATGGCAACCGTTACCATAGCAACCGTTACCATGGCAACCGTTACCATGGCAACCGTTACCATAGCAACCGTTACCATGGCAACCGTTACCATAGCAACCGTTACCATGGCAACCGTTACCATAGCAACGGTTACCATAGCAACCGTTACCATGGCAACGGTTACCATGGCAACGGTTACCATAGCAATGGATGCCATAGCAACCATTATCATAGCAACTGTTTTAATGGCAACCATAATTACTGTGTGTGTCTGAGCATGCTCAGTGCATTCCATCTGCCTTAGTTACCTTTTGGAACTCTTGTTGTTTTTTGTTTATCTTTAAATGTGCAAACATGGCAACGGTTACCATAGCAACCGTAACCATGGCAACGGTTACCATAGCAACCGTAACCATGGCAACGGTTACCATAGCAACCGTTACCATAGCAACCGTTACCATGGCAACCGTTACCATGGCAACCGTTACCATGGCAACCGTTACCATGGCAACCGTTACCATGGCAACCGTTACCATGGCAACCGTTGCCATAGCAACCGTTTCCATGGCAACCGTTACCATAGCAACCGTTACCATGGCAACCGTTACCATAGCAACGGTTACCATAGCAACCGTTACCATAGCAACAGTTACCATGGCAACGGTTACCATAGCAATGGATGCCATAGCAACCATTATCATAGCAACTGTTTTAATGGCAACCATAATTACTGTGTGTGTCTGAGCATGCTCAGTGAAGTCTTGCCCCTTAATTTCTGAGCATGCTCAGTGCATTCCGGCTGCCTAGGTGTGTCTGAGCATGCTCAGTGCATTCCGTCTGCCTCAGTGTTTCTGAGCATGCTCAGTGCATTCCGTCTGCCCTAGTTCACTTTTGGAATTCAGTGCATTCCGTCAGCCTTAGTTACCTTTTGGAATTCAGTGCATTCCGCCTGCCTCAGTGTGTCTGAGCATGCTCAGTGCATTCCGTCAGCCTTAGTTACCTTTTGGAATTCAGTGCATTCCGCCTGCCTCAGTGTGTCTGAGCATGCTCAGTGCATTCCATCTGCCTTAGTTACCTTTTGGAACTCTTGTTGTTTTTTGTTTATCTTTAAATGTGCAAACATGGCAACGGTTACCATAGCAACCGTAACCATGGCAATGGTTACCATAGCAACCGTAACCATGGCAACGGTTACCATAGCAACCGTTACCATAGCAACCGTTACCATGGCAACCGTTACCATGGCAACCGTTACCATGGCAACCGTTAACATGGCAACCGTTGCCATAGCAACCGTTACCATGGCAACCGTTACCATAGCAACCGTTACCATAGCAACCGTTACCATAGCAACCGTTACCATGGCAACCGTTACCATGGCAACCATTACCATAGCAACCGTTACCATAGCAACCGTTACCATGGCAACCGTTACCATGGCAACCATTACCATAGCAACCGTTACCATGGCAACCGTTACCATAGCAACCGTTACCATGGCAACCGTTACCATAGCAACCGTTACCATAGCAACCGTTACCATGGCAACCGTTACCATGGCAACCGTTGCCATAGCAACCGTTACCATGGCAACCGTTACCATAGCAACCGTTACCATGGCAACCGTTACCATGGCAACCGTTACCATAGCAACCGTTACCATGGCAACCGTTACCATAGCAACCGTTACCATGGCAACCGTTACCATAGCAACGGTTACCATAGCAACCGTTACCATGGCAACGGTTACCATGGCAACGGTTACCATAGCAATGGATGCCATAGCAACCATTATCATAGCAACTGTTTTAATGGCAACCATAATTACTGTGTGTGTCTGAGCATGCTCAGTGCATTCCATCTGCCTTAGTTACCTTTTGGAACTCTTGTTGTTTTTTGTTTATCTTTAAATGTGCAAACATGGCAACGGTTACCATAGCAACCGTAACCATGGCAACGGTTACCATAGCAACCGTAACCATGGCAACGGTTACCATAGCAACCGTTACCATAGCAACTGTTACCATGGCAACCGTTACCATGGCAACCGTTACCATGGCAACCGTTAACATGGCAACCGTTGCCATAGCAACCGTTACCATGGCAACCGTTACCATAGCAACCGTTACCATGGCAACCGTTACCATAGCAACGGTTACCATAGCAACCGTTACCATAGCAACGGTTACCATGGCAACCGTTACCATAGCAACGGTTACCATAGCAACCGTTACCATGGCAACGGTTACCATGGCAACGGTTACCATGGCAACGGTTACCATAGCAATGGATGCCATAGCAACCATTATCATAGCAACTGTTTTAATGGCAACCATAATTACTGTGTGTGTCTGAGCATGCTCAGTGAAGTCTTGCCCCTTAATTTCTGAGCATGCTCAGTGCATTCCGGCTGCCTAGGTGTGTCTGAGCATGCTCAGTGCATTCCGTCTGCCTCAGTGTTTCTGAGCATGCTCAGTGCATTCCGTCTGCCCTAGTTCACTTTTGGAATTCAGTGCATTCCGTCAGCCTTAGTTACCTTTTGGAATTCAGTGCATTCCGCCTGCCTCAGTGTGTCTGAGCATGCTCAGTGCATTCCGTCAGCCTTAGTTACCTTTTGGAATTCAGTGCATTCCGCCTGCCTCAGTGTGTCTGAGCATGCTCAGTGCATTCCATCTGCCTTAGTTACCTTTTGGAACTCTTGTTGTTTTTTGTTTATCTTTAAATGTGCAAACATGGCAACGGTTACCATAGCAACCGTAACCATGGCAACGGTTACCATAGCAACCGTAACCATGGCAACGGTTACCATAGCAACCGTTGCCATAGCAACCGTTACCATGGCAACCGTTACCATAGCAACCGTTACCATGGCAACAGTTACCATAGCAACGGTTACCATAGCAACCGTTACCATAGCAACAGTTACCATGGCAACGGTTACCATAGCAATGGATGCCATAGCAACCATTATCATAGCAACTGTTTTAATGGCAACCATAATTACTGTGTGTGTCTGAGCATGCTCAGTGAAGTCTTGCCCCTTAATTTCTGAGCATGCTCAGTGCATTCCGGCTGCCTAGGTGTGTCTGAGCATGCTCAGTGCATTCCGTCTGCCTCAGTGTTTCTGAGCATGCTCAGTGCATTCCGTCTGCCCTAGTTCACTTTTGGAATTCAGTGCATTCCGTCAGCCTTAGTTACCTTTTGGAATTCAGTGCATTCCGCCTGCCTCAGTGTGTCTGAGCATGCTCAGTGCATTCCGTCAGCCTTAGTTACCTTTTGGAATTCAGTGCATTCCGCCTGCCTCAGTGTGTCTGAGCATGCTCAGTGCATTCCATCTGCCTTAGTTACCTTTTGGAACTCTTGTTGTTTTTTGTTTATCTTTAAATGTGCAAACATGGCAACGGTTACCATAGCAACCGTAACCATGGCAACGGTTACCATAGCAACCGTAACCATGGCAACGGTTACCATAGCAACCGTTACCATAGCAACCGTTACCATGGCAACCGTTACCATGGCAACCGTTACCATGGCAACCGTTAACATGGCAACCGTTGCCATAGCAACCGTTACCATGGCAACCGTTACCATAGCAACCGTTACCATAGCAACCGTTACCATAGCAACCGTTACCATGGCAACCGTTACCATGGCAACCATTACCATAGCAACCGTTACCATGGCAACCGTTACCATAGCAACCGTTACCATGGCAACCGTTACCATAGCAACCGTTACCATGGCAACCGTTACCATAGCAACGGTTACCATAGCAACCGTTACCATGGCAACGGTTACCATGGCAACGGTTACCATAGCAATGGATGCCATAGCAACCATTATCATAGCAACTGTTTTAATGGCAACCATAATTACTGTGTGTGTCTGAGCATGCTCAGTGAAGTCTTGCCCCTTAATTTCTGAGCATGCTCAGTGCATTCCGGCTGCCTAGGTGTGTCTGAGCATGCTCAGTGCATTCCGTCTGCCTCAGTGTTTCTGAGCATGCTCAGTGCATTCCGTCTGCCCTAGTTCACTTTTGGAATTCAGTGCATTCCGCCTGCCTCAGTGTGTCTGAGCATGCTCAGTGCATTCCATCTGCCTTAGTTACCTTTTGGAACTCTTGTTGTTTTTTGTTTATCTTTAAATGTGCAAACATGGCAACGGTTACCATAGCAACCGTAACCATGGCAACGGTTACCATAGCAACCGTAACCATGGCAACGGTTACCATAGCAACCGTTACCATAGCAACCGTTACCATGGCAACCGTTACCATGGCAACCGTTACCATGGCAACCGTTAACATGGCAACCGTTGCCATAGCAACCGTTACCATGGCAACCGTTACCATAGCAACCGTTACCATAGCAACCGTTACCATGGCAACCGTTACCATAGCAACCGTTACCATGGCAACCGTTACCATAGCAACCGTTACCATGGCAACCGTTACCATAGCAACGGTTACCATAGCAACCGTTACCATGGCAACGGTTACCATGGCAACGGTTACCATAGCAATGGATGCCATAGCAACCATTATCATAGCAACTGTTTTAATGGCAACCATAATTACTGTGTGTGTCTGAGCATGCTCAGTGAAGTCTTGCCCCTTAATTTCTGAGCATGCTCAGTGCATTCCGGCTGCCTAGGTGTGTCTGAGCATGCTCAGTGCATTCCGTCTGCCTCAGTGTTTCTGAGCATGCTCAGTGCATTCCGTCTGCCCTAGTTCACTTTTGGAATTCAGTGCATTCCGTCAGCCTTAGTTACCTTTTGGAATTCAGTGCATTCCGCCTGCCTCAGTGTGTCTGAGCATGCTCAGTGCATTCCATCTGCCTTAGTTACCTTTTGGAACTCTTGTTGTTTTTTGTTTATCTTTAAATGTGCAAACATGGCAACGGTTACCATAGCAACCGTAACCATGGCAACGGTTACCATAGCAACCGTAACCATGGCAACGGTTACCATAGCAACCGTTACCATAGCAACTGTTACCATGGCAACCGTTACCATGGCAACCGTTACCATGGCAACCGTTAACATGGCAACCGTTGCCATAGCAACCGTTACCATGGCAACCGTTACCATAGCAACCGTTACCATGGCAACCGTTACCATAGCAACGGTTACCATAGCAACCGTTACCATAGCAACGGTTACCATGGCAACCGTTACCATAGCAACGGTTACCATAGCAACCGTTACCATGGCAACGGTTACCATGGCAACGGTTACCATGGCAACGGTTACCATAGCAATGGATGCCATAGCAACCATTATCATAGCAACTGTTTTAATGGCAACCATAATTACTGTGTGTGTCTGAGCATGCTCAGTGAAGTCTTGCCCCTTAATTTCTGAGCATGCTCAGTGCATTCCATCTGCCTTAGTTACCTTTTGGAACTCTTGTTGTTTTTTGTTTATCTTTAAATGTGCAAACATGGCAACGGTTACCATAGCAACCGTTACCATGGCAACGGTTACCATGGCAACGGTTACCATAGCAATGGATGCCATAGCAACCATTATCATAGCAACTGTTTTAATGGCAACCATAATTACTGTGTTTGTCTGAGCATGCTCAGTGAAGTCTTGCCCCTTAATTTCTGAGCATGCTCAGTGCATTCCGGCTGCCTAGCTGTGTCTGAGCATGCTCAGTGCATTCCGTCTGCCTCAGTGTTTCTGAGCATGCTCAGTGCATTCCGTCTGCCCTAGTTCCCTTTTGGAATTCAGTGCATTCCGCCTGCCTCAGTGTGTCTGAGCATGCTCAGTGCATTCCGTCAGCCTTAGTTACCTTTTGGAATTCAGTGCATTCCGCCTGCCTCAGTGTGTCTGAGCATGCTCAGTGCATTCCGTCAGCCTTAGTTACCTTTTGGAATTCAGTGCATTCCGCCTGCCTCAGTGTGTCTGAGCATGCTCAGTGCATTCCATCTGCCTTAGTTACCTTTTGGAACTCTTGTTGTTTTTTGTTTATCTTTAAATGTGCAAACATGGCAACGGTTACCATAGCAACCGTAACCATGGCAACGGTTACCATAGCAACCGTAACCATGGCAACGGTTACCATAGCAACCGTTACCATAGCAACCGTTACCATGGCAACCGTTACCATGGCAACCGTTACCATGGCAACCGTTAACATGGCAACCGTTGCCATAGCAACCGTTACCATGGCAACCGTTACCATAGCAACCGTTACCATAGCAACCGTTACCATAGCAACCGTTACCATGGCAACCGTTACCATGGCAACCATTACCATAGCAACCGTTACCATAGCAACCGTTACCATGGCAACCGTTACCATGGCAACCATTACCATAGCAACCGTTACCATGGCAACCGTTACCATAGCAACCGTTACCATGGCAACCGTTACCATAGCAACCGTTACCATAGCAACCGTTACCATGGCAACCGTTACCATGGCAACCGTTGCCATAGCAACCGTTACCATGGCAACCGTTACCATAGCAACCGTTACCATGGCAACCGTTACCATGGCAACCGTTACCATAGCAACCGTTACCATGGCAACCGTTACCATAGCAACCGTTACCATGGCAACCGTTACCATAGCAACGGTTACCATAGCAACCGTTACCATGGCAACGGTTACCATGGCAACGGTTACCATAGCAATGGATGCCATAGCAACCATTATCATAGCAACTGTTTTAATGGCAACCATAATTACTGTGTGTGTCTGAGCATGCTCAGTGCATTCCATCTGCCTTAGTTACCTTTTGGAACTCTTGTTTTTTGTTTATCTTTAAATGTGCAAACATGGCAACGGTTACCATAGCAACCGTAACCATGGCAACGGTTACCATAGCAACCGTAACCATGGCAACGGTTACCATAGCAACCGTTACCATAGCAACCGTTACCATGGCAACCGTTACCATGGCAACCGTTACCATGGCAACCGTTACCATGGCAACCGTTACCATGGCAACCGTTACCATGGCAACCGTTGCCATAGCAACCGTTTCCATGGCAACCGTTACCATAGCAACCGTTACCATGGCAACCGTTACCATAGCAACGGTTACCATAGCAACCGTTACCATAGCAACAGTTACCATGGCAACGGTTACCATAGCAATGGATGCCATAGCAACCATTATCATAGCAACTGTTTTAATGGCAACCATAATTACTGTGTGTGTCTGAGCATGCTCAGTGAAGTCTTGCCCCTTAATTTCTGAGCATGCTCAGTGCATTCCGGCTGCCTAGGTGTGTCTGAGCATGCTCAGTGCATTCCGTCTGCCTCAGTGTTTCTGAGCATGCTCAGTGCATTCCGTCTGCCCTAGTTCACTTTTGGAATTCAGTGCATTCCGTCAGCCTTAGTTACCTTTTGGAATTCAGTGCATTCCGCCTGCCTCAGTGTGTCTGAGCATGCTCAGTGCATTCCGTCAGCCTTAGTTACCTTTTGGAATTCAGTGCATTCCGCCTGCCTCAGTGTGTCTGAGCATGCTCAATGCATTCCATCTGCCTTAGTTACCTTTTGGAACTCTTGTTGTTTTTTGTTTATCTTTAAATGTGCAAACATGGCAACGGTTACCATAGCAACCGTAACCATGGCAATGGTTACCATAGCAACCGTAACCATGGCAACGGTTACCATAGCAACCGTTACCATAGCAACCGTTACCATGGCAACCGTTACCATGGCAACCGTTACCATGGCAACCGTTAACATGGCAACCGTTGCCATAGCAACCGTTACCATGGCAACCGTTACCATAGCAACCGTTACCATAGCAACCGTTACCATAGCAACCGTTACCATGGCAACCGTTACCATGGCAACCATTACCATAGCAACCGTTACCATAGCAACCGTTACCATGGCAACCGTTACCATGGCAACCATTACCATAGCAACCGTTACCATGGCAACCGTTACCATAGCAACCGTTACCATGGCAACCGTTACCATAGCAACCGTTACCATAGCAACCGTTACCATAGCAACCGTTACCATAGCAACCGTTACCATGGCAACCGTTACCATGGCAACCATTACCATAACAACCGTTACCATGGCAACCGTTACCATAGCAACCGTTACCATGGCAACCGTTACCATAGCAACCGTTACCATGGCAACCGTTACCATAGCAACGGTTACCATAGCAACCGTTACCATGGCAACGGTTACCATGGCAACGGTTACCATAGCAATGGATGCCATAGCAACCATTATCATAGCAACTGTTTTAATGGCAACCATAATTACTGTGTGTGTCTGAGCATGCTCAGTGAAGTCTTGCCCCTTAATTTCTGAGCATGCTCAGTGCATTCCGGCTGCCTAGGTGTGTCTGAGCATGCTCAGTGCATTCCGTCTGCCTCAGTGTTTCTGAGCATGCTCAGTGCATTCCGTCTGCCCTAGTTCACTTTTGGAATTCAGTGCATTCCGCCTGCCTCAGTGTGTCTGAGCATGCTCAGTGCATTCCATCTGCCTTAGTTACCTTTTGGAACTCTTGTTGTTTTTTGTTTATCTTTAAATGTGCAAACATGGCAACGGTTACCATAGCAACCGTAACCATGGCAACGGTTACCATAGCAACCGTAACCATGGCAACGGTTACCATAGCAACCGTTACCATAGCAACCGTTACCATGGCAACCGTTACCATGGCAACCGTTACCATGGCAACCGTTACCATGGCAACCGTTAACATGGCAACCGTTGCCATAGCAACCGTTACCATGGCAACCGTTACCATAGCAACCGTTACCATAGCAACCGTTACCATGGCAACCGTTACCATAGCAACCGTTACCATGGCAACCGTTACCATAGCAACCGTTACCATGGCAACCGTTACCATAGCAACGGTTACCATAGCAACCGTTACCATGGCAACGGTTACCATGGCAACGGTTACCATAGCAATGGATGCCATAGCAACCATTATCATAGCAACTGTTTTAATGGCAACCATAATTACTGTGTGTGTCTGAGCATGCTCAGTGAAGTCTTGCCCCTTAATTTCTGAGCATGCTCAGTGCATTCCGGCTGCCTAGGTGTGTCTGAGCATGCTCAGTGCATTCCGTCTGCCTCAGTGTTTCTGAGCATGCTCAGTGCATTCCGTCTGCCCTAGTTCACTTTTGGAATTCAGTGCATTCCGTCAGCCTTAGTTACCTTTTGGAATTCAGTGCATTCCGCCTGCCTCAGTGTGTCTGAGCATGCTCAGTGCATTCCATCTGCCTTAGTTACCTTTTGGAACTCTTGTTGTTTTTTGTTTATCTTTAAATGTGCAAACATGGCAACGGTTACCATAGCAACCGTAACCATGGCAACGGTTACCATAGCAACCGTAACCATGGCAACGGTTACCATAGCAACCGTTACCATAGCAACTGTTACCATGGCAACCGTTACCATGGCAACCGTTACCATGGCAACCGTTAACATGGCAACCGTTGCCATAGCAACCGTTACCATGGCAACCGTTACCATAGCAACCGTTACCATGGCAACCGTTACCATAGCAACGGTTACCATAGCAACCGTTACCATAGCAACGGTTACCATGGCAACCGTTACCATAGCAACGGTTACCATAGCAACCGTTACCATGGCAACGGTTACCATGGCAACGGTTACCATGGCAACGGTTACCATAGCAATGGATGCCATAGCAACCATTATCATAGCAACTGTTTTAATGGCAACCATAATTACTGTGTGTGTCTGAGCATGCTCAGTGAAGTCTTGCCCCTTAATTTCTGAGCATGCTCAGTGCATTCCATCTGCCTTAGTTACCTTTTGGAACTCTTGTTGTTTTTTGTTTATCTTTAAATGTGCAAACATGGCAACGGTTACCATAGCAACCGTTACCATGGCAACGGTTACCATGGCAACGGTTACCATAGCAATGGATGCCATAGCAACCATTATCATAGCAACTGTTTTAATGGCAACCATAATTACTGTGTTTGTCTGAGCATGCTCAGTGAAGTCTTGCCCCTTAATTTCTGAGCATGCTCAGTGCATTCCGGCTGCCTAGCTGTGTCTGAGCATGCTCAGTGCATTCCGTCTGCCTCAGTGTTTCTGAGCATGCTCAGTGCATTCCGTCTGCCCTAGTTCCCTTTTGGAATTCAGTGCATTCCGCCTGCCTCAGTGTGTCTGAGCATGCTCAGTGCATTCCGTCAGCCTTAGTTACCTTTTGGAATTCAGTGCATTCCGCCTGCCTCAGTGTGTCTGAGCATGCTCAGTGCATTCCGTCAGCCTTAGTTACCTTTTGGAATTCAGTGCATTCCGCCTGCCTCAGTGTGTCTGAGCATGCTCAGTGCATTCCATCTGCCTTAGTTACCTTTTGGAACTCTTGTTGTTTTTTGTTTATCTTTAAATGTGCAAACATGGCAACGGTTACCATAGCAACCGTAACCATGGCAACGGTTACCATAGCAACCGTAACCATGGCAACGGTTACCATAGCAACCGTTACCATAGCAACCGTTACCATGGCAACCGTTACCATGGCAACCGTTACCATGGCAACCGTTAACATGGCAACCGTTGCCATAGCAACCGTTACCATGGCAACCGTTACCATAGCAACCGTTACCATAGCAACCGTTACCATAGCAACCGTTACCATGGCAACCGTTACCATGGCAACCATTACCATAGCAACCGTTACCATAGCAACCGTTACCATGGCAACCGTTACCATGGCAACCATTACCATAGCAACCGTTACCATGGCAACCGTTACCATAGCAACCGTTACCATGGCAACCGTTACCATAGCAACCGTTACCATAGCAACCGTTACCATGGCAACCGTTACCATGGCAACCGTTGCCATAGCAACCGTTACCATGGCAACCGTTACCATAGCAACCGTTACCATGGCAACCGTTACCATGGCAACCGTTACCATAGCAACCGTTACCATGGCAACCGTTACCATAGCAACCGTTACCATGGCAACCGTTACCATAGCAACGGTTACCATAGCAACCGTTACCATGGCAACGGTTACCATGGCAACGGTTACCATAGCAATGGATGCCATAGCAACCATTATCATAGCAACTGTTTTAATGGCAACCATAATTACTGTGTGTGTCTGAGCATGCTCAGTGCATTCCATCTGCCTTAGTTACCTTTTGGAACTCTTGTTGTTTTTTGTTTATCTTTAAATGTGCAAACATGGCAACGGTTACCATAGCAACCGTAACCATGGCAACGGTTACCATAGCAACCGTAACCATGGCAACGGTTACCATAGCAACCGTTACCATAGCAACCGTTACCATGGCAACCGTTACCATGGCAACCGTTACCATGGCAACCGTTACCATGGCAACCGTTACCATGGCAACCGTTACCATGGCAACCGTTGCCATAGCAACCGTTTCCATGGCAACCGTTACCATAGCAACCGTTACCATGGCAACCGTTACCATAGCAACGGTTACCATAGCAACCGTTACCATAGCAACAGTTACCATGGCAACGGTTACCATAGCAATGGATGCCATAGCAACCATTATCATAGCAACTGTTTTAATGGCAACCATAATTACTGTGTGTGTCTGAGCATGCTCAGTGAAGTCTTGCCCCTTAATTTCTGAGCATGCTCAGTGCATTCCGGCTGCCTAGGTGTGTCTGAGCATGCTCAGTGCATTCCGTCTGCCTCAGTGTTTCTGAGCATGCTCAGTGCATTCCATCTGCCTTAGTTACCTTTTGGAACTCTTGTTGTTTTTTGTTTATCTTTAAATGTGCAAACATGGCAACGGTTACCATAGCAACCGTAACCATGGCAATGGTTACCATAGCAACCGTAACCATGGCAACGGTTACCATAGCAACCGTTACCATAGCAACCGTTACCATGGCAACCGTTACCATGGCAACCGTTACCATGGCAACCTTTAACATGGCAACCGTTGCCATAGCAACCGTTACCATGGCAACCGTTACCATAGCAACCGTTACCATAGCAACCGTTACCATAGCAACCGTTACCATGGCAACCGTTACCATGGCAACCATTACCATAGCAACCGTTACCATAGCAACCGTTACCATGGCAACCGTTACCATGGCAACCATTACCATAGCAACCGTTACCATGGCAACCGTTACCATAGCAACCGTTACCATGGCAACCGTTACCATAGCAACCGTTACCATAGCAACCGTTACCATAGCAACCGTTACCATAGCAACCGTTACCATGGCAACCGTTACCATGGCAACCATTACCATAGCAACCGTTACCATGGCAACCGTTACCATAGCAACCGTTACCATGGCAACCGTTACCATAGCAACCGTTACCATGGCAACCGTTACCATAGCAACGGTTACCATAGCAACCGTTACCATGGCAACGGTTACCATGGCAACGGTTACCATAGCAATGGATGCCATAGCAACCATTATCATAGCAACTGTTTTAATGGCAACCATAATTACTGTGTGTGTCTGAGCATGCTCAGTGAAGTCTTGCCCCTTAATTTCTGAGCATGCTCAGTGCATTCCGGCTGCCTAGGTGTGTCTGAGCATGCTCAGTGCATTCCGTCTGCCTCAGTGTTTCTGAGCATGCTCAGTGCATTCCGTCTGCCCTAGTTCACTTTTGGAATTCAGTGCATTCCGCCTGCCTCAGTGTGTCTGAGCATGCTCAGTGCATTCCATCTGCCTTAGTTACCTTTTGGAACTCTTGTTGTTTTTTGTTTATCTTTAAATGTGCAAACATGGCAACGGTTACCATAGCAACCGTAACCATGGCAACGGTTACCATAGCAACCGTAACCATGGCAACGGTTACCATAGCAACCGTTACCATAGCAACCGTTACCATGGCAACCGTTACCATGGCAACCGTTACCATGGCAACCGTTAACATGGCAACCGTTGCCATAGCAACCGTTACCATGGCAACCGTTACCATAGCAACCGTTACCATAGCAACCGTTACCATGGCAACCGTTACCATAGCAACCGTTACCATGGCAACCGTTACCATAGCAACCGTTACCATGGCAACCGTTACCATAGCAACGGTTACCATAGCAACCGTTACCATGGCAACGGTTACCATGGCAACGGTTACCATAGCAATGGATGCCATAGCAACCATTATCATAGCAACTGTTTTAATGGCAACCATAATTACTGTGTGTGTCTGAGCATGCTCAGTGAAGTCTTGCCCCTTAATTTCTGAGCATGCTCAGTGCATTCCGGCTGCCTAGGTGTGTCTGAGCATGCTCAGTGCATTCCGTCTGCCTCAGTGTTTCTGAGCATGCTCAGTGCATTCCGTCTGCCCTAGTTCACTTTTGGAATTCAGTGCATTCCGTCAGCCTTAGTTACCTTTTGGAATTCAGTGCATTCCGCCTGCCTCAGTGTGTCTGAGCATGCTCAGTGCATTCCATCTGCCTTAGTTACCTTTTGGAACTCTTGTTGTTTTTTGTTTATCTTTAAATGTGCAAACATGGCAACGGTTACCATAGCAACCGTAACCATGGCAACGGTTACCATAGCAACCGTAACCATGGCAACGGTTACCATAGCAACCGTTACCATAGCAACTGTTACCATGGCAACCGTTACCATGGCAACCGTTACCATGGCAACCGTTAACATGGCAACCGTTGCCATAGCAACCGTTACCATGGCAACCGTTACCATAGCAACCGTTACCATGGCAACCGTTACCATAGCAACGGTTACCATAGCAACCGTTACCATAGCAACGGTTACCATGGCAACCGTTACCATAGCAACGGTTACCATAGCAACCGTTACCATGGCAACGGTTACCATGGCAACGGTTACCATGGCAACGGTTACCATAGCAATGGATGCCATAGCAACCATTATCATAGCAACTGTTTTAATGGCAACCATAATTACTGTGTGTGTCTGAGCATGCTCAGTGAAGTCTTGCCCCTTAATTTCTGAGCATGCTCAGTGCATTCCATCTGCCTTAGTTACCTTTTGGAACTCTTGTTGTTTTTTGTTTATCTTTAAATGTGCAAACATGGCAACGGTTACCATAGCAACCGTTACCATGGCAACGGTTACCATGGCAACGGTTACCATAGCAATGGATGCCATAGCAACCATTATCATAGCAACTGTTTTAATGGCAACCATAATTACTGTGTTTGTCTGAGCATGCTCAGTGAAGTCTTGCCCCTTAATTTCTGAGCATGCTCAGTGCATTCCGGCTGCCTAGCTGTGTCTGAGCATGCTCAGTGCATTCCGTCTGCCTCAGTGTTTCTGAGCATGCTCAGTGCATTCCGTCTGCCCTAGTTCCCTTTTGGAATTCAGTGCATTCCGCCTGCCTCAGTGTGTCTGAGCATGCTCAGTGCATTCCGTCAGCCTTAGTTACCTTTTGGAATTCAGTGCATTCCGCCTGCCTCAGTGTGTCTGAGCATGCTCAGTGCATTCCGTCAGCCTTAGTTACCTTTTGGAATTCAGTGCATTCCGCCTGCCTCAGTGTGTCTGAGCATGCTCAGTGCATTCCATCTGCCTTAGTTACCTTTTGGAACTCTTGTTGTTTTTTGTTTATCTTTAAATGTGCAAACATGGCAACGGTTACCATAGCAACCGTAACCATGGCAACGGTTACCATAGCAACCGTAACCATGGCAACGGTTACCATAGCAACCGTTACCATAGCAACCGTTACCATGGCAACCGTTACCATGGCAACCGTTACCATGGCAACCGTTAACATGGCAACCGTTGCCATAGCAACCGTTACCATGGCAACCGTTACCATAGCAACCGTTACCATAGCAACCGTTACCATAGCAACCGTTACCATGGCAACCGTTACCATGGCAACCATTACCATAGCAACCGTTACCATAGCAACCGTTACCATGGCAACCGTTACCATGGCAACCATTACCATAGCAACCGTTACCATGGCAACCGTTACCATAGCAACCGTTACCATGGCAACCGTTACCATAGCAACCGTTACCATAGCAACCGTTACCATGGCAACCGTTACCATGGCAACCGTTGCCATAGCAACCGTTACCATGGCAACCGTTACCATAGCAACCGTTACCATGGCAACCGTTACCATGGCAACCGTTACCATAGCAACCGTTACCATGGCAACCGTTACCATAGCAACCGTTACCATGGCAACCGTTACCATAGCAACGGTTACCATAGCAACCGTTACCATGGCAACGGTTACCATGGCAACGGTTACCATAGCAATGGATGCCATAGCAACCATTATCATAGCAACTGTTTTAATGGCAACCATAATTACTGTGTGTGTCTGAGCATGCTCAGTGCATTCCATCTGCCTTAGTTACCTTTTGGAACTCTTGTTGTTTTTTGTTTATCTTTAAATGTGCAAACATGGCAACGGTTACCATAGCAACCGTAACCATGGCAACGGTTACCATAGCAACCGTAACCATGGCAACGGTTACCATAGCAACCGTTACCATAGCAACCGTTACCATGGCAACCGTTACCATGGCAACCGTTACCATGGCAACCGTTACCATGGCAACCGTTACCATGGCAACCGTTACCATGGCAACCGTTGCCATAGCAACCGTTTCCATGGCAACCGTTACCATAGCAACCGTTACCATGGCAACCGTTACCATAGCAACGGTTACCATAGCAACCGTTACCATAGCAACAGTTACCATGGCAACGGTTACCATAGCAATGGATGCCATAGCAACCATTATCATAGCAACTGTTTTAATGGCAACCATAATTACTGTGTGTGTCTGAGCATGCTCAGTGAAGTCTTGCCCCTTAATTTCTGAGCATGCTCAGTGCATTCCGGCTGCCTAGGTGTGTCTGAGCATGCTCAGTGCATTCCGTCTGCCTCAGTGTTTCTGAGCATGCTCAGTGCATTCCATCTGCCTTAGTTACCTTTTGGAACTCTTGTTGTTTTTTGTTTATCTTTAAATGTGCAAACATGGCAACGGTTACCATAGCAACCGTAACCATGGCAATGGTTACCATAGCAACCGTAACCATGGCAACGGTTACCATAGCAACCGTTACCATAGCAACCGTTACCATGGCAACCGTTACCATGGCAACCGTTACCATGGCAACCGTTAACATGGCAACCGTTGCCATAGCAACCGTTACCATGGCAACCGTTACCATAGCAACCGTTACCATAGCAACCGTTACCATAGCAACCGTTACCATGGCAACCGTTACCATGGCAACCATTACCATAGCAACCGTTACCATAGCAACCGTTACCATGGCAACCGTTACCATGGCAACCATTACCATAGCAACCGTTACCATGGCAACCGTTACCATAGCAACCGTTACCATGGCAACCGTTACCATAGCAACCGTTACCATAGCAACCGTTACCATAGCAACCGTTACCATAGCAACCGTTACCATGGCAACCGTTACCATGGCAACCATTACCATAGCAACCGTTACCATGGCAACCGTTACCATAGCAACCGTTACCATGGCAACCGTTACCATAGCAACCGTTACCATGGCAACCGTTACCATAGCAACGGTTACCATAGCAACCGTTACCATGGCAACGGTTACCATGGCAACGGTTACCATAGCAATGGATGCCATAGCAACCATTATCATAGCAACTGTTTTAATGGCAACCATAATTACTGTGTGTGTCTGAGCATGCTCAGTGAAGTCTTGCCCCTTAATTTCTGAGCATGCTCAGTGCATTCCGGCTGCCTAGGTGTGTCTGAGCATGCTCAGTGCATTCCGTCTGCCTCAGTGTTTCTGAGCATGCTCAGTGCATTCCGTCTGCCCTAGTTCACTTTTGGAATTCAGTGCATTCCGCCTGCCTCAGTGTGTCTGAGCATGCTCAGTGCATTCCATCTGCCTTAGTTACCTTTTGGAACTCTTGTTGTTTTTTGTTTATCTTTAAATGTGCAAACATGGCAACGGTTACCATAGCAACCGTAACCATGGCAACGGTTACCATAGCAACCGTAACCATGGCAACGGTTACCATAGCAACCGTTACCATAGCAACCGTTACCATGGCAACCGTTACCATGGCAACCGTTACCATGGCAACCGTTAACATGGCAACCGTTGCCATAGCAACCGTTACCATGGCAACCGTTACCATAGCAACCGTTACCATAGCAACCGTTACCATGGCAACCGTTACCATAGCAACCGTTACCATGGCAACCGTTACCATAGCAACCGTTACCATGGCAACCGTTACCATAGCAACGGTTACCATAGCAACCGTTACCATGGCAACGGTTACCATGGCAACGGTTACCATAGCAATGGATGCCATAGCAACCATTATCATAGCAACTGTTTTAATGGCAACCATAATTACTGTGTGTGTCTGAGCATGCTCAGTGAAGTCTTGCCCCTTAATTTCTGAGCATGCTCAGTGCATTCCGGCTGCCTAGGTGTGTCTGAGCATGCTCAGTGCATTCCGTCTGCCTCAGTGTTTCTGAGCATGCTCAGTGCATTCCGTCTGCCCTAGTTCACTTTTGGAATTCAGTGCATTCCGTCAGCCTTAGTTACCTTTTGGAATTCAGTGCATTCCGCCTGCCTCAGTGTGTCTGAGCATGCTCAGTGCATTCCATCTGCCTTAGTTACCTTTTGGAACTCTTGTTGTTTTTTGTTTATCTTTAAATGTGCAAACATGGCAACGGTTACCATAGCAACCGTAACCATGGCAACGGTTACCATAGCAACCGTAACCATGGCAACGGTTACCATAGCAACCGTTACCATAGCAACTGTTACCATGGCAACCGTTACCATGGCAACCGTTACCATGGCAACCGTTAACATGGCAACCGTTGCCATAGCAACCGTTACCATGGCAACCGTTACCATAGCAACCGTTACCATGGCAACCGTTACCATAGCAACGGTTACCATAGCAACCGTTACCATAGCAACGGTTACCATGGCAACCGTTACCATAGCAACGGTTACCATAGCAACCGTTACCATGGCAACGGTTACCATGGCAACGGTTACCATGGCAACGGTTACCATAGCAATGGATGCCATAGCAACCATTATCATAGCAACTGTTTTAATGGCAACCATAATTACTGTGTGTGTCTGAGCATGCTCAGTGAAGTCTTGCCCCTTAATTTCTGAGCATGCTCAGTGCATTCCATCTGCCTTAGTTACCTTTTGGAACTCTTGTTGTTTTTTGTTTATCTTTAAATGTGCAAACATGGCAACGGTTACCATAGCAACCGTTACCATGGCAACGGTTACCATGGCAACGGTTACCATAGCAATGGATGCCATAGCAACCATTATCATAGCAACTGTTTTAATGGCAACCATAATTACTGTGTTTGTCTGAGCATGCTCAGTGAAGTCTTGCCCCTTAATTTCTGAGCATGCTCAGTGCATTCCGGCTGCCTAGCTGTGTCTGAGCATGCTCAGTGCATTCCGTCTGCCTCAGTGTTTCTGAGCATGCTCAGTGCATTCCGTCTGCCCTAGTTCCCTTTTGGAATTCAGTGCATTCCGCCTGCCTCAGTGTGTCTGAGCATGCTCAGTGCATTCCGTCAGCCTTAGTTACCTTTTGGAATTCAGTGCATTCCGCCTGCCTCAGTGTGTCTGAGCATGCTCAGTGCATTCCGTCAGCCTTAGTTACCTTTTGGAATTCAGTGCATTCCGCCTGCCTCAGTGTGTCTGAGCATGCTCAGTGCATTCCATCTGCCTTAGTTACCTTTTGGAACTCTTGTTGTTTTTTGTTTATCTTTAAATGTGCAAACATGGCAACGGTTACCATAGCAACCGTAACCATGGCAACGGTTACCATAGCAACCGTAACCATGGCAACGGTTACCATAGCAACCGTTACCATAGCAACCGTTACCATGGCAACCGTTACCATGGCAACCGTTACCATGGCAACCGTTAACATGGCAACCGTTGCCATAGCAACCGTTACCATGGCAACCGTTACCATAGCAACCGTTACCATAGCAACCGTTACCATAGCAACCGTTACCATGGCAACCGTTACCATGGCAACCATTACCATAGCAACCGTTACCATAGCAACCGTTACCATGGCAACCGTTACCATGGCAACCATTACCATAGCAACCGTTACCATGGCAACCGTTACCATAGCAACCGTTACCATGGCAACCGTTACCATAGCAACCGTTACCATAGCAACCGTTACCATGGCAACCGTTACCATGGCAACCGTTGCCATAGCAACCGTTACCATGGCAACCGTTACCATAGCAACCGTTACCATGGCAACCGTTACCATGGCAACCGTTACCATAGCAACCGTTACCATGGCAACCGTTACCATAGCAACCGTTACCATGGCAACCGTTACCATAGCAACGGTTACCATAGCAACCGTTACCATGGCAACGGTTACCATGGCAACGGTTACCATAGCAATGGATGCCATAGCAACCATTATCATAGCAACTGTTTTAATGGCAACCATAATTACTGTGTGTGTCTGAGCATGCTCAGTGCATTCCATCTGCCTTAGTTACCTTTTGGAACTCTTGTTGTTTTTTGTTTATCTTTAAATGTGCAAACATGGCAACGGTTACCATAGCAACCGTAACCATGGCAACGGTTACCATAGCAACCGTAACCATGGCAACGGTTACCATAGCAACCGTTACCATAGCAACCGTTACCATGGCAACCGTTACCATGGCAACCGTTACCATGGCAACCGTTACCATGGCAACCGTTACCATGGCAACCGTTACCATGGCAACCGTTGCCATAGCAACCGTTTCCATGGCAACCGTTACCATAGCAACCGTTACCATGGCAACCGTTACCATAGCAACGGTTACCATAGCAACCGTTACCATAGCAACAGTTACCATGGCAACGGTTACCATAGCAATGGATGCCATAGCAACCATTATCATAGCAACTGTTTTAATGGCAACCATAATTACTGTGTGTGTCTGAGCATGCTCAGTGAAGTCTTGCCCCTTAATTTCTGAGCATGCTCAGTGCATTCCGGCTGCCTAGGTGTGTCTGAGCATGCTCAGTGCATTCCGTCTGCCTCAGTGTTTCTGAGCATGCTCAGTGCATTCCGTCTGCCCTAGTTCACTTTTGGAATTCAGTGCATTCCGTCAGCCTTAGTTACCTTTTGGAATTCAGTGCATTCCGCCTGCCTCAGTGTGTCTGAGCATGCTCAGTGCATTCCGTCAGCCTTAGTTACCTTTTGGAATTCAGTGCATTCCGCCTGCCTCAGTGTGTCTGAGCATGCTCAGTGCATTCCATCTGCCTTAGTTACCTTTTGGAACTCTTGTTGTTTTTTGTTTATCTTTAAATGTGCAAACATGGCAACGGTTACCATAGCAACCGTAACCATGGCAATGGTTACCATAGCAACCGTAACCATGGCAACGGTTACCATAGCAACCGTTACCATAGCAACCGTTACCATGGCAACCGTTACCATGGCAACCGTTACCATGGCAACCGTTAACATGGCAACCGTTGCCATAGCAACCGTTACCATGGCAACCGTTACCATAGCAACCGTTACCATAGCAACCGTTACCATAGCAACCGTTACCATGGCAACCGTTACCATGGCAACCATTACCATAGCAACCGTTACCATAGCAACCGTTACCATGGCAACCGTTACCATGGCAACCATTACCATAGCAACCGTTACCATGGCAACCGTTACCATAGCAACCGTTACCATGGCAACCGTTACCATAGCAACCGTTACCATAGCAACCGTTACCATAGCAACCGTTACCATAGCAACCGTTACCATGGCAACCGTTACCATGGCAACCATTACCATAGCAACCGTTACCATGGCAACCGTTACCATAGCAACCGTTACCATGGCAACCGTTACCATAGCAACCGTTACCATGGCAACCGTTACCATAGCAACGGTTACCATAGCAACCGTTACCATGGCAACGGTTACCATGGCAACGGTTACCATAGCAATGGATGCCATAGCAACCATTATCATAGCAACTGTTTTAATGGCAACCATAATTACTGTGTGTGTCTGAGCATGCTCAGTGAAGTCTTGCCCCTTAATTTCTGAGCATGCTCAGTGCATTCCGGCTGCCTAGGTGTGTCTGAGCATGCTCAGTGCATTCCGTCTGCCTCAGTGTTTCTGAGCATGCTCAGTGCATTCCGTCTGCCCTAGTTCACTTTTGGAATTCAGTGCATTCCGCCTGCCTCAGTGTGTCTGAGCATGCTCAGTGCATTCCATCTGCCTTAGTTACCTTTTGGAACTCTTGTTGTTTTTTGTTTATCTTTAAATGTGCAAACATGGCAACGGTTACCATAGCAACCGTAACCATGGCAACGGTTACCATAGCAACCGTAACCATGGCAACGGTTACCATAGCAACCGTTACCATAGCAACCGTTACCATGGCAACCGTTACCATGGCAACCGTTACCATGGCAACCGTTAACATGGCAACCGTTGCCATAGCAACCGTTACCATGGCAACCGTTACCATAGCAACCGTTACCATAGCAACCGTTACCATGGCAACCGTTACCATAGCAACCGTTACCATGGCAACCGTTACCATAGCAACCGTTACCATGGCAACCGTTACCATAGCAACGGTTACCATAGCAACCGTTACCATGGCAACGGTTACCATGGCAACGGTTACCATAGCAATGGATGCCATAGCAACCATTATCATAGCAACTGTTTTAATGGCAACCATAATTACTGTGTGTGTCTGAGCATGCTCAGTGAAGTCTTGCCCCTTAATTTCTGAGCATGCTCAGTGCATTCCGGCTGCCTAGGTGTGTCTGAGCATGCTCAGTGCATTCCGTCTGCCTCAGTGTTTCTGAGCATGCTCAGTGCATTCCGTCTGCCCTAGTTCACTTTTGGAATTCAGTGCATTCCGTCAGCCTTAGTTACCTTTTGGAATTCAGTGCATTCCGCCTGCCTCAGTGTGTCTGAGCATGCTCAGTGCATTCCATCTGCCTTAGTTACCTTTTGGAACTCTTGTTGTTTTTTGTTTATCTTTAAATGTGCAAACATGGCAACGGTTACCATAGCAACCGTAACCATGGCAACGGTTACCATAGCAACCGTAACCATGGCAACGGTTACCATAGCAACCGTTACCATAGCAACTGTTACCATGGCAACCGTTACCATGGCAACCGTTACCATGGCAACCGTTAACATGGCAACCGTTGCCATAGCAACCGTTACCATGGCAACCGTTACCATAGCAACCGTTACCATGGCAACCGTTACCATAGCAACGGTTACCATAGCAACCGTTACCATAGCAACGGTTACCATGGCAACCGTTACCATAGCAACGGTTACCATAGCAACCGTTACCATGGCAACGGTTACCATGGCAACGGTTACCATGGCAACGGTTACCATAGCAATGGATGCCATAGCAACCATTATCATAGCAACTGTTTTAATGGCAACCATAATTACTGTGTGTGTCTGAGCATGCTCAGTGAAGTCTTGCCCCTTAATTTCTGAGCATGCTCAGTGCATTCCATCTGCCTTAGTTACCTTTTGGAACTCTTGTTGTTTTTTGTTTATCTTTAAATGTGCAAACATGGCAACGGTTACCATAGCAACCGTTACCATGGCAACGGTTACCATGGCAACGGTTACCATAGCAATGGATGCCATAGCAACCATTATCATAGCAACTGTTTTAATGGCAACCATAATTACTGTGTTTGTCTGAGCATGCTCAGTGAAGTCTTGCCCCTTAATTTCTGAGCATGCTCAGTGCATTCCGGCTGCCTAGCTGTGTCTGAGCATGCTCAGTGCATTCCGTCTGCCTCAGTGTTTCTGAGCATGCTCAGTGCATTCCGTCTGCCCTAGTTCCCTTTTGGAATTCAGTGCATTCCGCCTGCCTCAGTGTGTCTGAGCATGCTCAGTGCATTCCGTCAGCCTTAGTTACCTTTTGGAATTCAGTGCATTCCGCCTGCCTCAGTGTGTCTGAGCATGCTCAGTGCATTCCGTCAGCCTTAGTTACCTTTTGGAATTCAGTGCATTCCGCCTGCCTCAGTGTGTCTGAGCATGCTCAGTGCATTCCATCTGCCTTAGTTACCTTTTGGAACTCTTGTTGTTTTTTGTTTATCTTTAAATGTGCAAACATGGCAACGGTTACCATAGCAACCGTAACCATGGCAACGGTTACCATAGCAACCGTAACCATGGCAACGGTTACCATAGCAACCGTTACCATAGCAACCGTTACCATGGCAACCGTTACCATGGCAACCGTTACCATGGCAACCGTTAACATGGCAACCGTTGCCATAGCAACCGTTACCATGGCAACCGTTACCATAGCAACCGTTACCATAGCAACCGTTACCATAGCAACCGTTACCATGGCAACCGTTACCATGGCAACCATTACCATAGCAACCGTTACCATAGCAACCGTTACCATGGCAACCGTTACCATGGCAACCATTACCATAGCAACCGTTACCATGGCAACCGTTACCATAGCAACCGTTACCATGGCAACCGTTACCATAGCAACCGTTACCATAGCAACCGTTACCATGGCAACCGTTACCATGGCAACCGTTGCCATAGCAACCGTTACCATGGCAACCGTTACCATAGCAACCGTTACCATGGCAACCGTTACCATGGCAACCGTTACCATAGCAACCGTTACCATGGCAACCGTTACCATAGCAACCGTTACCATGGCAACCGTTACCATAGCAACGGTTACCATAGCAACCGTTACCATGGCAACGGTTACCATGGCAACGGTTACCATAGCAATGGATGCCATAGCAACCATTATCATAGCAACTGTTTTAATGGCAACCATAATTACTGTGTGTGTCTGAGCATGCTCAGTGCATTCCATCTGCCTTAGTTACCTTTTGGAACTCTTGTTGTTTTTTGTTTATCTTTAAATGTGCAAACATGGCAACGGTTACCATAGCAACCGTAACCATGGCAACGGTTACCATAGCAACCGTAACCATGGCAACGGTTACCATAGCAACCGTTACCATAGCAACCGTTACCATGGCAACCGTTACCATGGCAACCGTTACCATGGCAACCGTTACCATGGCAACCGTTACCATGGCAACCGTTACCATGGCAACCGTTGCCATAGCAACCGTTTCCATGGCAACCGTTACCATAGCAACCGTTACCATGGCAACCGTTACCATAGCAACGGTTACCATAGCAACCGTTACCATAGCAACAGTTACCATGGCAACGGTTACCATAGCAATGGATGCCATAGCAACCATTATCATAGCAACTGTTTTAATGGCAACCATAATTACTGTGTGTGTCTGAGCATGCTCAGTGAAGTCTTGCCCCTTAATTTCTGAGCATGCTCAGTGCATTCCGGCTGCCTAGGTGTGTCTGAGCATGCTCAGTGCATTCCGTCTGCCTCAGTGTTTCTGAGCATGCTCAGTGCATTCCGTCTGCCCTAGTTCACTTTTGGAATTCAGTGCATTCCGTCAGCCTTAGTTACCTTTTGGAATTCAGTGCATTCCGCCTGCCTCAGTGTGTCTGAGCATGCTCAGTGCATTCCGTCAGCCTTAGTTACCTTTTGGAATTCAGTGCATTCCGCCTGCCTCAGTGTGTCTGAGCATGCTCAGTGCATTCCATCTGCCTTAGTTACCTTTTGGAACTCTTGTTGTTTTTTGTTTATCTTTAAATGTGCAAACATGGCAACGGTTACCATAGCAACCGTAACCATGGCAATGGTTACCATAGCAACCGTAACCATGGCAACGGTTACCATAGCAACCGTTACCATAGCAACCGTTACCATGGCAACCGTTACCATGGCAACCGTTACCATGGCAACCGTTAACATGGCAACCGTTGCCATAGCAACCGTTACCATGGCAACCGTTACCATAGCAACCGTTACCATAGCAACCGTTACCATAGCAACCGTTACCATGGCAACCGTTACCATGGCAACCATTACCATAGCAACCGTTACCATAGCAACCGTTACCATGGCAACCGTTACCATGGCAACCATTACCATAGCAACCGTTACCATGGCAACCGTTACCATAGCAACCGTTACCATGGCAACCGTTACCATAGCAACCGTTACCATAGCAACCGTTACCATAGCAACCGTTACCATAGCAACCGTTACCATGGCAACCGTTACCATGGCAACCATTACCATAGCAACCGTTACCATGGCAACCGTTACCATAGCAACCGTTACCATGGCAACCGTTACCATAGCAACCGTTACCATGGCAACCGTTACCATAGCAACGGTTACCATAGCAACCGTTACCATGGCAACGGTTACCATGGCAACGGTTACCATAGCAATGGATGCCATAGCAACCATTATCATAGCAACTGTTTTAATGGCAACCATAATTACTGTGTGTGTCTGAGCATGCTCAGTGAAGTCTTGCCCCTTAATTTCTGAGCATGCTCAGTGCATTCCGGCTGCCTAGGTGTGTCTGAGCATGCTCAGTGCATTCCGTCTGCCTCAGTGTTTCTGAGCATGCTCAGTGCATTCCGTCTGCCCTAGTTCACTTTTGGAATTCAGTGCATTCCGCCTGCCTCAGTGTGTCTGAGCATGCTCAGTGCATTCCATCTGCCTTAGTTACCTTTTGGAACTCTTGTTGTTTTTTGTTTATCTTTAAATGTGCAAACATGGCAACGGTTACCATAGCAACCGTAACCATGGCAACGGTTACCATAGCAACCGTAACCATGGCAACGGTTACCATAGCAACCGTTACCATAGCAACCGTTACCATGGCAACCGTTACCATGGCAACCGTTACCATGGCAACCGTTAACATGGCAACCGTTGCCATAGCAACCGTTACCATGGCAACCGTTACCATAGCAACCGTTACCATAGCAACCGTTACCATGGCAACCGTTACCATAGCAACCGTTACCATGGCAACCGTTACCATAGCAACCGTTACCATGGCAACCGTTACCATAGCAACGGTTACCATAGCAACCGTTACCATGGCAACGGTTACCATGGCAACGGTTACCATAGCAATGGATGCCATAGCAACCATTATCATAGCAACTGTTTTAATGGCAACCATAATTACTGTGTGTGTCTGAGCATGCTCAGTGAAGTCTTGCCCCTTAATTTCTGAGCATGCTCAGTGCATTCCGGCTGCCTAGGTGTGTCTGAGCATGCTCAGTGCATTCCGTCTGCCTCAGTGTTTCTGAGCATGCTCAGTGCATTCCGTCTGCCCTAGTTCACTTTTGGAATTCAGTGCATTCCGTCAGCCTTAGTTACCTTTTGGAATTCAGTGCATTCCGCCTGCCTCAGTGTGTCTGAGCATGCTCAGTGCATTCCATCTGCCTTAGTTACCTTTTGGAACTCTTGTTGTTTTTTGTTTATCTTTAAATGTGCAAACATGGCAACGGTTACCATAGCAACCGTAACCATGGCAACGGTTACCATAGCAACCGTAACCATGGCAACGGTTACCATAGCAACCGTTACCATAGCAACTGTTACCATGGCAACCGTTACCATGGCAACCGTTACCATGGCAACCGTTAACATGGCAACCGTTGCCATAGCAACCGTTACCATGGCAACCGTTACCATAGCAACCGTTACCATGGCAACCGTTACCATAGCAACGGTTACCATAGCAACCGTTACCATAGCAACGGTTACCATGGCAACCGTTACCATAGCAACGGTTACCATAGCAACCGTTACCATGGCAACGGTTACCATGGCAACGGTTACCATGGCAACGGTTACCATAGCAATGGATGCCATAGCAACCATTATCATAGCAACTGTTTTAATGGCAACCATAATTACTGTGTGTGTCTGAGCATGCTCAGTGAAGTCTTGCCCCTTAATTTCTGAGCATGCTCAGTGCATTCCATCTGCCTTAGTTACCTTTTGGAACTCTTGTTGTTTTTTGTTTATCTTTAAATGTGCAAACATGGCAACGGTTACCATAGCAACCGTTACCATGGCAACGGTTACCATGGCAACGGTTACCATAGCAATGGATGCCATAGCAACCATTATCATAGCAACTGTTTTAATGGCAACCATAATTACTGTGTTTGTCTGAGCATGCTCAGTGAAGTCTTGCCCCTTAATTTCTGAGCATGCTCAGTGCATTCCGGCTGCCTAGCTGTGTCTGAGCATGCTCAGTGCATTCCGTCTGCCTCAGTGTTTCTGAGCATGCTCAGTGCATTCCGTCTGCCCTAGTTCCCTTTTGGAATTCAGTGCATTCCGCCTGCCTCAGTGTGTCTGAGCATGCTCAGTGCATTCCGTCAGCCTTAGTTACCTTTTGGAATTCAGTGCATTCCGCCTGCCTCAGTGTGTCTGAGCATGCTCAGTGCATTCCGTCAGCCTTAGTTACCTTTTGGAATTCAGTGCATTCCGCCTGCCTCAGTGTGTCTGAGCATGCTCAGTGCATTCTTCCATCTGCCTTAGTTACCTTTTGGAACTCTTGTTGTTTTTTGTTTATCTTTAAATGTGCAAACATGGCAACGGTTACCATAGCAACCGTAACCATGGCAACGGTTACCATAGCAACCGTAACCATGGCAACGGTTACCATAGCAACCGTTACCATAGCAACCGTTACCATGGCAACCGTTACCATGGCAACCGTTACCATGGCAACCGTTAACATGGCAACCGTTGCCATAGCAACCGTTACCATGGCAACCGTTACCATAGCAACCGTTACCATAGCAACCGTTACCATAGCAACCGTTACCATGGCAACCGTTACCATGGCAACCATTACCATAGCAACCGTTACCATAGCAACCGTTACCATGGCAACCGTTACCATGGCAACCATTACCATAGCAACCGTTACCATGGCAACCGTTACCATAGCAACCGTTACCATGGCAACCGTTACCATAGCAACCGTTACCATAGCAACCGTTACCATGGCAACCGTTACCATGGCAACCGTTGCCATAGCAACCGTTACCATGGCAACCGTTACCATAGCAACCGTTACCATGGCAACCGTTACCATGGCAACCGTTACCATAGCAACCGTTACCATGGCAACCGTTACCATAGCAACCGTTAATGGCAACCGTTACCATAGCAACGGTTACCATAGCAACCGTTACCATGGCAACGGTTACCATGGCAACGGTTACCATAGCAATGGATGCCATAGCAACCATTATCATAGCAACTGTTTTAATGGCAACCATAATTACTGTGTGTGTCTGAGCATGCTCAGTGCATTCCATCTGCCTTAGTTACCTTTTGGAACTCTTGTTGTTTTTTGTTTATCTTTAAATGTGCAAACATGGCAACGGTTACCATAGCAACCGTAACCATGGCAACGGTTACCATAGCAACCGTAACCATGGCAACGGTTACCATAGCAACCGTTACCATAGCAACCGTTACCATGGCAACCGTTACCATGGCAACCGTTACCATGGCAACCGTTACCATGGCAACCGTTACCATGGCAACCGTTACCATGGCAACCGTTGCCATAGCAAACCGTTTCCATGGCAACCGTTACCATAGCAACCGTTACCATGGCAACCGTTACCATAGCAACGGTTACCATAGCAACCGTTACCATAGCAACAGTTACCATGGCAACGGTTACCATAGCAATGGATGCCATAGCAACCATTATCATAGCAACTGTTTTAATGGCAACCATAATTACTGTGTGTGTCTGAGCATGCTCAGTGAAGTCTTGCCCCTTAATTTCTGAGCATGCTCAGTGCATTCCGGCTGCCTAGGTGTGTCTGAGCATGCTCAGTGCATTCCGTCTGCCTCAGTGTTTCTGAGCATGCTC
>CM035790.1:117500-167073 GCA_020466265.1 Siphamia tubifer | reverse complement strand
GAAAAAACACAGACATTTAAGGGAAAAAACACACATTTAAGGAAAACACACACATTTAAGGGAAAAAACACACATTTAAGGGGAAAAAACACACATTTAAGTAAAAAACACACACATTTAAGGGAAAAAAACACACATTTAAGGAAAAAACACACATTTAGAAAAAACACAGACATTTAAGGGAAAAAACACACATTTAAGGGAAAACACACATTAGGAAAAACACACATTTAAGGGAAAAAACACACATTTAAGTAAAAAACACACACATTTAAGGAAAAAACACACATTTAAGGGAAAAAACCACACATTTAAGTAAAAAACCACACACATTTAAGGAAAAAACACACACATTTAAGGAAAAAACACACATTTAAGGGAAAAAACACACATTTAAGTAAAAAACACACACATTTAAGGAAAAAACACACACATTTAAGGAAAAAAACACATATTGTCATGATCCAGACCTCTATTGTCTGTTTTTGTAAGTTTTGTGTTTGACTTCCTGTTCTTACTGTCATTAGTATCTGGGCTTTTATTTTGTCATGGTGGTTCATGTTCACTATGTCTTGTTTACTTCCTGTCACTGGTGTTGTCCCGCCCCTTTAAATTATCCGCATGTGGATCACCTGTCTTGGGTCTTATATAAACTCCTCCTGTGTGCTGTGAGTTTGTCTGCCATTCATGGAGCGAAGAAGCGGTCTGGTTTCTGGTCCGGTCTGCTCTGTTATCTGGTCTGGTCTGGTCTGGTCTGGTTTTCTGGTTTCTGTCTGTGGTCTACCCCCTGTCTGTTTTGGTGCCTGGTTATTGCCTCCTGTTGCCTGACCCTGACTGAGAGTTTGCCCTGTTCTGGTTATTGGATGTGTTTCATGGATCATTTCTTCTCTTCCTGCGGCAGCTGAGAAAGCTCAAGCTTCCCTCCAACATGTTGGTGCAGTTTTACATCATCATGGAGTCCATTCTTACCACCTCCATCACCGTGTGGTTCCCTGGAGCCACCACCAGGGACAGACTGAGGCTGCAGTGAGTTGTGCACGCCGCTGAGAAGGTGATTGGCTGTGGACTACCATCCATCAAGGACCTTTACACCTCGAGGACCAGGAGACGTGCGGGACGGATCATGGCCGATCCCTCTCACCCTGGACACGCCCTCTTTTCCCCCCTCCCCTCAGGCAGGAGACTACGGTCCATTCGGACCAAAACTTCCCGTTTCACGAACAGTTTCTTCCCCTCGGCCACCAGGCTGCTGAACACCAAAGGACTTAATTAGACTCCCCAGCACTAAGTACAGCAGACTCCCCAGCACTAAGTACAGCAGACTCCCCAGCACTAAGTACAGCAGCCAACACTGGACACATGACCAACATAAAACCTCTGTCTTTGCACTGACTTACACATTACATATTTTTACTATATTTATTTTTATCTTATTCTATCTTGGTGCATGCTTAGCGTTTTTATTATTTTTTTTATACTATATATATATATATATATATATATATATATATTTTTTCTCTTCTTTTATTGATATACTATATGTTGAATGTTGCAGCGTTACACCGAGACAAATTCCTACTTGTATACTACATGTGTACTATATGAACAATGACAATAAAACTCTTTCTGATTCTGATTCTCTTGTTTCCATCCACCTACTCATGTGACTTTAATGACTTTAGGGATTTTACTGTGAGAGTGAATAATTGCTCCATTCTAACCCCCCCCCCCCCCAGACACACCCCTGCCTCCTGCCCCTCCTCCATCTCATTCACAGTGGTTGTTTAAAACTTGAAAAAATCAGGTATTCCCTTAAACAGTCTGTTGATACTTTTATACTTGATACTAACCCTGACCTTTAACCCTAACCCTAACAAACATGGGGTCTGTTTTTGAGAACATTTCCAGCTCTTTGATATTTCAAACCCGTAGCATCTATGCTGCTGGAGGTTCTACACAAAAACCAATCCTAGGTGTGGTGGAGTGAGGACACAGCTGTGGCAGTCACAGTTGTGGGGGGGGGCGTCATTTTTGCACTTCACTATTTTGTTTTACTGTCGTAATGACAAAGACTTCTGTGAAGTCTGCTTCTTTTCAGTTAATATTTTTGTTTCTTAGTGTCTTACTGGCTTTTATAAGCTGACCTGTTTTCCATCCTTACAAGCTTAATACAAATATTTTGAGTAAAAAAAAGTGCTCCAAACCCTTGACCGTCACTGAATTTTACGATACCAAATCAGGAACAGCACAATTTCTGAGATTCAATCCAAGAAGTTATTTGGGATTAGTTACTTGCTTGCAAAAATTTAGATGAGGACAACAACAAAAATACAAGAAATACAAGAAATTATTGATCAATTTACACATTGTCACTACTGACAGCTGTGCATCTGCTGAAACCAGATCAGAACTGGGCTGACAGGACACTGTCACAGGTCGGTCACTGTGGGTGCACCAGAGTAAAAACACTAATACACATTCATCTGAAAAATACCGAACTATCTCTTTCATATGCATACAATAGTCTGAAGAACACAGTTGCATTAAAGGACAGTATGGTGACTTGTGCTCATCTAGGCGCTATGATGTTCAGGAGATATGTTTTTTAGATCCTAGCAAACTCACCGGACATGTCACCCATTGAGCATGTTTGGGATGTGGTTGACCAGCGTATTCGACATCGTGTACCAGTTCCCACTAATATCCAGCAACTTGGCACAGCCATTGAAGAGGAGTGGACCAACATTCCACAGGACACAATTGACAATCTGATAAACTCTATGTGAAGAAGATGTGTTGCACTGCATGAGGCAAATGGTGGTCACACCAGATACTGACTGGTTCTGAGTCCCCAGACCCCCAATAAAGCAAAACAAATGCACATTTCAGAGTGGTCTTTTATTGTGGGCAGTATAAGGCACACCTGTGCACTAATCATGATGTCAGATCAGCATCTTGATGTGGCACACCTGTGAGGTGGGATGGATTATCTCAGCAAAGCACAAGTGCTCACTATAACACATTTAGACACATTTGTGAACAATGTTTGAGAGAAATGGTAATATTGTGGATCTGGAATGAATTTTAGATCTTTAAGTCCATCTCATGAAAAATGGGAGCAAAAACAAAAGTGTTGCGTTTATATTTTTGTTGAGTGTATTTACATATAACATTAATGATACATAATTGACAGTGGTGTTATGTTCACATTTGGAATTAAACTAATGATAATCTATGTCTTAGTAAAAGGTTAATGATGTGTGTTTTTATCTTTTTTTCAGAAATATTTCCATAAACTCATCTGGAGTTAACATTAGCTAGTGTAGATATTAGCTTAATGCTATATTATAAATTAGCTTATTTGGCACCACACACAGTTAAGCTGTTATGTTACACAACGTTAGCTAGCTGTTAATATTTGGTGAATATCTAACTTTTAAAAATGACTTATCTACTGTAATAAGTCGAGCTTTTCTACAACGTTAAAAGACACACTCTTCCTCTGACTGTCTGATCAGCTGATTTGTCACGTCCAAGATGAACTCTTGCTAATTCACCCCCGCCTCAAAGAGTATAAGATTCAAGATACTTATCTGTGATTTGGGCAACTTTGGTTTTTGATGTTTGCACTGCTTCTCACTCTGCACAGGACAGAGATGGTTGGAATGTCATCACAACCAGGGTCACAAAGGGTCACAAAGGGTCACAAAGGGTCACAAAGGGTCACAAAGGGTCAGTCGTAACTCACAGGACCACGACCACCACGGTTTTTGATGCAGTGATGCATTTGCAACAAACATAAAATTTATAGAAATTTAAAGGAGAGGAGGGACGACACTACTAATTGAATGTAGCAGAAACAATGAGTCTAAATGAGATCCAGTCTAAATGAGATCCAGTCTAAATATAATCCAGTCTGAATGAGATCCAGTCTAAATCAGGCATGGGCAAACCCTTCCCAAAGGGCCAGTGTGGCTACAGGTTTTTGTTCCAACCAAGCAGCAGCACACCAGACTTGATTCAATTAATCAAATGATCTCAGCCTTCAGAGAGTTGATTGGTCAAACTGTGAACTCTAGGTTGGTTGGAACAAAAACATGGAGCTACACCGGCCCTTTGTGGAATAGTTTGCCCATGCCTGGTCTAAATGATATCAAGTTAAAATGAGATCCAGTCTAAGTGAGGTCCAGTCTAAATTAGATCCAGTTTAAATGATATCAAGTTAAAATGAGATCCAGTCTAAATTAGATCCAGTTTAAATGATATCAAGTTAAAATGAGATCCGGTCTGAATGAGATCCAGCCTGAATGAGATCCAGTGTGAATGAGATCCAGTGTGAATGAGATCCAGTATAAATGACATTCAGTCTAAAGGAGATCCAGTCTGAATGAGACCCAGTCTAAATGAGATCCGGTCTGAATGAGATCCAATCTACTGAGATCCAGTCTAAATGAGATCCAGTCTAAAGGAGATCCAGTCTGAATGAGACCCAGTCTAAATGAGATCCAATCTAAATGAGATCCAGTCTGAATATGATCCAGTCTGAATATGATCCAGTCTAAATGCGACCCAGTCTGAATGAGACCCAGTCTAAATGAGATCCAGTCTGAATGAGATCCAGTCTAAAGGAGATCCAGTCTGAATGAGACCCAATCTAAATGAGATCCAGTCTAAATGAGATCCAGTCTGAATATGATCCAGTCTGAATATGATCCAGTCTAAATGCGACCCAGTCTAAATGCGACCCAGTCTGAATGAGACCCAGTCTAAATGAGATCCAGTCTGAATGAGATCCAGTCTGAATGAGATCCAGACTAAATGAGATCCAGTCTGAATATGATCCAGTCTGAATGAGATCCAGACTAAATGAGATCTATTCTGAATAGAGATTGTGGGTGCAGTGTTGACTCACTAGCCTCAAACCTCGAAGTTCTTTCAGACACGACACATTACGTACGTAAATAATCGTCTTGAATCCAAAGCTTCAGTTTTATATCTTCCTTTACTGAACTTGAATAATACAAAACAAAAGATGAACTATTAACTTATTTGTGATGTTACATGACGTGACGTGATGGTCAAATGACAGTGATGCTCCTATAGCTTCTGACTGTTCCTTATACCTTAAGCTTTATGTATCAGCTTGTCTATCCCATTATAACAAAGCAATTCTACATGACTACATATATTCTTATTTACTAAATATGTAAATAAAACTGAACTCAAAAATGAACTTATTTGACAAAATGTTAAATCTAAATATTAAAATTTTCCATACAAATATATTTCTAGTTAAACATAATAATGGCTCTTACAGAGATGTACCGAATGTAAACGCAATGTGATTACGTTGTTAATGTTTAACAGAAGAAGAGCTCCATCCATTATGCTAGCAGTAGACATCAGTCAACACAGTGACTAGACTAGTTGTGTTATGTCCACACTCTGTAGTGCACAGTTGTCTCATGGAGGGAAAGATGCTAAATAGTCGGCATCATCTGTGCGATTAAAACATGTTCAAACAAAGCATCCCAGTGGAGTATGAGTTGTGCACGGCCGAAACTGAATGAGATCCAGTCTAAATGAGATCCAGTCTAAATGAGATCCAGTCTAAATGAGAGTATGACTTATTCAGTCAGTGAGGTTGCAGGTTCCTCACCTGCAGAACAGTGTTCCATGACTATAGGCAGGAATGAGGATTAAGATTCCCAGGATTGTTTTCTGAGCAAAAATGCATCTGTTGTCACATTTTTGTTTGAATATTAAGTTTAGTATCCAAGAGTTGTAAATAAGTTCAATAAATAAGTTTAAATGTGAATGCACTAACTTTTGCTGAAGAAATGTCCTTTTTTTGAACTTCACCATTGACTCACTGTTACTGATCAGACTTATTTGTCCAGCAATAACTTTTCTTTGTTCTTTGGTGAACAGAACACATGTCTGTTCACTGAGTGACTTTAAGTGAAGCATTTCACTGATGTTGTCTGAGTGAGACTATATTCAAATTAATAAAATAATGGCAGACATTTTACATTTTTATCTTAATGTTAAGTAAAGGAAATAAATGTGGAATGGTTTTCATTGCATTCTAATGTAATAGTTGATGATCAGAATGGGATTCGGATTCGACTTCGGATTCGGTGGAATTATAAGCAGTGGATTCAGGATTCGGAAAAAGCTTAAAAATCTGTATTCGGTAAATCTCTAATTCTGAATGAGATCCAGTTGAAATTGTCATGGTTGTGTGTCTCTGTGTCCGTATGTTGTCTTTCTTCTGTTTTCCTGTGTCTCAGAGCCTGCTCTGTGTGTCTGTCCTTTGCCAGATCGTTTTTGCCAGTCAAGACCTTCCAGTGTCTTATTCTGTCTGTTCTCCCGTGTGTTACCGGTGTTCCGTTCCTGACCTAGTTCTTCCTACCTCCGACCTCGACCCTGCTTCCATCTGACGACACTACTGTCTCTGACTCCTGGATCTGTCCCCGACCCACGCTCCTGAACTCTTACCACGCTCCAGCCCGCTTCCCCGGTAATCGACTCACGCTCCCGAACTCTGACCACGCACCCCGCCTCCAGTTTCTGACTCCCCGGCATTGAACCCTGCTTTGGACCTCGTGTTCCCCTTGAGCATTATTCCTTTGAACATTGTTTTATTTCTCTGTTTATTAAACAGAAGACTGAACTGTATTTTGTGTGCTGTCTGCATTTGGGTCCGATCTCAGAACCTCACATCACGATCTGGCCATAACATGGACCCAGCAGATCAGCCAGAGGCAGATGCACGTTTACATCGAGTGGAGCAGGTTGTAGCTTCTATCTCAGCTCAAGTGCAGCAGCTAGCCGGGTTCCTTATGCCTGCTGTGGATTCAGGTTTGGCTGTATGTCCCGTTGACCCGGGTCCAATTAATTCAGGTCCAGCTCCCCTTTCATCCGCTCATGTTATTTCTGAACCCCGGGTCAGGGAACCCAAGTGGTATGACGGGGATCCGGGCAATTGTAACCCGTTTCTGATAAATTGTTCTATCTTATTTTCGCTGCAGCCCCACACGTTTTCCACAGAGGCAGCCAAGGTGGCCTACGAAATCAATCACCTCACAGGACGAGCCAGACTATGGGGAACAGCTGAGTGGGAGTGACAGACCATGGCGTGCTCTTCCTTCGAGACATTCTCCTCTGAGTTAAGGAAGGTATTCGGACCCGTGACTGAGGGTCCAGACGTTACCGGGGGTCTTCTGAGTATCCACCAGGGCCAACGATCAGTTGCAGATTATGTAATTGATTTCCGTACCAGGGCCCGGAATAGCTCTTGGAACATGGCGGTACAGTGTGAGGTATTTCCAGCGGGGCTATCACCCCAGATAAAGTTCCAACTAGTATCATTTGATCTCCCCTCTGATCTAGATGGACTTATTCGGTTGGTGACCCGGCTGGACCATCGTCTCCAGGCATGGAGGAGGACTGAACCCAACCCTGTTTCATCTCTCTCTACTGCTACCTATGGGGGTCCGGAGGCACTTCAGTCAGGCCACATAACAGGAGGTCAACACCATACCGGCGAACATGAGCCTATGCAGATGGGTCGATCCAGGCTTACCCCGGAGTAACGGGAGAGGCGACGAAGGAGGAACGTGTGTCTCTACTGTGGTCAACAAGGTAACTTCATCGCTAACTGTCCGGTAAAAGAGAGCTCAACGTTAGACCGGGGGTTAATGTTGAGCCGCTCTTTTTCAAATCCTCCCATTTCTAGGCCTCTTTCACATGTCCAGTTAATGGTTAAAGGGGAATACATGACGTTAGCAGCCTTTATTGATTCCGGAGCTGATTCCAGTCTTATGGATGAGGGTTTGGTGCAGCAGTTGGGTTTTGTCCATTCAACCATTAGCTAAGCCGTTTTACCCGTCGAGCCTTAGATGGACATTTAATGGGGAAGGTAACCCATCAGACAGAACCCATTGTCATGAACATAGCCGGTTCTCACTTTGAGACCATCCAGTTTTTTTGTTTTACCTTCCTCTGAGATTCCTCTTGTTCTTGGGTTCCCTTGGCTCAGAAGACATAACCCGCACATTGACTGGGAGACAGGCAGGGTCATTAGTTGGGGTTCGGGGTGTCAGGTTTCCTGTCTACAGTCTTCTAAGGACTGTGAAAGAACGGCTGCATGTGTGTCTGACTCCGACTTGGTTAACGTCCCTCCCGAGTACCACGACTTTAGGGAGGTTTTCAGTAAAAGCAGGGCTGTGTCACTACCTCCACACCGCAATTACAACTGTGCCATTGACCTGTTACCTGGCACCTCTCCTCCCAAAGGCCGTCTGTACTCCCTTTCAGGTCCTGAGAGAGAAGCCATGGATACATACATCAATGACTCCTTAGCCACAGGGATTATCAGACCATCCTCTTCTCCAGCAGAAGCGGGGTTCTTCTTCGTGGATAAAAAAGATAAGACTCTGAGACCCTGCATCGACTACCGTGGATTGAACGATATTACGGTAAAGAATCGCTATCCTTTGCCTCTAATATCCTCTGCTTTTGAACTCCTCTAGGGAGCTACCGTGTTTACTAAATTGGACCTGAGAAACGCTTACCATCTGGTGAGAATCCACGACGGAGATGAGTGGAAGACAGCCTTCAATACACCTTCCGGACATTATGAGTATCTGGTCATGCCTTTTGGGTTAACCAACGCTTCTGCCGTCTTTCAGAATCTGATTAATGACGTTCTTCGAGATATGTTAAATAGATTTGTGTTTGTGTACCTGGATGACATTCTCATCTTCTCCAAGTCTCAGCAGGACCACATCTGTCATGTGTAGCAAGTACTCCAGCGCCTCCTGGAGAACTCCCTCTTCGTAAAAGCTGAGAAGTATGAGTTCCATCGTCCATCAGTGACCTTCCTAGGGTATATAATTGGTCAAGACTCCCTGCAAATGGACACAAGTAAGGTATCAGCTGTCACTGAGTGGCCCATCCCGGAAACCTGAAAGCGGCTCCAGAGGTTCCTTGGGTTCGCTAACTTTTACAGGTGCTTCATTAGAGGGTACAGTTCAGTTGCTGCCCCTCTTTCGGCACTAACCTCATCTAAGGTTTCGTTTCAGTGGTCGCCCGCCGCAAATCAAGCATTGGAAACTCTCAAGACAAGGTTCAGTACGGCACGCATACTCCAAATTCCCGATCCATCCCGACAGTTCATCGTGGAGGTGGACGCTTCAGATGTAGGCGTTGGGGCAGTCCTCTCTCAGCGTGCGGACCTTGACGTGAAGATGCACCCCTGCGCCTTCTTCTCAAGACGCCTTACCCCGGCGGAGAGGAACTACGACATTGGTAACAGAGAGTTATTGGCCGTCTAGTTGGCCTTAGAAGAGTGGAGACACTGGTTGGAGGGAACTAAGGTTCCATTTCTTGTATGGACGGACCACAAGAACCTAGAGTACATCAGAACAGCAAAGAGACTCAATTCTAGGCAGGCTAGATGGTCCCTGTTTTTTACTCGTTTTAATTTTTCTCTTTCTTATTGCTCAGAGTCCCGCAACATTAAGCCTGACACTCTTTCTTGTCAGTTCTTGGTGGAGGAAGAGGAGGGGGTGAAGACGGACACCATCCTTCCCATTCCTCAAAGGGTGGCAGCAATTACCTGGGAGATAGAGGATTGGATCAAGGTAGCAGCAGAAGAGGAACCTGGTCCCAGTGGTTGCCCGGCAGATCGTCTGTTCGTTCCCCTAAGACTGAGAGCAGAACTGCTGCAATGGGTTCATCAATCCCTTTTCACATGCCATCCAGGAATTCATCGCACTCTGGAGGTACTTCAGAGAAGATACTGGTGGCCTACTTTGAAGGAGGATGTGACCAGTTTTATTAAGGCCTGTCTCATATGTAGTCAGAACAAGACCTCCCGTAGTCCTCCAGCAGGGTTACTTCAGCCTCTAACCATTCCTCACCGTCCCTGGTCACACATAGCCTTGGACTTCGTCACTGGGTTACCTCTTTCAGAAGGTAATACCAACATCCTTGCCGTAGTCGACAGATTCAGTAGGATGGCCCATCTTATCCCAATTCCTAAGCTTCCCTCAACCAAAGAAACTGCTGAACTCATGATTCTACACATTTTTCGAATCCATGGATTCCCCGTCGATGTAGTCTCTGACCAGGGACCTCAGTTCATAGCAAGCTTTTGAAAAGAGTTCTGTCGATCTATTGGGGCTTCCCCCAGTTTATCATCAGGCTACCACCTGCAGTCAAATGGACAAACAGAGAGAATGAACCAAGAGATGGAGACAATCCTAAGATGCATGGTCTCTCATCAACCATCTTCTTGGTCTCTGCACCTCGTCTGGGTGGAATATGCCCACGACACTCTTGTCTGCTCCACGAAAGGTATGTCTCCTTTTGAATGTGTATTCAGCTATCAACCCCCTCTGTTTCCGTCCAGTGTCGAGGAATCTTCCTGCCCGGCAGTGGACCTGTTTCTTTGGCAGTGTCGGTGGACGTGGAAATCAGCTCGAGCCACTATCCGTAAGGCCACGGGTAAATACGAAATTAACGCAAATCGTCATCGTTCCCGGAACCCCACTTATCGGGTGGGGCAACAGGTATGGCTTTCCACAAAGGACTTACCTCTGAAGCTGGAGTCGAGAAAGATGGCTCCCAGGTTAATCGGACCATTTTCTATCAAAAGGGTCATCAGTCCAAGAGTGGTTCAACTATCCTTACCTCAGTCTATGAGAATCCATCCATCTTTCCATGTCTCAAGAATCAAACCTGTTGATATCTGTTCCTTATCACCTCCCAATCAGACGCCTCCAGCTCCACGCATCATTGATGGGTCTCCTGCTTACACTGTTCGTCGTCTGCTGAAGTCTCGATGCCGAGGAAGGGGGGTCCAGTACCTAGTCGACTGGGAGGGATATGGTCCGGAAGAACGGTCCTGGGTTCCTGCGAGAGACATCTTGGATCTTCGTTTCATCCGGGATTTCCACCGCAATTGGCCAGATCAGCCTTCTAGACGACTCACCCGTAAACAGGACCTGGTAAGGGTTCCTCAGGAACCACCAGCCAGGGTGGAATCACCCATCCCTGAAGAGGATTCGGAAGTCAAGGACGAATACTGGTGGGATCCGGGACCTGAAGAGGAGATCGTCTCGGATGAATACTGACCCTCCTGCCGGTGCCCCCCCCTCCCACCCTTCTGAGTCTTTTCTTTTTTTTTTCAAATTTTTTGGGACTTCAGGGGCTGTCCCTTGAGGGGGGGTTCTGTCATGGTTGTGTGTCTCTGTGTCTGTATGTTGTCTCTCTTCTGTGTTTGGTCTGTTTTTCCTGCTCTGTTTTCCTGTGTTTTCCGTGTTTCCAAGAGCTTCACGTCTGTAGCAGACCCCATGGCAGAACACCGGCCAAACCAGACACTCTCCTCATTGGAAGTTCTATTCTTAGAGACGTGAAGCACCCAGCGGTGTCTGTCAGGTGTTATCCAGGGGCCAGAGTCGGTGACATCGAAGGAAACCTTAGGCTTTTACAGCAGAGCAGGGCTAGCTTCCGCCGCATCGTGATCCACGCTGGTGGTAACGATGTCCGACGGAAACAATCAGAGGTTCTTAAACTGAATGTAGCATCGGTGTGTAAACTTGCTAAGTCGATGTGTAACACCGTAGCATTCTCTGGACCCCTGCCCAATTTGGCCAGTGATGAGATGTACTCTAGGTTCTCATCATTTAACCGCTGGTTGTCTAGATGGTGCTCAGAAAACGATGTTGTTTTTATAGATAATTGGCGTGCATTCTGGGGAAAGCCTGGGCTCATTCGCAGAGATAGCATACATCCCACTTGGGAAGGTGCCTCTCTCTTAGCACAAAATGTGGCTTCCAAATTTAGCCTGTCAAAATGACAATCCAGAGTGCGGGCCCAGGCGCAGAGTCGTAGTGTAAAACACTTCTCTGTGCATCCACTTTACTCTGAGCTGTCACAAACCCACCTTGTAGCAAATAACAGAAAGAATGCGTCTATTCCTTGTGTAGTTAATAATAAACCCCGTATAGTTAAAAATAAACCTAATATTAAAAAACCTATAGGAGTGAGATCAAATAATTTAATAAAAATAGTTTTAAGTAACAATCAGATTAAAAGAACACCTAACAATTTTATCCAATGTGGACTGATCAATATTAGATCTATTTCTTCCAAATCGTTGTTAATAAACGATCTAATTAGTGATTACAAAATTGATATTTTAGCTCTGACTGAAACCTGGCTGCAGCAGGATGAATATGTCGCATTAAATGAATCCACGCCACCAACTCATGTGAACTATCACACAGCCAGAACCAGTGGCCGTGGTGGTGGAGTGGCAGTAATATCCCACTCCAGTTTAGGTCTCAACCCTAAAATTAATCATAAAACTAATCCCACTTACCACTCCTTTGAAAGTCTAGTTTCATCCATTACTTTCCCCAACTGCAGAAACCAAAAACCAGTCCTTTTTGTCATAGTCTACCGCCCTCCTGGCCCTTATTCACAGTTTTTATTAGAAGTCTCTGACTTTTTATCCAGTGTAGTGTTGAACTGGGATAGGATTATAATAGTTGGTGATTTTAACATACATGTTGATAACAACACTGACTCTCTTAGTAATGCATTTGGTGACTTACTAGACGGATTAGGCTTTATCCAAAATGTTAATAAACCAACCCACATTCACAGACATACTCTCGATCTGATCTTAACACTTGGTGTTGAAATTAATGACCTCGTCGTTTTTCCCCATAATCCCATACTCTCAGATCACTTTTTAATGACCTTCCAGGTTTTGTTTGAGGATATTTCTACCTCAGTGATTAAAACACAAATGAAAAGGATACTATGTGACCGAGCTGTCTCAAAGTATAAAGAGTTAATTCAGTCACTATTTGTGTCTATGTCATGTGATTATGTAAAGGACACATTTAGTCCCAGTATAAGTGATGAGTTAGTCGATAGTACCATGCTCACATTAAAAAGTATGTTAGATATAGTTGCCCCCCTTCAGTTAAAAACTACTAAGATTAGATTAACCTCCCCATGGTACAACGCTGACACTCGCTCCATTAAACAAGCAACACGTAAATTAGAGAGGCAATGGAGGCAATCCAACTCAGAAGATTCTCTCAATGCCTGGAAAAATAGCTTAATAAAGTATAAGCAAGCTTTGCGTACAGCCAAAACTAGATATTACTCATCCATAATAGAAGAAAACAAGAATAATCCTAGATTCCTGTTCAGTACTGTAGCCAAACTGATAAACAGCCACACCTCCGTGGAACCAGTTATTCCATCCACGCTCCATCCTGATGATTTCCTGCAGTTCTTTAACAATAAAATATCAACTATTAGAGAGAAAATAGACACATTTCTCCCAAATATTAGATCAGAAAATGTAGTGCCTTCAAACCTAGGCCTTTTTATAAATCCCTCTGTAACACTAAATAATTTCACCACTGTAGACCAAACTGATGTCATTTCTATTATCATGTCTTCCAAATCAGCCACCTGCCTCTTAGATCCAATCCCAACAAAACTCTTTAAAGAGATTCTGCCCCTAATTATTAGCACTGTCCTAAATATAATTAACACTTCATTAATTACTGGATATGTGCCGCAGTCATTTAAATATGCTGTTATTAAACCAATTCTGAAAAAGGCTACCCTAGATCCTGACATTTTAGCCAATTATAGGCCTATATCCAATTTGCCCTTCCTGTCAAAGGTTTTAGAACGAGTAATAGTTAAACAGCTGTGCCAATTCCTGCAGGATAATAGTTTATTTGAACAGTTTCAGTCTGGCTTTCGTGCCCATCATAGCACTGAAACAGCGTTAGTTAAAGTTACTAGTGACTTATTATTAGCCGCTGACATCGGATTAATATCGGTCCTGGTGTTATTAGACCTGAGTGCAGCCTTTGACACCATTGACCACAGTATCTTAGTGCACAGATTAGAATGTGATATAGGTATTAGAGGAGCAGCCCTCTGCTGGTTTAAATCATATTTATCTAATCGCTACCAATTTGTTCACATCAACCAACAATCATCGCAGTCCTCCAGAGTTAATTATGGCGTTCCTCAAGGATCAGTCCTTGGGCCTATTTTGTTTACACTATATATGCTCCCCTTAGGTAACATCATTACAAATCATGGCATTAAGTTTCATTGTTACGCGGATGACACACAGCTATATTTATCGATTAAACCTGGTCAGACCAGGCAAATAGATAAACTAAGTACTTGTGTACAAGACATAAAAATTTGGATGAGTGCCAATTATCTCTTACTGAACCCTGAAAAAACTGAAGTCGTTATAATTGGTCCTAAAAATGCGAGAGACTCCCTAACTGACCAGATAGTTACTCTGGACAATTTAAGTGTAACACCCAGTGCCACAGTTAAAAATTTAGGAGTTTTATTTGATCCAGATCTTTCATTCAAAATGCATATCAAACAAACATGTAGAACAGCCTTCTTTCACCTGCGCAACATTAGCCAAAATTAGGAATATTCTGTCTAAAACGACTGCAGAAAAATTAATTCATGCATTTGTTACATCACGTCTAGATTATTGTAACTCCTTACTTGTAGCGTGTCCTAAATATTCCCTAAAAAGCTTGCAACTGGTTCAAAATGCAGCAGCAAGATTATTAACAGGATCAAATAGAAGAGAACACATCACCCCTGTGCTCCAAACCCTTCATTGGCTACCAGTTGAGTCTAGAATTAAATTTAAAATCCTCCTCCTTACATATAAAACCATTAATGGTATGGGCCCCTCTTATCTCAAAGATGATCTGGTTCCGTACCAACCCAATAGAACCCTTCGCTCTCAGAATGTAGGTTTACTGAAAGTTCCTAGGGTTTCTAAAAGTACAGTAGGAGCTAGAGCCTTTAGTTATCAGGCCCCTGTCTTATGGAATCATCTTCCCTTTAATATTAAAAACGCCGAAACAGTCTCTACATTTAAAATTAGGCTTAAAACATTCCTGTTTGAGAAAGCCTATGGTCAGGTTAGTTAAAAATTATGTGACTCATATATCATGTATACATGATGTATGAGTCACAGTTCAGTCTAGGCTGCCCTAGGAGTTAGAATGCTGGGGGAAGTACAGACACTGAGTTCTTCCTTCTCTTTCTCTTCCTCACACCTGTTTCTGTAATTTTCATAACATATCTTTCATACTAAGTCTGTTCATGACTAGTCACCTGGTGTCCCCTTTCCCCCCTCCCCCCCTGGGGGGAGTGGTGGCTCTCCTGACAGTGTCTGCACGGGAGCCATGGATGACAGGATCTGGAGTATCTCGCCTGTGCTGACCTGTGACCCCGGACCACCGCCCCTGCCTGTCTGGACCAGCCCCCCCTTCCTGCTTTTTACATGGACGTTCATCTATAGTCTGTCCGTCCATGGGAGTGGATCTGTCCTTCAATGTGGTTCTCCTCGAGATTTCTTCTTTTTCCCACTGGGTTTGGAAGTTTTTTCTTGCCGAGAAGGAGGGTCTAAGGACAGGGGATGCCTGGGACTTTTTCATGTATTTCTGTAGCTTGATTATGTTTTTGTAAAGCCCTCTGAGACGACTTTGTTGTGATTTAGGGCTTTATAAATAAAATTGAATTGAATTGAATTGAATTGTGTCTCTGTCTGTCACCTTTGTCCTAATTCTTATTGTTGTCACCTGTGAGTGATCAGGTGTCTGTATATAAGCCTGCTCTGTGTGTCTGTCCTTTGCCAGATTGTTTTGCCAGTCAAGACCTTCCAGCGTGTTATTCTCTCTGTTCTCCCGTGTTTTACCTGTGTTCCGTTCCTGACCTAGTTCTGCCTGCCTCCGACCTCGACCCTGCTTCCGTCTGACTACACTACTGTCTCTGACTCCTGGATCTAAGCCTCCGCCTGTCCCCAACCATGCTTCCAAACTCTGACCACGCACCCCGCCTCCAGTTTCTGACTCCCCGGCATTGAACCCTGCTTTGGACCTCGTCTTCCCCTTGAGCATTATTCCTTTGAACATTGTTTTATTTCTCTGTTTATTAAAATGAAGACTGAACTGTATCTTGTGTGCTGTCTGCATTTGGGTCCGATCTCAGAACGTCTCAGAAATTAGATCCAGTCTGAATGACATTGAGTCTAAATATAATCCAGTCTGAATTAGATCCAGTTGAAATGAAATCCAGTTTAAATTAGGTCCAGTCTAATCAGAATCAGAATCAGTTTTATTGTCAATTCTTCACATGTGCTTTACATAGCGAGAGATGGCTGATAAGAATCTACGCAGTAACAATGACAAATCTGAGCAAGCCGAGGCTCACAATAACTTGTCCAGCATGGCTGCTGTTGCGCAAGAACTGAGAACAATGAATGAACGTATCAGCAGCTTGGAGACACTGTTTGACGAAAAAAATCAAAGGTCTGCAGTCATCTCTAGAGAAGAGCTTTAACAAAAAGGTGGACAATCTGCGGGCGTCCCTGACAAAAACCATCAACGAGAACAACGAAAGCATTAAACAGGAAATGGAACAAAAGGCCAAGCAGATACAGGATAATGTGGACATGGACATCGGTCTATTAACATCACGAGTTAACGGGTAGAGAGCACAGCGGCTAGCATGAATCGACCCAAATTTGACATAGATGTGTCGATCACAGTAGCCGGCCTTCCCTTCCAGGAGGGCGAGGTGGTGAAGGAACGGGTGCTGTCACACGGCCTGAAGTGCGACCCTATGCCCGCAATAATCAACGCAGAGAGGCTGAAGCCAAGGGGACCCAAGCCGGGTCTCATTAAAGCAGAGCTGGGAACCGTGGAGGAGAAAATAGCGGTGCTAAGAAGGAAACGTCAATTAAGTGAAACGGAGGGATTCAGAAACATCTACATTCAGTCTGCAAAGTGTCACACAGAGAGGCTTATAGACCTAAATTTCTGCACTCTGCTCCGTGAGATTCCCCAGGAAAAAAATTACTATATCACCGGTAACGGCAGGATGGTTAAGCGAGATGCGGGGAGAGCTGCAGTCGGGCTCGGGGTGCGGAGGGAAACCCCCGCGCCACGTCACTCGTCGGGCTCTCTTCCCTGCAGGCGCCCCCATCGACCTGCCGGTGGAGGTGATTTCGCAACAGCGCAAGAAGAAGAAGAGAGACCAGTGTACTGAACTGCTCCCCACGGCACCGTCTCTCTTGCACGTTGGAACGTGAACGGGTGGACAATTCCAAACTGTGAGTTGAGATCTGTTATTATTCGCAGTATGAAGCTGGACATAATCTCAGTTAACGAAAGTCACTTGGTTGAAGAGGAGTCCATTCATCTGGATGGCTATGTATGGTTCGGTAACAACAGAGCCAAACACACTAGAGCTCCTAAGGGCTCCGGGGGGGTGGGGTTCTGTGTAAGTCAACGTCTGACGAAATCATACAAAGTTAATATAATCTACAAACACGGTGGAACTCTAGGACTTCAGTTAGTACACTTTGAATCAGGATATACATTTGTGGTATTTACATGTATATGTATATCTATATATATATATATATATATATATTCCACCTGACATGTCATCATGGGGGAGAGATGCATCTGTTATTTATAGTCAGATATACTTGTGCTCAGAAGTGGACACTATATATATACTGTATGTGGTGATTTGAACAGTCGGGTGGGTGGATTATTTGATTATGTTAATGAAATGGATAAAATCCCAACGAGAGTCCCACTAGATTCTGGCATTAACGAACACGGAGAATCTCTGATTGAATTCCTCAAAGACTCTAAATTTTTTATTGTAAACGGAAGAATCAGCCCTCTTAAAGATAACTATACTTCTGTATCAATTAAAGGAAAAGCTGTTGTTGACTACATACTGGTACCGCATGTCGGCTTACTGTCTTGTGTTTCGTTTGAGGTGTTTACCCCAACACAATTGGTAGAAAATGCAGTTTGTGCAGAATTAATAGGCGAGAAGCGTAAATGGTAAATGTTCTGCACTTATATAGTTCTTTTCCACCTTCATGGTTCAAAGCGCTTTACATTAGCCTCTCATTCACCCATTCACACACACACTCATACACCAGTACGTTTATAAGGTCAAAGGTCAGTCCTACTGGGGGCCTAAGTCAGGGTTCAGTGTCTTGCCCAAGGACACTTCGACATGTGGACAGCCAGAGCCGGGACGCGAACCGCTCTACCAACTGAACCACAGCCGCCACAGAGTAGGCTCCCTGACCATTCCATGTTACTTTTAGAAATCCAGACAGTGCCTCTAAGCGGCCTATCCCAATTTAAAGAGAAGGTGTGCAGGAAAATACCACAAAGAAAGTAGCCAACTACAACTTAGACGGTTAAATAAGTGATCAGACACATCAAGAGGCCTTAGATAAATGCTATGGGCACTTTTGTAAATGTATTCATGACAATATGAGAAAAGTCACGACTAGAAGTGTCAATAGAAATAGAAAACCTAAATACATAAGAAAACCATAGTGGAATGAAGAGCTGCAACATTTATGGCATGACAAATGTAAAGCAGAGCATTCATTCCTAAAAAGCAATGGTACACGGTCTGAGGAAAATGACCTCCTGTCAGCATGTATTTGACAAAACTTACAGGAAATACAAACGATCCTATCAAAGAGGACAAATACTGCATATTGAAAAAATCCAAACCTCAAACCCACAGTCATTCTGGAAAGAAATGAACAAACTAGGCCCAACAAGAATAAAGAAAATCCCTATGGAGGTACCAGATCATGAACCATCATATGTCATAAAGAGGTGGGAAACAGACTTTAAAGGTCTTTTTTCTGATCACATGCCAGATTTCGATGAGACGTTCTATAATGACAAATGTTCTGAAAAAGCCTTACAAGAGAGTGAGATGGCATGGGAGGTTGAGCCTTCTAGTGACTATCTTAATAAGGAACTGACCATAGAAGAAGTCCAATTGACTATTAATAAAGCAAAGACAGGAAAAGCTACAGGCATAGAAAACATACCAAATGAAATCTTGAAATCACCAATGCTTTCTCACACTCTATTTAACCTGTTCAAAATATGCTTTGAAAATGGTAAGATCCCCTCTATATGGCTTCAATCTATTATAACACTTATCTTTAAAAGTGATGACCCAAGGGTACCTCTTAATTATAGAGGGGTCAGCTTGTTGAGTACAGTGTATAAGTTATATTCCTCTATACTCAATGACAGACTCATGCTTCACCTAGAGAATAGACATTTACTCATAGACGAACAAAATGGATTCCGTAAAGATAGAGCTTGTATCGACCATCTTTACTCAATATCTACAATAATAAGGACCAGGTTAGATATTAGGAAATCTACATTTGTTTGTTTTATAGACTTCAAAAAGGCTTTTAATTTAGCCAATAGGGACCTGCTCTGGTGCAGACTTTTAAAATATGGAGTGACCGGAAAGTTCTACAAAGTATTATAATCACTGTACAGTGCACCGATAGCTTGTGTTAGGATAAATGATTTTGCTACAGACTGGTTCCCAACGCCTCTGGGGGTCAAACAAGGAGATAATCTCTCGTCCACCTTATTTGCAATTTTTATGAATGGTTTTACTGACACAATTAAGTCACTTAACTGCGGTGTACAATGTGGCGATTTTGCAGTAAGCATATGACAGTATGCAGATGACATTGCCCTACTGGCTGAAAGTGAGTGTGATATGCAAAAAATGTTATGTCATGCAAATGATTGGTGTAAAAACTGGAGGATGTCTATTAATGACAAGAAAACAAATGTGGTGCATTTTCGAGAATTTCAAGCTCCTTTGAGCGAATTTCAGTTTTATTTTGGAGAAAAAAAGATCAACTATGTTAAATTCTATAAATATTTGTTTTTTTATATGGATGAGCACATGCATTTTGTCCATGGGTCCACGCTCCTCTCTGAGTCGGCAGGTCGAGCTCTAGGGGGAGTAATCGGTAAAATCAAGGCTCTCCAAGATGTCAGGTTCCATACCTATACAGCACTTTATCAGGCCTGTGTTTGCCCAGTTCTAGATTATGGAGTGGGAGTCTGGGGCCATGGGAGATACCCTAAGAGTGTAGCCGTACATACTCGAGCTCTTCGATATTTCCTGGGCATACATAAATACGCACCAATGGCAGCCGTTTCAGGGGATATAGGATGGGAACCTTGCGAGGTCTGTTGTAAGATGTGCACTGTCAGGCTGTGGAACAGACTTATTAGTATGAACGACAGATTAACAAAGAAAATATTTAACTGGGGCATAGAAGTGAAGGGACCATGGACAGAGGACATGTGTAATATGCTCAGTGAATGTGGAAGTGAGGATGTTTTTCTTGGTTTGAATCAGGTTAATATTGTAAGGTTGAAAGAAACACTTATAGAGAAGGTCAAGTGTAACTGGAGCAAACCAAAACTACCCACATACAGGGAAATTAAAAGTCAATATTGTGCTGAAAATTATGTTTTATTTAATCTACCAAAGAAAAAAAGGTCACTCTGTGCACAGATTAGAGGAGGTATACTTCCACTGTACATAGAAACAGGCCGTTATGTTGGACTAGACGAGGAAGATGGGATCTGCCAAATGTGTGATGTCAATGAAATGGACGAGTATCATTTTGTCTTTTATTGTCCTCTGTATGAGAAGGTCAGAGGAGAACTATTTAATAACCTAAAGTATAGTAATGTGCTAGATATGAATGATGCACAACTACTTAAATGTTTATTTGAAAAGGATGTATTTAAATTAGCAAAGTATGTAGAGAAGGCATGGGACACGAGGAAAAAAGCATTGACCAGCAAATGTTTTTGTGTTCTGTTCTGTGTTCTATTTTGTTTTGATTGTCTATGTGCTGAATGTGATCGGCACGACCAGAAAAGAAATGGAAACAATGAGATTGTCATAATTCTTGAAGAGGTGTCATATAATAAATAAGTAAAGGGGATGGGCCACAGGGTAGCATGACACTTAAATAAACTCATTCATTCTTTCATTCATACATACAAAAGTATTGAAATTATGTTTCTTGCGCCCCTATACGTTCATTTAAATGAGATCCAGTTGGAATGAGATCCAGTCTAAATGAGATCCAGTCGGAATGAGATCCAGTCTGAATGAGATTCAGTCTAAATGAGATCCAGTCTAAATGAGATCCAGTCTGAATGAGATCCAGTTTAAATGAGATCCAGTATAAATGAGATCCAGTCTAAATGAGATCCAGTTTAAATGAGATCCAGTCTGAATGAGATCCAGTCTAAATGAGATCCAGTCTAAATGAGATTCAGTCTAAATGAGATCCAGTCTAAATGAGATCCAGTCTGAATGAGATCCAGTTTAAATGAGATCCAGTCTGAATGAGATCCAGTCTAAATGAGATCCAGTCTAAATGAGATCCAGTCGGAATGAGATCCAGTTTAAATGAGATCCAGTCTGAATGAGATCCAGCCTAAATGAGATCCAGTCTGACTATGATCTTGTCTGAATGAGATATCGTCTAAATGAGATCCAGTCTAAATGAGATCCATTCAGAATGAGATCCAGTCTAAATGAGATCCAGTCTAAATATAATCCAGTCTGAATGAGATCCAGTCTAAATCAGGCATGGGCAAACCATTCCCAAAGGGCCAGTGTGGCTACAGGTTTTTGTTCCAACCAAGCAGCAGCACACCAGACTTGATTCAATTAATCAAATGATCTCAGCCTTCAGAGAGTTGATTGGTCAAACTGTGAACTCTAGGTTGGTTGGAACAAAAACATGGAGCTACACCGGCCCTTTGTGGAATAGTTTGCCCATGCCTGGTCTAAATGATATCAAGTTAAAATGAGATCCAGTCTAAGTGAGGTCCAGTCTAAATTAGATCCAGTTTAAATGATATCAAGTTAAAATGAGATCCAGTCGAAATTAGATCCAGTTTAAATGATATCAAGTTAAAATGAGATCCAGTCTAAGTGAGATCCAGTCTAAATTAGATCCAGTTTAAATGATATCAAGTTAAAATGAGATCCAGTCGAAATTAGATCCAGTTTAAATGATATCAACTTAAAATGAGATCCAGTCGAAATTAGATCCAGTATAAATGATATCAAGTTAAAATGAGATCCAGTCGAAATTAGATCCAGTTTAAATGATATCAAGTTAAAATGAGATCCAGTCGAAATTAGATCCAGTTTAAATGATATCAAGTTAAAATGAGATCCAGTCGAAATTAGATCCAGTTTAAATGATATCAAGTTAAAATGAGATCCAGTCTAAGTGAGATCCAGTCTAAATTAGATCCAGTTTAAATGATATCAAGTTAAAATGAGATCCAGTCGAAATTAGATCCAGTTTAAATGATATCAACTTAAAATGAGATCCAGTCGAAATTAGATCCAGTATAAATGATATCAAGTTAAAATGAGATCCAGTCGAAATTAGATCCAGTTTAAATTATATCAACTTAAAATGAGATCCAGTCGAAATGAGATCCAGTTTAAATGATATCAAGTTAAAATGAGATTCAGTCTAAGTGAGATCCAGTCTAAATTAGATCCAGTTTAAATGATATCAAGTTAAAATGAGATCCAGTCGAAATTAGATCCAGTTTAAATGATATCAACTTAAAATGAGATCCAGTCGAAATTAGATCCAGTATAAATGATATCAAGTTAAAATGAGATCCAGTCGAAATGAAATGCAGTCTGAATGAGATCCAGTCTGATTATGATCCAGTCTGAATGAGATATAGTCTAAATGAGATCCAATCTGACTATGATCCAGTCTGAATGAGATATAGTCGAAATGAGATCCAGTCAAAATGAGATCCAGTTTAAATGAGATCTAGTCTAATCAGAATCAGAATCCGTTTTATTGTCAATTCTTCAAGTGCTTAACATACCAAGGTATTGAAATTATGTTTCTCGCTCCCCTATATGTTCATTCAAACGAGATCCAATCGGAATTAAATCCAGTCTAAATGAGATCCAGTCGGAATGAGATCCAGTCTGAATGAGCCCCAGTCTATATGATGTCCAATCTGAATGAGATTTGGTCTAAATGAGATCCAGTCTGAACAAGATTCAGTATGAATGAGATCCAGGCTGAATGAGATCCAGTCTGAATGAGATCCAGTCTAAATGAGATCAAGTCTGAAAGAGATCCAGTCTAAATGAGATCCAGTCTGAAAGAGATCCAGTCTAAATGAGATCAAGTCTGAAAGAGATCCAGTCTAAATGAGATCCAGTCTGAAAGAGATCCAGTCTAAATGAGATCAAGTCTGAAAGAGATATAGTCGAAATGAGATCCAGCATAAGTGAGATCTAGTCTAAATGAGATCCAGTCTGACTATGATCCAGTCTGAATCAGAGTTTTTGAGTAATTTCACAGCTGATCCAGGGGCTTCCCAGATTTTGGATTCTTATTTTTTTCAGAGGTGCATGTTTGTTTATCATGGAGCTAAAGAGGTGATGGAAAAGGGATCATCACTGGAGGGGATCAAGCTGGTTTTAGATTAGTCAACATAAGCCAGGTTATGTAGGAAGGGTTTTAGTAACACCTGATGGGACATCAGAGGGCACTTGGTGACAATGGGAGGGTAGACTTTTCAGGTTAGGAGTCAAGTGGTGCAAAACAAATGTAATCATATGTCACATGTCATGTACAGGACAATTTAAGGTGCTTTAATTCAATTCAATTTTCAATTCAATTTTATTTATAAAGCCCTAAATCACAACAAAGTTGTCTCAGAGGGCTTTACAAAAACATAATCAACTACAGAAATACATGAAAAGTCCCAGGCATCCCCTGTCCTTAGACCCTCCTTCTCGGCAAGAAAAAACTTCCAAACCCAGTGGGAAAAAGAAGAAATCTTGAGGAGAACCACACACACACACTTTACATTAAACATATAAGGAAATTAAACTAATTAAAATGCATTCAAAATAATAATAATAATAATAATAATGATAATTAAAACTGCAAGCAGTCTCAAAGGCCTTCGCCCTCCCTCGCAACCACCTCCCCTTGAGACCGCCTCCCCACGGGACGCCCGAGTCAAATTTGAGCCAAATATGTGTTCATATGCCCGATCTCCAGCCATTTGAGTAAAGGCGATGCTGTAGGGGGCGCTTTAGGGCAAAATCACACTTTCTATTGATAAACTGGTGTAGGACCCAGAGATAGACGTCTGAGTCAAATTTCAGCCAAATCGGTGTTCATAGGTCCACGCTGAAGCAGTTTATGTACTTTTATCAAAATCTTTGCAAACTTTGTGACAGCGTAGCACAAAAACGATGCAACTTTTCCAAATAAATTGGATAACTTTTGAAGTCCCACTTGTCTAGATAGTGTTCACCAATTTTGAGCTCATTTGGTCCAACGGCCAAGGAGGAGATAGAAAAATTCCAATGACAGCGAAAATGACGACTCAAAAATTTTCAAATTTCAATCCAAGATGGCGGACTTCCTGTTGGTTTATGGGCGTGGTCATTATTAACTTTTTTGTTCATCATCATATGACGAACATTTTCATAGCTCTAACTTCACTAGAGCATGATCTGGCTTAATACAAACTATTTCACCTTTTCTAGGTGGCGCTGTAGACACATTTCTAAACTGACTTTTACGAAACCTATAAATACTTGCAATGTTTAACACTTTTGAGGTGTGTGCAAAAATTGGGGAGTTTTGGTGCATGTTCAGGGAGTCAAATTAGAGGTCAAAGAGCAGACGAAAGAAAAAAAAAATAATAATAATAATAATAAAGAAAGAAAAATTCAGAAACCAAGCAAGAACCATATAGTGTTTTTCTGACCCCCCCGAACTCACCCCCAAATGAAATCTTTTGACTTTCCCCATGTCCCTTGGGGGTCAGAGGTCACACTTGACACACTTTCACTCATGTCAGTGACCCTGAGTGGGCGTGGCCATAGACTCCCATTCATTCCGAGCAGGAGCAAATATGCGGTGTGTGTATGTGATGAGCACATGCTCGGACACGGCTCGCTACCGTGAATGTGTGAGTGTGTGTGAGTGGTGCGAGTCGTCCCTGGCGACCGCGCCCCTGGCATATTTGGTCACCTGGCCATCACAGCAGACTCTATAGGCCTTGCGCCAACTGAAAAGACTCCCTGACCAACACATTTCCCACGCATGGCTCCCTCATGTGGCAGAGATGAGGTACTGTGTTCACCTTTCACCTTGGTGGGCAGGGCTGAACCTGCTCCCTGACCATGCCCAGTTTACCTGCTGGGAAACCCTGTGGATCTGAAGCAGGGGCGCAAAGCTATAAATTTGAGCTCTGCACCCATGTGCATTCTTTTGCTGCATCTCCACATGATGGCCAATTTGAGTGTGCGTCTTCAAGTTAACCACACACACTAACCTATATCACCCTGAATGCAAGATACATTGAAGGCAATAAGTAAAGGCCTCTGGCATTGTATCGAAACCTGCTCTCTGTGTCCTCTCTCCATCCATCCATCTGTCTCCTGACCGAGACTCTGCCTGCCTACCACACACTCCCTCTACCTCCCACCACATTGCCCCTACAGTTCCTTCAATGGTCCTTCGAGCCGGAGTACCAGAGCGAGTGCTACCACAGCAAGCAGACGTATGGAGCCATAGGAGAGAAGCGAACCAGAGGAGTGTGCTCCTTCAGTCAAGTCCTCCAGTTCAGCGGGCATGGCCTCCAGACCTGCACGTGAGAGACGTCCCCCCAATCGCTATGGATTTGAAGGATTGGCTATTCAAACCCAGAGTAAGCCTAGGAGCCTCCTACCCACTCATCACACCCAAGCAGCAGAACCGAGGTTGTCTGGGACATCGGCCGCTTCACCACCTGGACACCTGGAACAGGGAGAGGGAGGAGAGGACGCGGTCGATGAAGAGCAAGAGGTGTCAACTGAAGAAGTCACCCACGACTATGTTCAGGCTGGACTGCAGGCTACAACACCATCACCACCCCCAGGTCCACCCTCACGAGAGACGAGACCTACCGCATCCAAAGGTGAGGCACGTGGAGCAAAATCAAAGGTCTCCTCTTACACCTACACATATGGGACTCGTAGTTCACAAGGCTCGCGGAAAAGCCGCCTTCAGGTGGATCTCACCCCCCAGCAGGCAGCTTTGGTAGAGGAGAGGAGGAGACTGGGAGAAGTGATGGAGATTGAGAGGCAGATTTCAGAGGAGCAGGATGTGGATGCACGCACTAGAGACTTGGACAGGCAAGCACAAGCAGCGCTGAGTGAGCGGGAGAGACTGAGTCGAACCCTCACACTGCAGAGACGACTGCGTAAAGCTCAGAGAGAGTTGGAGGAGGTCCGATTGATCACCTCCTTTGCCGGTGCTGGGGATGCTGACGCTACCACTAGTCAGCCACAGATGCGACCAGCCTCAACCGTCAGTCATCCACTTCAAGTTTTAGCCCCCCTGTCCATGAGCTCTAGACTACAAGATCCAACAGAACCTGCTGACTTATCCCCAGAGCAGCCTGACATGGCTCCAGTGGAGATGAAGCAGCCCATGGGTCCTCCTGAAACCTTCTCCATTCCAGGCCCTGTGAATCAGCTGCCAGATGGCTGTGCCAGCCAACACTTACCTGCGACTGTGCGTCAGACAACCATTCCTATGTCGGCTCTAGTCCCAGGAAGTCAACCAGCACAACCATGACCGAGCCCTTCTCATGCAGATCCTTCTCCACCGTCTTTTCACCATATTGTCCGGACTGCACCACGTCCTGTTCATTGTCCAAGACCACCTCCATATCCAGGTGGCGACAAAGAGGTTCCTTTCTCCTTGCTGCAACCCTCCGTGAGAGCATCAGAGGGTGCCAGTATTATGGAGCTGCTGGTCGCGACAGCCTTCGGAATCCCAAAGTCAAAATTGCCTTATTTTGAGAGCGGGAAAGAGAGCGACTTCATTCTGCTTGCCATGGCATTGGAAAATCTGTTAGATATCCATGCTCACCTTTCCGAACAGTATAAGTTCCAGGTCTTGTTGGACCACTTGAAGTTGCCAGGTGCATATAAGTTAGCCAAGTCATATATGCATGCCTCCACTCCTTACACCTCCGCTCTTGCTGCCCTAAAGGCGAGATATGGCCAGCCACGACAGTTGGTCCAGAGTGAAATAGCCAGCATCCTCAATTCCCCGCCTGTCCGATTTGGTGATAGCAGCACTTTCCAAGACTTTGCTCTGTCTGTATATTCACTAGTGGGCATGCTGCATTCTGTAGAGGGTGTGGGAGGAAGTGAATTGCAGTGTGGTTCCCATGTCGATAGACTCCTGACCAAGCTCCTCCTTCAACACCGGGACAGTTTCTTTGAACACTGTCTTCACCGTGGTATTCTGGAGGAAGGCTTGAGCCAAACCTATACCCTTGAGGACTTTTCCGCGTGGCTCCAGGTTAAGGCCCAGGCGAAGAGTATCACACAACAGGTTTCCTCCTATGCTCCAACTGAGAGACGTGATCCACCTCCCAGAAACCTGAAGAAAGGCACGCCGGCCACCATGTATCTCAACACATCCACACGGGATGCTGAGCCTGACCCAGTAGCCAGAGACGTGAAGAGTGCTGCCTTCAGTGGGAAAGGGAGATTCTTGCCGTTCTGCCCATACTGCAACAACCGGGAACATGATCTTGGAACATGTCCTGAAGTTACGAAGTTCAGCCCTTCTGAATTGAAGGGCTGGATAGAGAAGAACAACCGCTGTCACCGGTGCGCCCACCGTCATGCAGCAGACAAATGTACCCTCAAAAAGCCCTGCAATGTGTGTAAGGAACTGCATCTTACCGTTCTGCACAGCCTTTCACCGCAGGTATCCAAGTCACGCCCTCCTAGTGCACAGTGCTCTTCTACACCATCTTCAAAGGAGACCCATTCACTACTTGTCACCACACCAGCTGTTCGAGATGCTCTGTATGTAGACCAACCCAACCGATCTCCACGCGTCATGTTGAAAGTTGTCCCAGTCATCTTGTGGAATGGTCGACAGAGGCTGAAAACCTACGCCATTCTTGATGATGGCTCAGAACAAACCATCATCTTGACCACTGCAGTAACCCAGCTACACCTTTCCGGTCCAGCAGAGACCCTCAACCTTAGGACAGTGAGGTATGAGGTGATACCCGTCACTCGTGAGATTGTTTCTTTCCATGTCTCTCCCCTCAACCAGAAGAGGAAGTTCCTGATAGCCCATGCCCACTGCCCCTGTCCTCAACCTGGCTGAGCATTCTTGTCCGGCCTCTGACCTTCAACGGGTGTATTCCCACTTGAGAGGCCTACCCTTACCTGACTTTGTCCGTGCACAGCCTCTGGTCCTGATCGGTTCAGATTATTCCCACTTGCTAGTGCCACGAGAGCCAGTCCGCTTTGGTCCTTATGGTGCACCCATTGCTGTTCTTACTTCCTTGGGCTGGGCGGTACAGGGTCCAGCCGCCACTTTGCCTTCACCTCCTTCCACCACTCAGGTGCTGTTGACTCTCTGCAACACCCCATCCTGTCCAGCCACTGCAGAGTTGATGGGGCATGTGGAGCGGCTATGGAAGGTGGATTTGTTTCCTCACCGGAAGGAGAAAGATGTAACCAGGTCTAAACAAGACCAATATGCACTGGACTTGCTTGAGAGGGAAACCACAGTGACGGAGCAGGGTGAAGTCTCTCGTTACGCCACTCCACTGCTACGGATGCCCAACAGCCCACGTTTCACTTCCTCAGTCCAAGCCTTGTTGCCTATGATGCGAGGGACGGAGCGTCGACTGAAAAAAGATCCGGAGCTGGCTGAGGTTTACAAGCAGGAGATCCAGAAGCTAGTGGATGCAGAATATGTGAAGGAAGTGGACCCAGAGGATGATGAACCTGGTTCTGAATGTTGGTATGTTCCTCATCACATTATCAAACAAGCTAGTGGAAAGCATCGGCTTGTCTTTAATTGCTCTTTTCAGAGGAATGGCCTTAACCTGAATCATTGGCTCCTCCCTGGTCCGACTCTGGGCCCTTCACTTCTCGGTGTGCTTCTTAGGTTCCGTGAGCACACTGTAGCCATCAGTGGGGACATAAAATCCATGTTTCACCAGATTCACCTGCTTCCCACTGATAAACCCCTACTCAGATTCATCTGGCGAGGACTGACTCCAGCCATTGACCCGCAGACCTATGAGTGGCAGGTGTTACCCTTTGGCACGACCTGTAGCCCCTGTTGCACCATCTATGCACTGCAACGTCATGCAAAGGAGCACCCCACCAGTGACCAGGATGTGCAGGATTCTGTCCTCAGGTCTTTCTATGTGGACAACTGCTTGCAGAGTTTCTCTTCATCTGTTGAAGCGAAGACTCTGCTGGACAAACTCTGCACCACCCTCTTCCGAGGGGGATTCGAAATCCGCCAGTGGGCGAGTAATGACCCCCGAGTGGTCGAACATCTCCCCTTGGAGGCCAGAGCTGTAAGTGCAGATCTGTGGCTCTCCCAAGCTGGGGCGGACCACCAAGAATCCCCCTTGGGCCTGCGTTGGAGTTGCCTCCCGGACAAGTTGGGTTATAAACATCGAGTGACGCCCATCAAGGTACCAACCCTCCGCCTTATCTACCGCACCCTGGCAAGCCAATATGACCCTTTAGGCTACCTTCTACCCTACACCACCAGGGCCAAAATTCTTGTCCAGGATTTATGGAAAACAAAGCAGGGATGGGATGACCCCATCATTCCGTCAGAGCTGGCCGATCAATGGTTGAGGTGGGAAGAAGAACTCACTGACCTCCCCAGCCTCAGTCTGCTTCGTTGTTATGTCCCTCCTTGTGCTGACCAATTGGGTGTGGACAGAGAGCTTCATATCTTCTGCGATGCCTCGGAGCGGGATTATGGTACTGTGGCTTACCTTCGTGTCCAAGATGGTCATGACCACATTCATGTGGCCTTTGTCATGGCCCGTTCGAGAGTGTCGCCAAAGAAACAGTTGTCCATGCCTCGGCTAGAGTTGAGTGCTGCCTTGATGGGTACCCAATTGGCCACCACATTAAAATCTGAGCTCACTCTATCCTTCAACCGCACCATTTTGTGGAGTGACTCAACGACGGTTCTTACCTGGCTGAAGTCTGAGTCCTGTCACTATAAAGTTTTTGTCGGCACTCGGATCGCAGAGATTCAAGACCTCACACATCCAGACACCTGGAGGTATGTGGACAGCCGGAACAATCCAGCTGATGCCTTGACCAGAGGCAAGAAACTCTGTGACCTGGCCCGACCAAACTGCTGGACCCGAGGACCCACATTCCTCCTGGAGACTGAGGAATGTTGGCCTGTTTCTCCTGATGCTTGCAGTTCATCGCCACCCACTGATGTAGAACTTAAGAAATCTGCTCAGTGTTTGAGTGTTACCACTTCCCCTAACTCCTTGCCTGATGCCTCTCAGTTCCAAACTTGGTCTGATCTCATTACCTCGACTGAGCAGACTCTCGGCAAATCAGCTGATGTCCTCACCAATGCGTCTGTTGAAGCTCTGATCCTGCAGCAGGCCCAAAGGTCATGTTTTCCTGATGAAGTGGAAGCTCTCCAGAATGGGAGAGATTGCCCAAGACACAGCCGACTCCTCCCACTTTCACCTGAACTCAATCCAGAGATGGGACTGCTAAGAGTAGGCGGGAGATTGCGCCGATCTCAAGATCTAGACCGAGACACTATCCACCCCATTATCCTTGACCCCGCCCATCCATCTACTCGGCTCCTCATCAAGCATTATGATGAGTCTTAACTACATCCTGGCCCGGAGCGAGTATTTGGAGAATTGAGATGTAGATACTGGGTCATAGGAGGAAGACCAGCTATACGCAAACATCAGCATGGATGTTTGGAGTGTCGGAAGTGGAAGTCCTCTCCTGATATTTCTAAGATGGCTGATCTGCCCCAAGCACGACTGCGTCTATTCAAGCCGCCATTCTGGTCCACCGGAGTAGATTGCTTCGGACCCTTCATCATCCGTCATGGCCGCCGTTCAGAGAAGCGTTGGGGTATCATCTTTAAGTGTTTAACCACCCGCTGTCTACACCTGGACCTCTTAGAGAGTTTAGATGTAGATGCCTTCCTGCTGTCTCTCCGACACTTCATCTCGCGGCGGGGGAAGCCTTTTGAGATCCTGACGGATAGGGGGACTAACTTCCGTAGTGGTGATCGGGAGCTCCAAGAGTCCTTCCAGGCTATGGAGCCAAGACTTCAGGAGCATCTGACCACCCAGCAGATCTCCTTCCAATTCAATCCTCCAGGGGCGCCACACTTTGGGGGAGCTTGGGAACGCGAAATTCGATCTGTCAAGAATGCTCTCAGAGTTGTCCTGGGCAGCCAAGTGGTCTCCGAAGCTGTCCTTCAGACGGTCTTGATTGAGGTGGAGGGCATCTTAAACTCAAAGCCTCTGGGATACCTCTCTGCTGATGCCGCCGACCCTGATCCCGTCACGCCTAATCTGCTCCTGATGGGGCGGCGGGACGCCTCTTTGCCAGCAGTAACCTCCTTGGGCGCAGGAAGTGGCGCCACAGCCAAATGTTAGTGGATCATTTCTGGACGCGCTTCATTCGTGACTATCTGCCTAACCTGCAAGCAAGGGGCAAATGGCAGAAGGACGTCCCAAACCTGGGAGAGGGGAAGATTGTTCTGGTCCTTGATCCCCAGCTACCGCGGGCCTCTTGGCCAGTTGGTCAGGTCACTGCAGTCATTAGTGGTTGAGATGGCCGAGTCCGCTCTGCTGAAGTGCAAGTAGGTAAACAAACCTACACCAGGCCAGTGTCACGTCTGATTGTCCTTCCCGAGTTGACAGACGACGACAAATGAGTCTTTTTCAGGGAGGAATTGATCCCAATTCCGGGGCGGCTATGAAAAGACTCCCTGACCAACACATTTCCCACGCATGGCTCCCTCGTGTGGCAGAGATGAGGTACTGTGTTCACCTTTCACCTTGGTGGGCAGGGCTGAACCTGCTCCCTGACCACGCCCAGTTTACCTGCTGGGAAACCCTGTGGCTCTGAAGCAGGGGCGCAAAGCTATAAATTTGAGCTCTGCACCCATGTGCATTCTTTTGCTGCATCTCCACATGATGGCCAATTTGAGTGTGCGTCTTCAAGTTAACCACACACACTAACCTATATCACCCTGAATGCAAGATACATTGAAGGCAATAAATAAAGGCCTCTGGCATTGTATCGAAACCTGCTCTCTGTGTCCTCTCTCCATCCATCCATCTGTCTCCTGACCGAGACTCTGCCTGCCTACCACACACTCCCTCTACCTCCCACCACATTGCCCCTACAGTTCCTTCACCGACGTTGTCCGCGGCGAAGGCCTAATAATAATGTTGTAACAACTGATTTAATTGAACTGACAGTTTTTCTCAGACCTGAGTAGTTAGCAGTATTTAGCAGGTGTTAGCAGTAGTTAGCAGTTGTTAGCAGTATTTAGAAATAGTTAGCAGTATTTAGCAGGTGTTAACAGTAGTTATTAGTAGTTAGCAGTATTTAGCAGGTGTTAGCAGTAATCAGCATTACTTAGCAAGTGTTAGCAGTAGTAGCAGTATGTAGTAGGTGTTAGCATTAGTGAGCAGTAGTTAGCAGTATTTAGCAGGTGTTTACAGTAGTTAGCAGTCGTTAGCAGGTGTTAGCATTATTTAGCAATAGTTAGCAGTATTTAGAAATAGTTAGCAGTATTTAGCAGGTGTTAGCAGTATTTAGCAGGTGATAGCAGTAATTAGCAGTATTTAGCAGGTGTTAGCAGTAATCAGCAGTACTTAGCAAGTGTTAGCAGTATTTAGCAGGTGTTAGCAGTAATCAGCAGTACTTAGCAAGTGTTAGCAGTAGTAGCAGTATGTAGTAGGTGTTAGCATTAGTGAGCAGTAATTAGCAGTATTTAGCAGGAGTTAGCAGTAATCAGCAGTACTTAGCATGTGTTAGCAGTATTTAGCAGGTGTTAGCAGTATTTAGAAATAGCAGTATTTAGCAGGTGTTAGCATTAGTGAGCAGTAGTTAGCAGTATTTACACACATACAATAGAAACACAACAGGTTAATTTTCACAAGACAGACAATAATAAAATAATGCTCACTAAGGTATTCATCATACAGACACACATGCACTTCTCCATAAATCCAGTTCCCACCCCAAACACACCTTTAAAGGTTTCATAAAATCACAGATTATCAGATTCCACCGCATCTCATCCACAGAATCAGATTTGCAACACTCCATCAGCATTTTATTCCACCACCTCAGAAAAAGACACTACTCAAAAAGATTCCTCAGGACAAACAAAAATAGCACATTGGCCAGCGTCGCTCCCACTCGCTCAGTATCCACCACCACCACTACCCACACACCTTCTAACCTAACCCTAACCCTGACTCCACCCCTAACCCTAATCCTAACCCTAACCAGGGTCATGAGTCTAACCCTAACCCTAACCTGAACCCTAATCCAAACCATAACCAGGGTTCTAACCCTATCGCTAACTTGATCACATTCACTGGACAGCCACCACAGGTACACAAATACTTCACCACTGGTGCAAATTAAAAAACGTAAAATTCCATTAGAACCTAACCCGGCCCCCCCAGACATCACCCGACCGCCCATGGACAATGAAGCCCCAGAACAGACACAATTACACAACGTTCACAACCCAGACTTGGAGGACTGGACTACGGACACTAACGTCCTCAATCTCTCCAAGCTCTCTCCCCTGTCCCCGGTCCAACGAGGTCTCCTGGAGAGGGGACTATCATTTATTCCACGCCCTACAAAATTTGACTGGGGAGAACTACAGGGGGACATTCACAAATATCACCGTTGCCTCAAAATCCTGGATCACTTTTACCCCCACTCAGAATTCACCCGTAAACCATTCACAAACCCATCCAACTGGGGTCCCACAACAGCATCACTTACGGCATCCACTAAGCAACTAATAACACAGGATAAGAGGGCCCTGCGGACCCATAGACTCTCAAAAGACATCCTGGACAATCTGTCCAGAGCGGAACGCAGGGCCCTCTATGAACTCATCCATAACTCCAATATTGTCATAAAACCCGCAGATAAAGGTTCTAAAGCAGTCATCATGGATAGACAGCAGTATTTACTAGAAGCTAATCGTCAATTATCAAACACTGACCACTACAAGCCCATCCCCAACTCTATTCAACAGAACACACAGACACAAATCCCATCTATCATACAAACCCTAAAAAATAAAAACTATATTACTACCAAACAAGCTCACTTCCTCTTTGGACCAGACCAACCCCGCCCCAGACAATTTTATTTACTACCAAAAATACATAAAGACCCCAACGCATGGACTGTCCCCCATGAGGTTCCCCCTGGGAGACCCATAGTCTCGGACTGTAATAGCGCATCATACAATATCACCTTATACATAGATCACTTCCTCAACCCCCTCTCCAGGAGACACCCGAGGACACATACCACTTCCTGGAGATCATCAGGCCCATGGCTGTTCCTGAACAGACTTACTTATTCACAATAGATATCACCAGTCTCTATACGAATATTAACACAGAATTAGGCACTAAATCAGTAAAAACAATCATGGACAGACACCTAGACCCTAACAGACCGGATAAAGAAATTTTAGAACTCCTCAACCTCTGTTTAAATAACAACGATTTCTTGTTCAACAACCAACACTACCTTCAGATCAGCGGAACAGCCATGGGCCAGAGATACGCACCCTCGTACGCCAATATCGACATGAGGGAGTGGGAGTGAGAAGCACTGGCCAAATGCCCTTTACAACCAACACTTTACCTCCGCTTCTTAGATGACATCATAGGTATTTGGTCCCACTCCATTCCTCAATTCCACCAGTTTATCGACATACTAAACAACCACCATAAATCCATCAAAGTCACACATACAATAGACGCACATCAGGTCAATTTTCTAGACACTACAGTTTATTTCCAGAAAACACATAACAACAATAAAGTAATGCTCACAAAGGTTTTCTTTAAACAAACCGACACACATGCACTTCTCCATAAAACCAGCTACCACCCCAAACACACCTTTAAAGGTTTAATAAAATCACAGATTATTAGATTCCATCGCATTTCATCCACAGACACAGATTTACATAATTCAATCAATATACTTTTCTATCACCTCAGAAAAAGACACTATTCAAACATATTCCTCAGGACAATTAAATATAGCGCATTGACCAGCCTCGCTCCCCCTCGCTCATCAAACTCCACCAACCACACACTTCTGAAACCTAACCCTAACCCTAACCCTAGCACCAACACTCAGTCCACAACACACCTCCTGCCACTGGTCTCCACATTCTCTCACCGCTTCACTCCATTCATCAATAAAACACAATTTCTCCACTAATCAAACACACAACCCTGTCACCCTGCATGTGAGAATCATCTCCGCCCATAAAAAGAACCCCAATCTACAACAGCTTCTGGTCAGATCTGCGTTCACCCCACACAACTCAACAACCACTGTCCCAGAGGAGCAACTGTACAGGCATAGAAATATCATGTGGAACCCGTCCAGCTGCTCTTCTCACCCACAGTTCGCCTTATACATACTCAACCACAGCAATATACTTTATATCATCACCTGCAATAAACACTACATACACACTATTAACCTGTTTTAAGCAGCACCTACATAATATTAGTCGAGCACAACTAACCACGCTTTTAGTCACCCAACTCCAGCAGCACCCTCCGGACCACCTGACCATCTGTGGCCTAGAGGCCAACGCCAAATGGACCACCTGACCATCTGTGGCCTGGAGGCCAACGCCAACTGGACCACCTGACCATCTGTGGCCTGGAGGCCAACGCCAACTGGACCACCTGACCATCTGTGGCCTGGAGGCCAACGCCAACTGGACCACCTGACCATCTGTGGCCTAGAGGCCAACGCCAACTGGACCACCTGACCATCTGTGGCCTAGAGGCCAACGCCAACTGGACCACCTGACCATCTGTGGCCTGGAGGCCAACGCCAACTGGACCACCTGACCATCTGTGGCCTAGAGGCCAACGCCAACTGGCCCACCTGACCATCTGTGGCCTAGAGGCCAACGCCAACTGGACCACCTGACCATCTGTGGCCTAGAGGCCAACGCCAACTGGACCACCTGACCATCTGTGGCCTAGAGGCCAACGCCAACTGGCCCACCTGACCATCTGTGGCCTGGAGGCCAACGCCAACTGGACCACCTGACCATCTGTGGCCTAGAGGCCAACGCCAACTGGACCACCTGACCATCTGTGGCCTAGAGGCCAACGCCAACTGGACCACCTGACCATCTGTGGCCTGGAGGCCAACGCCAACTGGACCACCTGACCATCTGTGGCCTAGAGGCCAACACTAACTGGGCCACCTGACCATCTGTGGCCTAGAGGCCAACGCCAACTGGACCGTGGGACAGAGAAGGAGAGTGGAGAGGCAGTGGATAGAGAGGCTGGGGACAACAACACCTGGGGGGTTAAATGACCTCCCCCCTGGAACCGGAGGACCTGGTCCCGGCCCCGTCCTTGGCCCCGCCGGGGCTGACCACGAGCCCGCAGCGGTCCCCCACACTTTAGTAGACACATGCCTAACTCTCCCCATCACAGCACAGGCTACTGGGGCGACCAAAGGTGTTGCCAGTCTTAAACATTTAACTGTATTCTTGTCAATACATGCACACGCACACACGTGTATACGTAGGAAAAACCCTCCCCCAATGTCTTTAGGTGTTTTAATGTTTTTTAGGTTTTTTTATGTGATATCTTTTATTTCCTACGTGTGTTTATGGATATGTTAGCTTTTATATGTGTTGCATATTTATGGTTTTATTAAATATAATTACATTATATATTTCATGCATGTTTAGAGTGTGGTTTTATGAATTTTATGCATGTCTTGGAATTTTAATGAACTGTGTATGTATATTTTAAACGTCTCATCTTATTATTATATAGTTACACTCATTGATATACACGTAACATTCAACTTTATTTAGTTATTTATTTATCTACTTTATTATTTATTTGTATATTCTTACATATTTTTATATATTTATCTAATTTTTAAATATAAGCACAAAGCCCCAGTGCCTTCACACACATATATATACATATATAAACAGCTGAGCCTGGGGAGGCCCCATGGGGAGCTGCTGTGGACCAGGACCCGGGGGACCCCCCTAGTGGAGAAAAGATACCCGGGGCCTGACAGTAGAGGGAGTCGGATCCGCCCGCTGGGAAACCAGAGTGGGGAGGGAGGGAGAGTGAGGGGGGTCTCAGCCAGTAGGCCATTGCCCAAAAGTCCAATAGGACCATTACCAAAACCCAACCGTAACCCAACCCTAACCAGGGTCCTGACTCTAACCCTAAGCTGAACCCCTTCAGTGATTAAAACACAAATGAAAAGGATAGTATGTGACCGTGCTGTCTCAAAGTACAAAGAGTTAATTCAGTCACTATTTGTGTCTATGTCATGTGATTATGTAAAGGACACATTTAGTCCCAGTATAAGTGATGAGTTAGTCGATAGTACCATGCTCACATTAAAAACTACCTTAGATATAGTTGGCCCCCTTAAATTAAAAACTACTAAGGTTAGATGAACCTCCCCATGGTACAACGCTGACACTCGCTCCATTAAACAAACAACACCTAAATTAGAGGCAATGGAGGCGATCCAACTTAGAAGATTCTCTCAATGCCTGGAAAAATATCTTAATAAAGTATAATCCATCTTTGCGTACAGCCAAAACTAGATATTACTCATCCATAATAGAAGAAAACCAGAATAATCCTAGATTCCTGTTCAGTACTGTAGCCAGACTGACAAACAGACACACCTCCGTGGAACCAGTTATTCCATCCACGCTCCATTCTGATGATTTCCTGCAGTTCTTTAACAATAAAATATCAACTATTAGAGACAAAATAGACACATTTCTCCCAAATATTAGATCAGAAAAAGCAGTGGTTTCAAACCTAGGCCTTTTTATAAATCCCTCTGTAACACTAAATAATTTCACCACTGTAGACCAAACTGATGTCATATCTATTATCATGTCTTCCAAATCATCACCTGCCTCTTAGATCCAATTACAACTAAACACTTTAAACAGATTCTGCCCCTAATTATTAGCACTGTCCTAAATATAATTAACACTTCATTAATTACTGGATATGTGCCACAGTCATTTAAATATGCTGTTATTAAACCAATTCTGAAAAAACCTACCTTAGATCCTGACATTTTAGCCAATTATAGGCCTATATCCAATTTGCCCTTCCTGTCAAAGGTTTTAGAACGAGTAATAGTTAAACAGCTGTGCCAATACCTGCAGGATAATAGTTTATTTGAACAGTTTCAGTCTGGCTTTCGTGCCCATCATAGCACTGAAACAGCGTTAGTTAAAGTTACTAATGACTTATTATTAGCCGCTGACATGGGATTAATATGGGTCCTGGTGTTATTAGACCTTAGTGCAGCCTTTGACACCATTGACCACAGTATCTTAGTGCACAGATTAGAATGTGATATAGGTATTAGAGGAGCAGCCCTCTGCTGCTTTAAATCATATTTATCTAATCCATAACAATTTGTTAACGTCAATCAACAATCATCGCAGTCTTCCAGAGTTAATTATGGCGTTCCCCAAGGGTCAGTCCTTGGGCCTATTTTGTTTACACTATATATGCTCCCTTTAGGTAACATCATTAGAAATCATGGCATTAATTTTCATTGTTATGCAGATGACACACAGCTATATTTATCGATTAAACCTGATCAGACCAGACAAATAGATAAACTAAATACATGTGTCCAAGACATAAAGACTTGGATGAGTGCCAATTATCTTTTATTGAACCCTGAAACAACTGAAGTCATTATAATTGGTCCTAAAAATGCGAGAGACTCCCTACCTGACCACATAGTTACTGTAGACAACTTAAGTGGAACACCCAGTGCCACAGTTAAAAATTTAGGAGTTTTATTTGATCCAGATCTTTCATTCAAAGGGTCAGGGGTCAGAGGTCAGGGCACATTAACCAAACTTGCAGAACAGCCTTCTTTCACCAGCGCAACATTAGCCAAAATTAGGAATATTCTGTCTAAAACGACTGCAGAAAAATTAATTCATGCATTTGTTACATCACGATTAGATTATTGTAACTCCTTACTTGTAGCGTGTCCTAAATATTCCCTAAAAAGCTTCAACTGGTTCAAAATGCAGCAGCAAGATTATTAACAGGATCAAATAGAAGAGAACACATCACCCCTGTGCTCCAAACCCTGACCCCTGACCCCTAACCCTATCACCCCTGTGCTCCAAACCCTTCACTGGCTTCCAGTTGAGTCTAGAATTAAATTTAAAATCCTCCTCCTTACATATAAAACCATTAATGGTATGGGCCCCTCTTATCTCAAAGATGATCTGGTTCCGTACCAACCCAATAGAACCCTTCGCTCTCAGAATGTAGGTTTACTGAAAGTTCCTAAGGTTTCTAAAAGTACAGTAGGAGCTAGAGCTTTTAGTTATCAGGCCCCTGTCTTATGGAATCATCTTCCCTTTAATATTAAAAACGCCGAAACAGTCTCTACATTTAAAATTAGGCTTAAAACATTCCTGTTTGATAAAGCCTATGGTCAGGTTAGTTAAAAATGATGTGACTCATATATCATGTATACATGATGTATGAGTCACAGTTCAGTCTAGGCTGCCCTAGGAGTTAGAATGCTGGGGGAAGTACAGACACTGAGTTCTTTCTTCTCTTTTTCTTCCTCACACCTGTTTCTGTCATTTTTATAACATATCTTTCATACCAAGTCTGTTCATGACTAGTCACCTGGTGTCCCCTCCCCCACCCCCCCCTGGGGGGAGTGGTGGTTTTCCTGACAGTGTCTGCACGGGAGCCATGGACGACAGGATCTGCAGTTTCTCGCCTGTGCCGACCTGTGACCCTGGACCCCCGCCCCTGCCTGTCTGGACCAGCCCCCCCTCCTTCATTTATAAATGGACATTCATCTATAGTCTGTCCGTCCATGGGAGTGGATCTGTCCTTCAATGTGGTTCTCCTCAAGATTTCTTCTTTTTCCCACTGGGTTTGGAAGATTTTTCTGCTGAGAAGGAGGGTCTAAGGACAGGGGGAGGGTCTAAGGACAGGGGATGCTTGGGACTTTTTTCATGTATCTCTGTAGTTGATTGTGTTTTTGTAATTTTGTCTTTGAGACGACTTTGTTGTGATTTAGGGCTTTATAAATAAAATTGAATTGAATTGAATTGAATTAACCCTAACCAGGGTCCTGACTCTAACCCTAACCTGAACCCTAACCGGTTCTAACCAGCCTCCGAAGAAGCAACAACGGTTGCGAAACGTCAGGCTTTTTATTCTCTTGTGGTTCTCTGACATGATACTGTGTCCCCCCTTTTTTTAGTTTTAGAGCTTGTTTAGAACCCAAAAGTAACTTTTTAACCTGGACCTGCTTTCTGGTCTTTTTAATCTGGTTTTAACAATAAAGTATACGTTTTAGTTTGGTGAAGGGTTCACTAGACCTGCTCCTCTACTCTGTCTCTTTAAATGCTGCAACCTACTAATTTAAACATCTGAGCACCAGTCCACCTTCAGGAGCCGCGGCTCCTCAGGCGGACTAACCCGGACCGGGACTAGGACCAACCAGCGGAGGACAGCGCGGGGCGGCGGAGTCTGAGGTAGGACCCTTCACCCCCGCACAGTTGTGCTTTTTCCACAGGGACCGGGTTGAGCCAGGGGACCACGGGGATATGATTGGGCACCCTCTGCATCGCACATACATGGCACACACGCACAATTTCACACCACAATCCCACATAGACTCCTCACACACTACACACAAGGCGGGCGGTAAATATAGTGGAAAAGGCATACACGGAACGCATTCGTATACAAACACACCTACTTACACAACCAAACTATACACGAATTCAGTTCCCCTTACCGGACCACCTTCTGCAGAAACGAGACAAATCAGTCAGCTATATTTTTGACTCATACAGACCATTCACCACCAACAGATCATAGAATCATCCATTAACAATAAAACCCCTCCCGTAGGCATGCAGAGACAAGTGAAAAGGTTGACATTATTTATCAAACCTGCAGTTCCCACACCGGACACTCAACTTAAACTCACAGCTAACACAACATACTGGATAAATAACGTCCTAGATATACTACACACACACTATATAGCAAACACCGCATCCATGTTGACAGCCATTCGAGCCTTAAACCCGGACCCCCTGGCCCTTCAAATAGCGTTGGGCTGGGCGGGGAAGAGATATAAACACAAACTGACAAATCAGACCATCCAAACAGTCAGAAATACATGTGCATTCACCGCACACACCTCCACATCAACCGGTTCACCTGCCCAACCACCTCCAATCATCCACCATACTCCGGTTATAACAAACACGACACACACCCAGCAGGGGAGGGGGGATTCTTTTCCTCCTCTTCCCAAGGCGACGGCCCCTTACAAGCTGTCGCTTTACCTGGACCCACGCAGCACTCTGGCTGAGGAAGTGACTCACAGGACAGAGGCTGAACCCAGTATCCGACCCAACGGGCCTCCCGCACCCCTATCACCTGGCCCACCTACTCCCACAGACCCACCCAATCCGACCATACCAACCTCCCAAATTAATCCGCCGCCAGAGCGCACCAGCGGGGGCAGCCCCGCCCCCCCCATCCCATCTGAGGACACCTGCTGGTTCGGCACAGCGGACCCCTGGTGGGGGGAACCTGGACCCTAACCCCGGGTCCCCAGAGTCGGGAACCCCCTTGGCCTCCACGCATACAGAGACCTCCTCTCCCCACATGGAGAGATTGGGGACACAACAGACTGACACACGTACAACCCAAAACCAGACCACAACCCGAACTGGACCTATTAAACCCTGTTCTACTACATTTCAGCACCAAACCAGCACGACTCACTCAGCCACACCCCCACCAGTCCCACTCAACCAGACACAACATAAGTCCTCGGCCAAGGAACGGAGAGTGGGTATCCAGATCCACCCCCCGCCCCAGGTAAATAAAACTATACAATACAACACATGGTAAATACAACTCAGATACAATATAAAAACTCCAATGTCACCACAATAATGCAGGACCTAATCCTTCCCCTCTCTCCATCTCCCACAGAGGGCTCGGGTGGCCGGATAAGCAGGACAGTAAGGCAGACCCCCCATAAAATAACAAAACAGAGTGAGGGTACATCCAACATGATGATTGGGAATCCGAAGGCCAGAATGGCTGAAACACAAACCCTATCTGAACCCTCTACTCAATCCCAACGGGGGGCCAGGCCCAGGGACTGCCCTATTCTGACCACCGGAGCCCCGAGATCCCTAGACACAAACCCACAGGACCCCCCGGTATTTAACCACCCACCCAGTTCCTCCACCACACTAAAACCCACATATTATCTGGCCAGACCTCATCGTAAACTTCAGGACTGGCACTTCAAACCTAGAAGGTCTGTGTTAGTGCTGGGGGACTCCAATATTAACAGAATTCCCCCACACACTAATAACCACATCCAACTAGACAGTTATCCGGGCGCCAATTTATATCACTTTTTAAAAATCTGTCAGAAAACACCCATTTCCCCCACAACAAAAATTCTTATCTTATCAATTCGACTCAATAACAAGGACCAGGACCCAAACCAGACCTTGGTCAAACAGTTAAAAGCATTATACAGGGCAGCAAAAGATACATTTCCAAACGCAGACATATATTTTCCAATCATTAACTTCTCCCCAGCACAAACACAGACCCAAAAGAATAACCTTACAATAACCAATAGGACAATCATGACCCACTTTCCGTTCCTGGCCAAACTGCCACCTGAACAGTTTCATTTGGAACCCGACCGCATCCATTGGACAGCCACTACAGCCACCCACATTCTCCAACACTGGTGCAAACTTCTAAATTTAAAAATCCATTGAACCCTAACTCGCCCCCCCAGACAGCACCCAACCTTACCCAGACCAGACCCATTCCCCTGAACCTCATAACCCGGCTCGGAGGACTTTACTTCTAACGTCCTCAATCTCTCCAAGCTCTCTCCTCTGTACCCGGTTCAACGGGATCTCCTGGAGAGAGGACTATCATTCATTCCACGCCCCACAAAGTTTGACTGGGAGGAACTACAGGGGACGTCCACAAATATCTCCGCCGCTTAAAATACTGGACCATTTCCACCCCCACTCAGACTTCACACGCACACCATTCACCAACCCGTCCAACTGGGAACCAACAATAACATCACTCACATTAGCCACCAAACACCTAATTACACAGGACAAGAGGGCCCTGCATTCCTACAGATTAACCAGAGACATCTCGGACAATCTGTCCCATTTGGAATGCAGGGCCCTCCACGAACTCATCCATAACCCAAACATCATAATAAAACCAGCAGATAAAGGGTCAAAAGTAATAATCATGGACAGACAGCAATATTTACTTGAAGCTAACCGCCAATTACCCAACACTGACCACTACAAGCCCATCTCCACCTCCATCCAGCACAACACTCAAATCCAAATCCGGTCCATAGTACAAACCCTAAAAAACAAAAATTACATCACCACAAAACAAGCTCACTTTCTCTTTGCTCCAGATTTACCCCGCCCTTGACAATTCTATTTACTACCAAAAATTCACAAAGAACCCAACACATGGACAGTCCCCCATGAGGTTCCCCCCGGTAGACCTATAGTTGCTGACTGTAATAGCGCATCCTAAAATATCACCCTTCACCATTAACATTGCATTTCCTAAATCCCCTCTCGAGGAGACACCCTAGTTTCATCAAAGACACCTATTACTTCTTGGACATTATCAGGCCCATGGCTGTTCCAGAACATGGTTTTCTATTCACAATAGACATCACTAGCCTATATACCAACATAAATACAGTACTTGGTATCAATGCAGTCAAAACAGTAATGGACAAATATCCAGAGTCAAATAGACCCGACAAAGAAATCTTCGAACTTCTCACCCTCTGCCTAAACAATAACGACTTTTTTGTTCAATAACCAACCCTACTTAAAAATCAGTGGAACAGCCATGGGAGAGATATGCACCCTCGTACGCAAACATTTATATGAGCGAGTGGGACTGGCCAAATGCTCATTACAACCAACACTCTACCTCCGCTTCCTAGATGACATTATAGGTATTTGGTCCCACTCCATTCCTCAATTCCACCAGTTTATTGACACATTAAATAACTATTACAAATCCATTAAGGTCACACATACTATAGATGCACACCAGATCAACTTTTTAGACACTACAGTATATTTTCACAAGACACATAACAATAAAATAATGCTTTCAAAGGTTTTTTTCAAACAAACAGACACACACATACTTATCAGTTATCACCCTAAACACACATTCAAAGGTATAATAAAATCACAAATCATCAGATTCCATCGCATTTCATCCACAGACACAGATTTACATAATTCTATCAGTTTATTATTTCACCACCTCAGAAAGAGACACTATAGCAAAAGATTCCTCAGGACAATTAAATCCAGCACATTGGCCACTCGCTCATCCCACAACATCACTCACACACCCTCTACACCTAACCCTAACCCTAACCCAACGCCAACTGGACCACCTGACCATCTGTGGCCTGGAGACCAATGCCAACTGGACCACCTGACCATCTGTGGCCTGGAGACCAACGCCAACTGGACCACCTGACCATCTGTGGCCTGGAGACCAACGCCAACTGGACCACCTGACCATCTGTGGCCTGGAGGCCAACGCCAACTGGACCACCTGACCATCTGTGGCCTGAAGGCCAACGCCAACTGGACCACCTGACCATCTGTGGCCTGGAGACCAATGCCAACTGGACCACCTGACCATCTGTGGCCTGGAGACCAACGCCAACTGGACCACCTGACCATCTGTGGCCTGGAGACCAACACCAACTGGACCACCTGACCATCTGTGGCCTGGAGGCCAACGCCAACTGGACCACCTGACCATCTGTGGCCTGAAGGCCAACGCCAACTGGACCACCTGACCATCTGTGGCCTGTAGGCCAACGCCAACTGGACCACCTGACCATCTGTGGTCTAGAGGTCAATGCCAACTGGACCACCTGAACATCTGTGGCCTGGAGGCCAATGCCAACTGGACCACCTGACCATCTGTGGCCTGGAGGCCAACGCCTACTGGACCGTGGGACAAAGGAGAGTGGAGAGGAAGTGGCTGGGGACAACAACACTTGTGGGGTTAAATGACCTCCCCCCTGGAACCTGGTCCCGGCCCCGTCCTTGGCCCCCCGGGCCTGACCACAAGCCCGCAGCGGTCCCCCACACTTAATTAACTTTGGTAGTTACATGCCTAATTCTCCCCAGCACAGCACAGGCTACAGGGGCGACCAAAGGTCTACCTATTCTTAATTATTTTAACAGTGTCCTTGTCCCTACACACACACACACGTGTGTATATGTAGAACAAAAACCCCTCCCCCAATGTCTCATACGTTTTTTTATGTGTGTATATGGATATGTGAGCTTTTATATGTATTGCATATTCATGGTTTTATTATATATTATTATATTTTATGAATGTTAAGAGTGTGGTTTTATGAATTTTATGCATCTCTTGTCATTTTAATGAACTGTATTCAGATTTTAAATTGATATATATATATATATATAAATGTTCCTCTCGCCCCACCTGGGCGGTGTCTCCTTCAGACTCAGGTCCTCTACCAGAGGTCTGGGAGCCTGAGGGTTCTGCGCAGGATCTTAGCTGTTCCTAACAATGTTCTCTTTTGGACACAGATCTCTGATGTTGTTCCTGGTATCTGCTGGAGACATTGTCCCAGCTTGGGGGTCACTGCCCCTAGTGCCCCCATCACTACTGGTACCACTGTTGCCTTCACACTCCACATTTTCTCTAACTCCTCTTTCAGCCCTTGGTATTTCTCTTCTCTTCTCATGTTCTTTCTTTCTCATGTTGCTATCACTGGGGACTGCTACATCTATCACCACCACTGTCTTCTCATGTTTATCCACCACCACTATGTCAGGCTGATTGGCCATCACCATCTTGTCAGTCTGGATCTGGAAGTCCCACAGGATCTTGGCCTGTTGGTTTTCTGTCACCTTTGGGGGGTTCTCCCATCTTGACCCTTGACCTCCAGTCCATACTCTTTACAGATGTTCCTGTACAGTATGTCCTCTACCTGGTTATGCCTCTCCATGTATGCCTTACCTGACACCATCTTACACCTGCTGTGATGTGCTGGACTGTTTCAGGGGCTTCTCTACACAGCCTACACCTGGGGTCCTGTCTGATGTGGTAGACCCCGGCCTCTATTGCTCTGGTGTTCAGGGCTTGTTCTTGTGCAGCCATGAGTAGTGCCTCTGTGCTGTCCTTTAGTCCAGCCTTTTACAGACACTGGTATGTCTTTTCCATATCAGCCACTTCCTCAATTTGTCGATGGTACACGCCATGCAAGGGTTTGTCCTTCCATGATAGCCCCTCTGGTTCCTGGTCTTTACTGGGCTTTTGTTGCCTGAGGCATTCACTTAGCAGTTGGTCATTGGGGGCCATTTTCTTGATGTATTCCTGGAGGTTCGCCGTTTCCTCCTGGACAGTAGTTCTGACACTTACTAGTCCTCGGCCCCCTTCCTTTCTCTTAGTGTACAGCCTCAGGACACTGGACTTGGGGTGGAACCCTCCATGCATGGTAAGGAGTTTCCTTGTCTTGATATCAGTGGCTTGTATCTCTTCCAGTGTCCAGGATATTATCCCAGCTGGGTATCTGATTACTGGCAGGGCATAGGTGTTAATGGCCTGGATCTTATTTTTGCCGTTCAGCTGACTTTTCAAGACCTGTCTTACCCTCTGTAGGTATTTGGCTGTGGCTGACTTCCGAGCTGCCTCCTCATGATTACCATTTGTCTGTGGGATCCCTAGGTATTTGTAACTTTCCTGCACATCTGTGATATTCCCTTCAGGTCGGTCAACCCCTTCAGTTGTGATCACCTTTCCTCTTCTAGATATCATCCGCCCACATTTATCTAGTCCCAATGACATCCCAATGTCTTTGCTGTAGATCCGGGTGAGGTGAATTAGGGAATCAATGTCACGCTCATTCTTGGCATACAGCTTGATGTCATCCATGTAGAGGAGGTGGTTGATGGATGTTCCACTTCGGAACTGGTATCCGAAGCCACTCTTTGAGATGATCTGGCTGAGGGGGTTTAGGCCTATGCAGAACAGCAGGGGGGACAGAGCATCTCCTTGGTAAATGCTGCATCTGATGCTCACTTGTGTAATTGGCTTTGAGTTGGCCTCCAGAGTTGTCTTCCACAGCCTCATTGAGTTCTGGATGAACTCTCTTAGTGTCCTGTTGATGTTCTACAGTTTTAAACATTCCAGTATCCATGTATGTGGCATTGAGTCATAGGCTTTCTTGTAATCAATCCAGGCAGTGCACAGGTTGGTGTTCCTCGTCTTGCAATCTCGGGCAATTGCCCTGTCAACCAGTAGCTGTTGTTTGGCTCCCCTGGTGTTGTTGCCTATTCCTTTCTATGCTCTGCTCATGTATTGCTCCATGTGCCTACTCATCTTAGTCGCTATGATGCCTGATAGAAGCTTCCATGTGGTGCTGAGGCAGGTTATAGGCCGGTAGTTAGATGGTGTTGTTCCCTTCTGGGGGTCCTTCATTATGAGGACTGTCCGGCCCTGGGTTAGCCACTCTGGGTGGTTTCCCGATATCAGCAGCTGGTTCATCTGTGCTGCTAGGCGTTCATGGAGTGCTGTCAGTTTCTCCTTGGCAAGCATGTAGTTGTGTTCCCCCAGGATTTCATGATTCTCTTTCTCAGGTCAGCTGCCCTTGTGTTTAATCTTTCTGGGGCTTGGTACCCAATCTCGATATTTGGGGGTGGTGGTGAAACCACCCCCAAGATGACCTGTCGTCCTGGCTCCCCCTTGCCGTAGCATCTTTGTACCGGAATGAGGTACAACGCTGTACCTCATCAATCTCTAGCTGTGATAGCAACCTAACAACTAGCAACTAACTTTAATGACTAACTTTAATGACTAAGTTTAATAACTAATTTTAATGACTAACTTTAATGACTAACTCTAATGACACAACTTAGATGGCGGCGCGCACGGTTGCAGCGGCTCACGGCTCCACACTTCAGTGCTCTCTTTTCTTTTCTTTTCTACTGCTTCTTTTCCTTTTGTGCACTACATGTACTGCGTACACCCAGTACACCCGTAAAATGCTCTTAGACATCGGAAGTTCACGCCAGATGCCCGCTTCGAGCGACTTCCACCACAGACACGGCATTCCGGACGACATAGCGAAGCCGCCGGGCCCTTCATGGATTGTTGTCGGGTCTGGGAGACGGCGCAGGCGGCGAAGGGAGAGGAAGCAAAAGCGGGGCCACAGGTCCGGCACTATACTCAGGCTTCGGACACGACCTCACAAGCCACCTCTACCAAGCCTGTTCCTCTCAAATGCCAGATCCCTTGTACAGAAAATGGATGACCTGAAACTACAACTGGCGGGACATCGTTATGTTCGTGACTGCTGTGCGCTGATAATAACCGAAACCTGGCTTCATCCAAACATCCCTGATGCTAGCGTACAGCTAGCCGGCTACACTCTGCTCCGCCAAGACAGGACTGCGGACTCCGGTAAGACCAGAGGGGGGGTCTCTGTATTTACGTGCATGAAAACTGGTGCAACAACGGGAAAATCGTAGACCATCATTGTTCCCCTGATGTGGAGTACATGTCTGTTAGGTGTCGGCCTTTTTTTCTACCGAGAGAGCTGTCTGTGGTGTTTATCACGGCTGTGTACATACCACCTGACGCCAGAGTAAACACAGCGCTCTCTCTCCTGCTGAGCACCTTAAATGAACAGCAGCGGGCCCACCCAAACGGCGCCCATATTATTGCAGGAGATTTTAATAAGGCCAACCTGAAGACTGTGCTCCCACAGTTCTACCAGCATGTGAAGTGCTCTACAAGGGGGGAAAACACCCTGGACCACGTCTACACAAACATCAAGCACGCATACAGAGCCCTCCCCCTCCCCCACCTAGGCCAGTCAGACCATCTTTCCCTCCTGCTTTCTCCAACCTACACCCCCCTCAGACGCCAGGCCAGGCCCACCACAAGGACTGTTACAACCTGGCCTGATGACGCACTCCCAAAACTTCAGGACTGCTTTCAACATACAGACTGGGACCTACTTCTACAGCAGGAGCTGGAGACAGCCACAGAAACGGTTCTGGACTACATACAGTTCTGCATCGGAAATGAGACTGTGGAAAAAACCATCCGGGTCTTCCCCAACCAGAAACCCTGGATGACCAGCCAGGTCCGCACACTCCTCAAAGCCCGCGACACAGCCTTCAGGTCAGGGGACGGAGCACTGTACAGTGCTGCTCGAGCTGACCTGAAGAGAGGTATCAGGAAAGCCAAGGCGGACCACAGGAGGTGCATAGAGTCCCATCTGT
>CM035790.1:92500-112500 GCA_020466265.1 Siphamia tubifer | reverse complement strand
CAAAGGTCAGTCCTACTGGGGGCCTAAGTCAGGGTTCAGTGTCTTGCCCAAGGACACTTCGACATGTGGACAGCCAGAGCCAGGACAGGAACTGCCAACCTCTCGGTCATTGGGCGACCCACTCTACCAACTGAACCACAGCCGCCAGCTGTCACTTGATGAAAGTGATATAGTATCTGTGAGGGAAGATAATGTATCTGAGGCGGATGGTGTGGAATGAGCTAAAGGAGAAAAAACAATGATTTGGTTAACTTTCTTTACTCCACAATTCCATGAATAACACAATTTTCATGTTCAGCAAGATCATGTGGATCCTGATCTTGCTGAAGGTGGCACTGATGAGAATCCTCCTAGAACACCAATAGACCGGAGAGCACCATCACATCCAGACACCCAAGAACCAGGACCCAGGAGGGTAAGGAAAGAGCCAGGGCAGAGGCAACCAGACAAGTGGCCAAAAGCAAATGAAACAGCAGTCTGGCAGCAGCTAAACAACGACCTCAGTACCATTCTGGAAAACTCATTACGCGGACAGGTGGAATCCAAGCTGAACAGCATTAGGGACATACTGTATGAGGAATGTCGAGGCAGGTTCGGGATTCTGGAAGCAAGGCAGAGCACTGGCCCGAAGCAGAAGGGTAGGAGGGAGAGGGAGATCGAGGCACTGGTTAGGAGACAGTGTCAACTTTGGAAACAGTGGAGGAAGACATGCTCAGCAGGGAAGGAGGGTTTGAAATCACTGTGGCAGGAGATGAAAAAGAGCATCGCCAGCAGAACGCATCCGCAGGCGCAGAAGGAGGAAGGAGGAGAGAAGCAGCTTCTTCAGGAACCCCTACCAGCACGCAAGATGGCTGCTTGAGGATAAGAGGAGTGGGAAGCTGGAAAGCAGCCAGTCAGATCTGGAGAGTCATTTTAAGGAGCTCTACAGTGACGCAGCGAGACAAACCCCGCTAGGACCACCAGGGTATGTTCCTCGCCCAGCCCCTCCTTCACACCTCTTCGACACAGCTCCGCCAAGCTCAGCAAGGCAGCTGAGGTTGTAAGGAAAGCAAGAGCAGCCTCAACACCAGGTTCTAATGGGGTACCGTATAAGCTGTACAAGTACTGCCCAGGCGTCCTGAAAATCTATGGAAGCTCCTGAGAGTGTCCTGGAAGAACCAAGTCATCCCAGCAGAGTGGCAGATAGCAACAACTGTCTTCATTCCGAAAGAGGCGAACTCCACCACCATCAGCCAGTTTAGGAGTATAGCGCTCCTGAATGTTGAAGGCAAAATCTTCTTTGCCATCCTATCCAAGAGGTTGACCAGCTACCTTATAAGCAACAGTTACATCGACACAAGCTGCCAGAAGGCCGGGGTGCAAGGCTTCCCAGGGTGCGTGGAACATTCCGCAGTGATATGGGAGTAGATTCAGCGAGCAAAAAGAGAGAAGACCGACTTGCATGTGGTGTGGCTAGACCTGGCAAATGCATACGGGTCAGTCCCCCACCAGCTCATTGAGTATACCCTGGACGTCTTCTATGTCCCTTCCGGTATTCCTGCCTTGGTCTTAAGCTATTTTGCAGACCTCCAGATGTGCTGCATCCACCAAGATATCACCACAAGCTGGCAACGACAGGAGGTTGGCATCGCCATGGGATGCTCCATCTCTCCCATCCTGTTCATCACAGCCTTTGAAATTATCCTCATAGGGGTAAGAAAAGTAGTGGGAGGTGTGAAGCTACCATCTGGCCAAAGGCTGCCATCGGCTATATGGACGATATCACCACCATCCTCTGGACAGCGGCATGCACAGCGAGACTGTTGAAGAGGATCAACAAGCTTGTAAATGGTAAATGGACTGCACTTATATAGCGCTTTTCCACCTTCATGGTGCTCAAAGCGCTTTACATCGCTTTGTGGGCTGGGCGAGGATGAGAATCAAACCTGCAAAATCACACAGCCTGTCCCTGAGGAAAGGGGTCAGGAGTGACCGTACCATCTTCTTCGCAGGTGGAGAAGAGATCCCATTGCTGGTGGATCAACCTGTTCATAGCCTCAGTCGGACCTACACGGCAGACCTCTCTGACAAGCAGATGGCAGAGGCAGTGAGGAGGCAGCTTGCAGATGGCTTGGCAAGGATCAGCAGGTGATGGGAGGCTGCCAACGAGCGCAAGTGCTCCAAGTACGCTGACCTGGCGGCAGAGTGTCGAGAGGCCTTCTGGAAGGCCATTACATGCCCCATTGAGGTGGGGTGTAGAGGCTTTGTGGGCTCCTCAACAGTTCACCTACTTCATGACATTGGGTGCACAGGGGCAGGATGTCAGAAAGCCACCAAGGAGCTGGCAGAGGACGCAGAGAAGAGCAGCTTCTGGCTATGGCTAAAGAGGAGGGATAGTGGGTGGGGGCGGAACACCTAGGGCAGCAGCAGGGGGTGGCAGGTAGAGATACCTTCCATCGCTCCGCCACCAAGAGATGTACTGGGGTTAAAGGAGCTGAACATTCATGATTGGTGGTCCCCAGCTGATGACCCGTTCCTGCCTAGGGGTGTGGTGCATAGGGGAACACACTTGTCCAGAGTGCACTGGTGGAGGTGCAGCAGGCAGAAATGCCCAGCAGGCATGCCAACAGCCTGTATCTTCAAATGTAGTTTACCACCATCAGAAGGAGCATGTGAGAGTGAATGAATAATGCAACAATAATGTGAAGTGCTTTGGGTGCATTGAAAAGTGCTATAGAAATCTAATCCATTATTATTTGTGTGTGTGTGTGTGTTTGTGTGTGTGTGTGTGTGTGTGGGTTTGTCTGTGTGTGTGTGTGTGAGTGTGTCTGTGTGTATATGAGTGTGTGTGTTTGTCTGTCTGTGTGTGTGTGAGTGTGTGTGTTATAAATGTGTTATTAAAGTGTCTTTAATGCACTGCTTTATTATTAGTCCTTCGCCGTGTCCCACCTCAGGCACAAGGCCTATTGATCCTGCTTGCAGTTTGATCAGATTCAGCCCTTTGACCTCTAATTTGACCCCCTGAACATGCACGAAAACTCCCCAAATTTTGCACACACCTCAGAAGTGTGAAAAATTTCAAGTATTTATAGGTTTGGTAAAAGTCAGTTTAGAAAAGTGTGTACAGCGCCACCTAGAAAAGGTGAAATAGTTTGTATTAGGCCAGATTTTTGATTTGATTTGAATTATTTATTTCGAACATGCGCAAAGTGCAACAATATTCAATACAGCAATAATAATAATAACAATGACATGTTCGAAAAGGAGTAGGATGAAGCATAAGCTTATTTAATCCTACCCCTTCTTCACTTCCTCAACAACCTAAATACATCTTGTAGTAATATAGTGCATAGTACAAAAAAGATGATAAATAAAATAATGACAATAACAGATCACACCCTAGTGAAGTTAGAGTTATGAAAATCACTACACATGTTCATTATATGATTATGAACAAAAAAGTTAATGATAACCACGCCCATAAACCAATAGGAAGTCCGCCATCTTGGATTGAAATTTGAAAAATTTTGAGTCGTCGTTTTCGCTGTCATTGGAATTTTTCTATCTCCTCCTTGGCCGTTGGACCAAATTAACTCAAAATCTATGAACACGATCTAGACAAGTGGGACGTTAAAAGTTATCCAATTTATTTGGAAAAGTTGCATCGTTTTTGTGCTACGCTGTCGCAAATTTTGTGAAGCTTTTGGTAAAAATTACCACTACATAAACTGCTTCAGTTCGGACATACGAACACCGATTTGGCTGAAATTTAACTCTGATGTCTGTCTCCCAGGTTTACACCTGTTTGTCATACGAAATTGTTATTCCACACTATAGCGCCCCCTACAGATTAGCCAAATACACTGTTAGGAAAATGGCAGTAGATGGAACATACGATCTATTTGGCTGAAATTTGACTCAGACGTCTATCTCTCGTTCCTACAACAGTTTATCAATAGAAATTGTGATTTTGCTCGATAGCTCCCCCTACAAAATCCCCATTACTAAAATGGCTGTAGATCAGGCATACACAGCAAAATCGCCAGTGTTAATTCAACTCCCATAGTGTTAAATTTAACACTTTTCCAGTGTTTATATAATTCTCACTGAATTAGAGTTAAAATAACACTTTGCAAAGTGTTATTATTTGAACTCCATTACAGTGTTAAAAATGTAACACCCATAGTGTTAGAATTTCACACTATATAGTGTGAACTGACTTCACTCAGAGTGTAACTACCTAACATTTATGGTGTTGTTCTAGGACACTGATAAGTGTTCACTTTTACACTGGATTGGGTTAACTCTTTTACTTCACAACAACCACAGTGCATTTTACGACACTTTGAAGTGTTTATTTTCCACACTGGATTGTGTTAACTGATTTCACTTAGAGTGTTAATTAGTAACTTTTAGAGTGTTATTTTGGCACTTTGAAGTGATAAATATGAGCTTTTAAATACTAGTCTGCATTTATTGTCTTAATACAAAAATGTATTAAAGTGCAATTATGACTCCAGTGTTACATTCAGTGAAAACCCTTGTTAAGTCATCTTACCCTATACAGGATAAAAGCAGAAAACATAAAAATGGTCACATAAGCATTTTAATAAAGATTAAATTCCAAGCACCATACAGTATACTTTCACAACAAAAATAATAGCACAATGTACAGACCATCATCATCATCATCATCACCATAAGCACTTTGCAAATCAAAGGGCTTGTATATTTCAATACAGTCTGCTTTAACAACATTTTTTTCATCAGTTTCAAACACTTTATAAGCATGGCAATGTTCAACCACAAGCTTCTGAACTATGAAGTAGGTGTGACTATTGAGCAAAACTATTGTTTTTCTTCTGCAAAACACAGGCATCTCATGTTCAGCACCACAACAAATGACCAATCTTGTTCTGTACTCAGTCCCATTAATGTTAACCCAATTAGCAGAGAAAGACTCTTCTGCAACAGCAGGCAAGGCTTGGGAGATCAGTTCACTATTTTCCTCACTATCAACAACAAATGATTTCAAAGGTCCATACTCAACATGGTTTAAAGAACATGTCTCCCACTTGTATACTATGGATGTTTGATGTTTTTTGGCAAACGACACTGTGATGTTCTTAAAGTTCTTAACCCTTTGGGCGCCCCATTGTTTTTCAATGTTGACATATTTTTTACATGAATATTTCAAAGAGCTGTTGCACAAAAGTGGTAAGAGATAGAGCTTTGCTCCAAATTACAAATTTGTAGGGCAGGACCTAAAGTATATTTTTAAGATATTTTTGTAGATCTAATTTGCATATTATGACATCATCATGACGTCATCAGTAGGCGGACAGCTGAAATTAAGGAATTTCACAGTGGGAGAGACTCTGGATCAATCAAATTGGGATGTTTTGCTTAAAAATTTAATGTTTTGTCATCTACTGAGTGTCTGTGACCTTGTTGTTGCTTAAAATACTGTTATTTACTTTAGATGCATCCGTAGTGAGCATCCAAGAAAACATTGATGACATATGTTGACTGCTCGGAATTCTGTTGAAATTTCTCTTGTGTGTCTGGCCATAAAATAAGGTAATTTTAGACAATATGCATGGAAAAAAGAGAAAATACTTCATATATTATCAAGAGGGTTGAAATATCATATTTGAGTATCAATAACTCTAGCTAAGAATCCTTTTTAGCTTTTGAGCAAATTTGATAAGCTCAACGAACTGATTGAGGATATTTATATTTCAGGAACTGATTTTATATTTCAAAGAACTGATTCAAAATACAATTCAAAATATTATTTACATGGCAAAGAACTGATTCAAAATATTATTCAAAACAATGAAACATGAAGGCCTAAGAACTACACAAACATGCCAAATATTCATCCATCCGGCTCGTCAAACTCTTTCATCCAGCTAGCATATCTCTCTTCATTAGCCAAAAGCATCCACCCAGAATCAATCTCGCTATTTGCAAAACTACCACGACTATTCCCTCTTCCACGACTAATCCCTCTTCCTCGTCTACCCCCTCTGCCACCACGACATCTCAATCCTCTTGCTCCAGATCGAAAACGTGATCCTGAAGCACCACGCTGCACATTTACGCAAAAGTTTTCCTGGTCAGATTCCTCACTATCACTGCTACTACTTCGGTCAAAATCATCAAATGTTGGATCTTCAGGTTCAGAATCCGAGTCAGCTAAGACCTGACACAATGCCTCATGAACCGTGAACCTCTTTTTTGCCATTTCGTGTGTTTGATGTATAACTTTAGTCAGCAATGCGAGAGCAGCCGCCTCCGTAATACTCCGGAATAGCTCTGAGCTAGCGCTTCGAGGTGCGGTCATTTACCAAGGCATTTCCTGGAAAACGTTTCATGGGGGCAGGGCCTAAATTTGTGCTCGGGAGACAGATTTGCATGTCTGCCACCTAATGGAATGGAGTATGAACTGCATTCAAATCGCAGTTAGATGAGAGAGTGGATTAAACAGAGCACTGCCGCTTGGCGCAAATTTGCGACTTGGGCGCCCAGAGGGTTAAAGGTGTCTTTGAACACCCTATGTTTAGTCTCACCTCTCATGCTCCATACATGCAATAATGGTCCAATTTTTCTAATGCAAGTTGGGTAGTGCAACATAAAGTGGTGTTTGGGAATCATGTTTCTCCCTGGATACAACAGTTTGAACAAGTCATGATGTTCCATTATTAAATGTTTTAGATGCACAGTCATGCCATGTGTAACAGATGGAGAGAATATGATGTAATTATTTGCAACAGCAGCAATAGCATCTTCCAGTTCTGATTTCCTTCTGGCACAATATCACCAAAAATTAAAGGAATGTTTCTAATTAGACAAAGAGTCTGAATGGAGTTAAGGCCTATACTATTACTAGGACTGTCTAAGTTCACCCTTGTTGGACAATTTTTCATCTCCAAGTAGCCATAGTCAAAAGCATAGATCCTTGATAAAAGAGCAGGTTCAGGAAGAAAATTGTCTGAGAGATATCCCAACATATTGTGCTACCCCTTCGAGAATATCATGCATAAAGTCTAAGGAAAAGTTCTGGCAAACATGAAAGAATTGAAGAGTGTTCAGTGTAGAAACACAAACACATGCAGCTTTCAAGGATCAGATTGCAACTCACTGCAGTGCATTTCAAAAAGTTCTTTCCCTCATAAGATAATCTTTGGATCATCCTCAGTATACACACTCTGAGCATCCTCTTTAGCAATTAAACACAAACGACAACAGTAACGCCCACTGAAAGACTCAACAATCCCCAAAATTGAGTGCATCCCCAAGTTGTCCCCAGTTATCTGACATATAGTGCCATGGACCTTTTCAGATGAGAAGGGTAAACCAATGCCATGGCTCTCCAAAAACTTTATGTCATCAATCAGAGGCTGTAAAATAGGATCGAAGCCGTGTTTTCTCACATTTTCTGCATGAAACAATGCAACCAAATGAATGTTCATCAATGCAGAAGTTAACTTTGGAGGCAGATTTCTGAGGACAAAATAGATTGCACCAACTTTGTGAACACTACGTTTGGAACCAAGTGGATTAGCAGTCTCAAAGTCATCGTAATAAAGCTGAATTTGCAAAGAAGTCTGTGGTTTTGAAAACAATGGATGAGACTTAAAGTAACTTCCATCACAAAAGTCTTCATATCTGTCTTCTTTTGATACACATGGTTTAGCAAGCAGCTCACAAATATAAGAATTGCGACATATAAATTTGATTGTTTCCAAAATTGGAATGTACACAAAAGTGTCTTTTACTGGTACCTGGTCATAAGTGCCTGATTTTTTATTTAACCTTGTATCATAACGTACTCCTAAAGTCTTTTCCACTGGCTCCACAGTTTGTCATATCCTGTGTCTTGTGTTCTGTTCTGTGTTCCTGCCTGTCACCTTTCACCCTGTTCTGTTCTGCCTGGTTAATTAGAGATACAACTCACCTGGTGAGGGCAGCTGAACTCATCAGGTGAGGAGTATATAGTCTGCATTCAGACCTCAGTTCTTTGCCAGATTATCATGACCAGTGCTCTGATTCTCCAGCAATTCTGTTTACCCTGTGTTCCGTGTACCAGTCCTGTTTCTGTCCAACCTCCGATTTCTGCCTGTTACCCCTGTCTGTTATTGAACCTGATCCGGAACCAGTTAAGTCTCTTGCCGCCTGCCCTGATCCTGGAACTGACGCTGACCCTGATACCTGCCGCCTGCCCCGACCTTGGACCGAACCCCGACTACGAGTACCGCCGCCAGCCCCGACCTTGGACCGGATCCGAACCGAGACCAGTTTCCCCTTCTGAGCTGTGGAGAACATCTGTGCCCGACTGGGATAAGTACAGCCCAGCGCTTAGAGACTTTGAAGGGAACTTGTCCTCACTCATCTGTTCTGTGACTTTATTCTGTGTATCAATAAATTGTTGTTTGGACTTTTACGCACGCCTCTTGTTTTGCGCTTGGGTTCCCCGAAGCCTGTTACACAGTTCCCCATTTTTCACAGAAATATGACTTTATTTTAGCTTCAGTGTCAAAAGTCTCAAGACATTTTTCCACTGGTGATCTAACAGGTTTTCTGTTGGCACAACATTCAGTACTTTTTGTTTAAACTCACGGTGCAGTCCATCAGCAAAATCTTCCAAATCACAAACAAGTGATGACACAAACCCCTACCATTGAGTTTACCAATAACGTTAGTACAAATACCACTTGTTCCTGCAACTTCTATGTCTGTATCTTGTAATCTGTCAAAATCAGCTTGAAATGACTCTGGGGGTTCTGCATCACCACTTTGACAACAATCTTCATTATGAACACTATTTAAATGTTTTTTTTAAACCAGAGTATGTAGTGAACTGACGGCTGCAACTTAAATTTGGTGCTTGGATAAAAACTGTGACCTTACCAAAGCCTGACTGGTGCTATGCACAGATAAAACATTTAAACATGGTTCTAATTCAACATTTTGGCACGCAACTCACGAACATGTGGTGACTCATCTGTTGAGGTAGCATCAATGTTGAATATGGTTGTCTGCACGAAACTGTAGAGATGAACCAGTGACTCGTCGTAAGATAAGTTGAACACGTAGTGGGATTTGAAAAGTTCATCAAAAGCACTCAGTGAGCTGGTGGTTTGGCAGGGGATGAGCTGTTTGTCCACTGCCAAGTAGAAGGTGTCAATGCTGTTCTGAGTTCGGCCAACAGCGAGGATGTACGGCTGTTTACAATCTCTTGCTTGCAAGTGTTCATGGATGCTGCAGCATGACTAAAAACAAATTGTCATATCCTGTGTCTTGTGTTCTGTGTTGTGTTTCTGTCTGTCACCTTTCACCCTGTTCTGTCTGCCTGGTCAATTAAGAGATGCAACTCACCTGATGAGGGCAGCTGAACTCATCAGGTGAGGAGTATTTAGTCTGCTCTCAAACCTCAGTTCAGTGCCAGATTATCATGACCAGTGCTCTGATTCTCCAGCAATCCTGTTTACCCTGTGTTCCGTGTACCAGTCCCGTTTCTGTCCGACCTCCGATTTCTGCCTGTTATCCCTGTCTGTTTTCGAACCTGATCCGGAACCAGTTAAGTCTCTTGCCGCCTGCCCTGATCCTGGAATTGATGCTGACTCTGATACCTGCCGCCTGCCCCGACCTTGGACCGAACCCCGACTACGAGTACCGCCGCCAGCCCCGACCTTGGACCGGATCCGGATCGAGACCAGTTTCCCCTTCGAAGCTGTGGAGAACATCTGTGGCCGACTGGGATAAGTACAGTCCTGTGCTTAGAGACTTTGAAGGGGGCTTGTCCTCTATCATCTGTTCTGTGACTTTATTCTGTGTGATAATAAAGTGTTGTTTGGACTTTTACGCACGCCTCCTGTTTTGCGCTTGGGTTCCCCGAAGCCTGTTACAGAATAATCTGGCCAAAATGAACCCAGCAGAACTTGAGGCGTTGCTAGAGGCTGTACGTGGTCAGGGCAAAGTGACCACTCAGCACAGTGAGGCGCTGAATGTTCTGGGTACAGGTATGAAGGAGCTTGGAGCAGCCTTAGCGGAGGTTCGGACCCAGCTCCATTCCCTGGATTCACGACTCACTCCGCCGACACCAGCAGCAGGGATCACCACCGCGCCGACCATGGTCACCGCCACCATCTCCGCCCCCTCTCCTGAGACAACCCCGGCGGCCGGCAGGTTATCCCGGGAACCCCACATGCCCACCCCGGACAGGTATCACGGTGACCTTGGGTTATGCGGTCAGTTCCTTCACCAATGCTCTCTGGTGTTTAGTCAGCAGCCGCTCAGTTATGCTTCAAGTGAGTCTAAGTCAGCGTTTGTGATGAGTTTACTCTCTGGTCAGGCAGCGGCATGGGCTTTGGCAGTTTCTACTCAGCGTCCTGAACTTCGTACTGATTATGATCGATTGATAAGTGAAATGTTACTAGTGTTCGATCATCCGGTCAGAGGCCGAGAGGCAGAGACCAGGTTGTTGTCTTTAAGACAGGGGGACGTTCCAGTCGCGCAGTACGCCATCACTTTCCGCATTGCAGCAGCGGATTCTGGATGGGAGGATAAGGCGTTACGAGCGCTGTTTCGCAGAAGCCTGAATTCGGAGATAAAGGATGAGTTAGCTCTGCGAGACGACCCCGCCTCCCTGGAGGGATTAATCCACCTGACCATCATGCTGGACAATCGGTTGAGGGAACGAAGGAGAGAGAGGGGAGAAGCCAGCTATTCCTCCAGGACATCATCCGCTCCAGCTCTTCGGGCGCAGGTAACAGGGGCGGAGTCTAGACAGATGGGACGGACCAAGTCACCTCAGCAAGAACAAGAACGACGTCGCAGAGAGAATCTGTGTCTCTATTGTGGGGGTGCTGGACACTATATTCAAAGTTGTCCGTTAAAAGATCAGGCTCAGCATTAAAGGGGGGCATTTTGCTGAGCCGATCCTCTTCCGCTGCCCCCACTCCCCGACCTGTGTTTCATGTTCAACTCCGACCCAAAGGAGAATCCATCACCCTGTCCGCATTTATTGATTCTGGAGCCGACAGTAATCTCATGGACAAGAAACTGGTTACTCAGCTTGGGTTATCTGTCAGTGCTCTCAAGGAACCTGTAGTGGCACATGCTTTAGATGGCCACTTATTGGCAAAAATCACTCATCAGACTGAGTCAGTGCCAATGATCACGGCCGGAAATCATTTGGAGACTATTTCGTTTTTTGTTCTGAACTCACCTGATCTTCCTGTGATTTTAGGATATCCATGGCTTCGTCGTCATAACCCGCATGTGGATTGGCAGACCGGATCAGTGTTAAGTTGGGGTAAGGGCTGTCAATCCATTTGTCTCCAACAGAGGGAGCTCGTGTCAAGAGCTGCACCTTCAGCATCACCACAGGATCTGAACATGGTTCCCGCCGTTTATCTGGATTACCGGGAGGTGTTCTCCAAGGTGAGGGCGACATCGTTACCTCCTCACCGGGACTACGACTGCAATATAGATCTCCTACCAGGTACCTCCCCTCCTAAGGGTAGATTATACTCCCTGTCCGCTCCAGAACGTAAAGCTATGGACACATACATTAATGATGCTCTAGCTGCAGGAATCATCAGACCCTCATCCTCTCCGGCGGGAGCCGGTTTCTTCTTCGTGGAGAAGAAGGACAAGACCCTTCGACCCTGCATCGACTACAGAGGGCTGAATGATATCACGGTCAAGAACAGGTATCCGTTGCCACTCATCTCCTCTGCCTTCGAACTACTTCAAGGCGCCACCATTTTCTCTAAACTGGATCTGCGCAATGCCTACCATCTGGTACGTATACGGGAGGGAGATGAGTGGAAGACCGCATTCAACACACCCTCAGGACACTATGAGTATTTAGTCATGCCTTTTGGGTTGACCAACGCTCCCGCAGTTTTTCAAAACCTCATAAACGAGGTTCTAAGAGATATGTTAAATCAGTTTGTGTTCGTCTACCTGGATGACATTCTGATATTTTCCCGCTCTGAACAGGAACACGTTCATCATGTCCAGCAGGTTCTCCAGAGGCTTCTAGAGAACTCCCTGTATGTTAAGGCAGAAAAGTGCGAGTTTCACGTTCCTTCGGTCTCCTTCCTTGGTTACATTGTGGGTCAGAACAAGCTCCAGATGGACCCCTCCAAGGTAGCAGCAGTGACCGATTGGCCTGTTCCCGGAACTCGTAAGCAGCTCCAACGGTTCCTGGGGTTTGCAAACTTCTATCGAAGGTTCATCAGAGGTTATAGTACTATTGCTGCTCCCCTTAGCGCCTTAACCTCCTCTAAGGTTCCTTTCTATTGGAACCAAGATGCTGAACAAGCATTCCTTAAATTAAAGACTCTGTTTAGTTCTGCTCCTATCCTCCAGTTTCCCGATCCAACCAGACAGTTTGTGGTAGAGGTAGACGCTTCCAGTGTGGGAGTAGGGGCGGTCCTGTCCCAGAGAAATGGTTCCGACAATAAAATGCATCCTTGTGCTTTTTTTTCAAAACGTTTATCTCCCGCAGAACGAAACTATGACATTGGGAACCGAGAACTACTGGCTGTCAAGTTGGCACTCGAGGAGTGGAGACACTGGCTGGAGGGCGCGAAGGAACCATTTGTGGTTTGGACGGACCACAAGAACCTGGAATACCTGAAGACCGCCAAACGACTCAACTCCAGGCAAGCACGATGGTCACTATTCTTTAATCGGTTTGATTTTTGCCTCTCCTACCGTCCAGGTTCCCGAAACATAAAGCCTGACGCCTTATCCAGACAGTTCCACTTCACTGACGAGGAGGAAGGAGATCCGGAACCCATCCTTCCCCAAGCTTCCAGGGTCGCGGTCATAAGATGGGAACTGGAGGAAAGAATTAAGACGGCGGTGGAGAATGAACCCGGACCCAGTAACTGCCCGGTCACTCACCTGTTCGTACCCTTCTCATTCAGAAGGGAACTTTTGCAGTGGCTCCATGGTTCAAATCTGACCTGTCATCCTGGGGTTAACCGTACTCTTGAGGTGGTCAAGAGGAGGTTTTGGTGGCCCTCCCTAAAGGAGGACATCACCGCATATGTTAATGCCTGCCCAGTCTGTTCACAGAATAAGAGCAACCGGAATGTGCCGGCCGGGCATCTCCGGTCCCTACCTGTGCCCCATCGTCCCTGGTCTCACATATCCCTGGACTTCGTCACTGGACTGCCTCCTTCTGAGGGCAACACGGTGATCCTGACTATCGTCGACAGGTTCAGTAAAATGGCTCACTTTGTTCCCTTGCCCAAGCTTCCTTCTGCCAAGGAAACAGCACTTCTAGTGTTAACTCATGTGTTCAGGATACATGGACTCCCTACTGATATTGTGTCCGATAGGGGTCCACAATTCACTTCCTCCTTCTGGAGGGAGTTTTGCCAATTAATTGGGGCATCTGTGAGTCTTTCCTCAGGTTTTCACCCTCAGACCAATGGGCAGTCCGAGAGAGCCAACCAAGAACTGGAATCACTACTCCGATGTATGACTTCGAGGGATCCGGGACAGTGGTCCAAACAGTTGGTATGGGTCGAGTACGCGCACAACACCCTCGTCAATTCTTCCACCGGTATGACCCCGTTTGAGGCTGGTAACGGATACTTGCCTCCTCTGTTCCCCGACACCGATATCCGTTCAAGTACCCCCTCTGTAGAGTCTTTCTTAAAGAAGTGTAAAAGGGTCTGGAAAAACGCCCGTGCCTCGTTGCTGCAGTCTATTAAGAGACAGGCTTGTTATGCCAATAAGAAGAGGTCACCAGGACCTACTTATAAGGTGGGCCAAAGAGTTTGGCTGTCCACCAAGGATCTCCCTTTGAGGGTCGAGTCTAGAAAACTGTCCCCTAGATTTATTGGACCCTTCACGATTGAAAAGATAATCAACCCTGTGGCTGTCAAACTATCCCTTCCGCGTTCCATGAAGATCCACCCCTCCTTCCATATTTCAAAGTTAAAGCCGGTTTCAGAAAGTCCGCTAATGGGTCCCTCTCAGTCTCCACCTCTCCCTAGGATGATCGACGGTGCTCCAGCCTACACTGTCCGGAGGTTACTTCGTTCCAGGCGGTGGGGGAGAGGCCTGCAATATCTGGTAGACTGGGAGGGTTACGGTCCCGAGGAGAGGACGTGGGTACCAGCCCGGCAAATATTGGATAAGAGATTAATCACCCAGTTTCACGCTTCCCACCCAGGTCAACCCTCCAACCCCAGACGCCGGAAATTTCCCTCTCTCGACATCCCTGACCCTCCGTCAAGGGAGGAGGAGGAGGCTGAAGAACCTATGGATGAAGTCGAGGAGGGGATGCCGGAACATCTCCCTGGGGATGTATCGGAACCGGAGGAAATGACCTGGGAGAGCTACGAGGAGGATAATGTCGAGATGAACTCTGACGTCTCCGAGGAATTCTGACCCTCCTCCGGAGCCCCCACCACCCTCCCTTGTCTTGTTTTTGTTTTTGTTTGTGGTTTATTGTGTTGAACGTCGGGAGACGTTCCTTGGGGGGGCGGTTCTGTCATATCCTGTGTCTTGTGTTCTGTGTTGTGTTTCTGTCTGTCACCTTTCACCCTGTTCTGTCTGCCTGGTAAATTAAGAGATGCAACTCACCTGATGAGGGCAGCTGAACTCATCAGGTGAGGAGTATTTAGTCTGCTCTCAAACCTCAGTTCAGTGCCAGATTATCATGACCAGTGCTCTGATTCTCCAGCAATCCTGTTTACCCTGTGTTCCGTGTACCAGTCCCGTTTCTGTCCGACCTCCGATTTCTGCCTGTTATCCCTGTCTGTTTTCGAACCTGATCCGGAACCAGTTAAGTCTCTTGCCGCCTGCCCTGATCCTGGAATTGACGCTGACTCTGATACCTGCCGCCTGCCCCGACCTTGGACCGAACCCCGACTACGAGTACCGCCGCCAGCCCCGACCTTGGACCGGATCCGGATCGAGACCAGTTTCCCCTTCGAAGCTGTGGAGAACATCTGTGGCCGACTGGGATAAGTACAGTCCTGTGCTTAGAGACTTTGAAGGGGGCTTGTCCTCTATCATCTGTTCTGTGACTTTATTCTGTGTGATAATAAAGTGTTGTTTGGACTTTTACGCACGCCTCCTGTTTTGCGCTTGGGTTCCCCGAAGCCTGTTACACAAATAGAATATTAAAATACAGGCCTAGCTTATACTAGCTGAGTATAAACTATTCATTCAGTTTGACATTATGTGCCTTGCTAACTTATTACAACATACTAAGACACAAACTTCATGGAGAGGAAAACTAAAAAGTGCAAAAACTGAAGAAGTGTTTTGAAGGATTTTAAAAAGTGAGATAACGTGTTTACCTTGTGAAAGTGCACCGTTTTGTCTGCTGCGTCGCCTCTTTTGTCCAGCAGTGGGTGGCAAAAGTTGAAGCAGTAGCAGCAGAGAGGACCCAGTCTGTTAATGGTTGAATTTATAAAACAATTTCAAAATGACACGTAAAAATACATATTATTAGTATCAAACAAGCATGCTACCATTTGCATCACTCTCTGTACGTTTCTCAGCAGCTTTTATCAGACGACACAGGTCAGTTGACTGAGTTAGCTGTTTGACTTCTTTAATAACCTTTGGCTTGAATGACATGTCCCACTTGTCAAGCAACTTGGTGGATGTTTCAGCACCAAACAGCAGCAGGAAGTCTTGATTGACCTGTTCATCATACACACAGGACATTAAAACAGGGCTCAACATTGTTTACATTGCAATAAGTGATTTTGACCAATATGGGCTGACTGGGATGACCAATGATCATGATCTTTTACTATTGCCATCTACATTAACAAAAAAATAATAAAATAAAATAATACAACATTTGAAAATATGTTTGACTTACTAGTCCTTTGACATCCAAAAAGCGAGGAAATGTTTTGAAGATATCTGCACTTCTTTGTGGATCATGCACCAGGTCCCTGCGATGTTGGAATGTCATTTTCATCTTCTGAAATACATTTGCTTCATCAGGAGAGTGAACAAGAAAAGAAATGCCTGGGTCGGTCTTGGTGCGCTGGGGGGGTCTGTAGCTGCTCCCTCTTGTTCTCCGGGTTTGTGTCGTTCACAGTGGCCCCGGTGCCTCTCTGGGGGTGGCGTCCTGTGGCTCCTGTGGCCCGAGGTGGGGGTTGCCCTGTTGACTTGGCCCTGCCTTGTCATGATTGCTGTTCTGGGCTTCGGGGTCTTTCACACTTGCATGTTTGATCGGGTCTCGCCAGCTACTACTGAGTCCGATTTCAACGAATGATGGGACCCCCCAGAATGTGCTGAGAATCTCTCCACAATCTCTACACTAAACTCATTTTCTTCTGCACTGGTGTCCTCTTCTGGACTATTCTATTACATTACATTCTATTTTATACTATCAGGACATCCATGGTTGTGGTGCTCGGTGCCGATTGTTTAATTGTTTATTTATTGAATCTTTTTTTGTTTTTTTGTTTCTTCTTTTGTGCTGGTTTGGTTTTCTCCTTTTTTGTCTGCAGGACTGGAATATGTACTGATCTGAAGCACTGTTGACTCCCCCTCTGTGGGGTTAAAATATATAAATAAATAAATGAATAAATACATGAATAAAATAAGTGAATGAATAGAAAAATAAAATAAAAAAATAAGAACAAAATGCAGACAAATTGGAAAAAGGAAAAAAAGGAAGAAAAAAGAAAGGGAAAAGAAGAAGAAGGAAGGGAAGAAAAAAGGAAAACAAACAAACAAAAATTTTTTTTTGTTACGTACTTTCCTATCTGCTCATTTGTTTTTTGTTTTTTGTATATATGTATATGTTTAATACTTCAGTTATTGATTATTGGTATTGTTATTGTTATTATTTTATTTATCATCATTTTTGTACTATGCACTATATTACTATAAGATGAATTTAGGTTATTGGGGAAGTGAAGACAGACTATAGATGAACGTCCATGTATAAATGCAGGAAGGGGGGCTGGTCCAGACAGGCAGGGGCGGTGGTCCGGGGTCACAGGTCGGCACAGGCGAGATATTGCAGATCCTGTCGTCCATGGCTCCCGTGCAGACACTGTCAGGAAAACCACCACTCCCCCCAGGGGGGGAGGGGGGAAAGGGGACACCAGGTGACTAGTCATGAACAGACTTGGTATGAAAGATATGTTATAAAAATGACAGAAACAGGTGTGAGAGAGAGAAAGAGAAGAAAGAACTCAGTGTCTGTACTTCCCCCAGCATTCTAACTCCTAGGGCAGCCTAGACTGAACTGTGACTCATACATCATGTATACATGATATATGAGTCACATCATTTTTAACTAACCTGACCATAGTCTTTCTCAAACAGGAATGTTTTAAACCTAATTTTAAATGTAGAGACTGTTTCTGCGTCTTTAATATTAAAGGGAAGATGATTCCATCAGATATATCCAGTGCCCTTCACTCCGTCATAGAAATGCTTCTGTCACATTTAAATAAAAATGAAAAATAAACATCAAATGTGATCTTACAGACTTTGCAGATTCATCAAAAAAAACCCAAAGGACTATTATCATGTAACAGGTTTTCTTTTTCAACTTAATGTGGAATATATGTTAAACAACATCCACAATTACAATTTAGTTTTATGACAGTAGTTATTACGAAAGAGGAATTGAACATTTTCTTTGAAATAATTTATATAATAATTGATGTAATTATTCCATGATGAAAACTTGAAACTAAATAATGTGCTGTTTTACAATCACTGCATGACTTACATACCCTTTGGAGAATATGGATCCTTCAATGTAGGAAAGAGTGTAATTATTCCAAGGGCATATTTCTCCTTTTGCTTACGGGAGGGAATTCTGCTATAGAGGAAATACAATTGACGATGTTGAATCACAAATAGGCTATGTGTCTTTACTACAGTACACAGAACATTCCATATGGCCCTTCTTTACTTTTTTATTACTATTATTCTTACCCATGTCTCTCAGTCATATCACTTGCCAATATATTAACAAGCTGCCGCCGGGTGCGATGACAGTGAATTTTCAGCAAGAATTTCCTCTCCACCAGGTTTCCTAGTCAAGGCGTTTTTAACCATCTGCTCATATAAAAGGAAAAATGATAACAATAAAAACTTGTTTTTTAGTAAAGGTGAGAGTTTAGAGGAATGTCAACAAACCTGTGAAAGACTTATCTGGCAAGAAGCACTAACTTCTACTCACATTTTTTCATTAAGGGCAAGTTGGAAACTACCATACGTTGAATTTCAATTTGTATAACAATGTACAGTATAAATGGTGTCAACTCAAAAATACAAGACATTTTCTGTTCTCAATTACCTCTTTTGATCCTCTGACACAGAACTGTGGTGCACAACTGTCTTTGCTGGACCTACTGAGGCCTACAGGAATGTCCAGTTCCCTGAGGTCACTGTAAATGGTAAATGTTCTGCATTTCTATAGTTCTGTTCCACCTTCATGGTTCAAAGTTCTTTACATTAGCTTCACATTCACCCATTCACACACACTCATACACCAGTAGGTTTCTAAGGTCAAAGGTCAGTCCTACTGGGGGCCTAAGCCAGGGTTCAGTGTCTTGCCCAAGGACACTTCGACATGTGGACAGCCAGAGACGGGACACGAACCGCCAACCTCTCGGTCATTGGGCGACCCACTCTACCAACTGAACCACAGCTTTAACCTTTGACCCTAACGACCCACTCTACCAACTGAACCACAGCTTTAACCTTTGACCCTAACGACCCACTCTACCAACTGAACCACAGCTTTAACCTTTGACCCTAACGACCCACTCTACCAACTGAACCACAGCTTTAACCTTTGACCCTAACGACCCACTCTACCAACTGAGCCACAGCTTTAACCTTTGACCCTAACGACCCACTCTACCAACTGAACCACAGCTTTAACCTTTGACCCTAACGACCCACTCTACCAACTGAACCACAGCTTTAACCTTTGACCCTAACGACCCACTCTACCAACTGAACCACAGCTTTAACCTTTGACCCTAACGACCCACTCTACCAACTGAACCACAGCTTTAACCTTTGACCCTAACGACCCACTCTACCAACTGAACCACAGCTTTAACCTTTGACCCTAACGACCCACTCTACCAACTGAACCACAGCTTTAACCTTTGACCCTAACGACCCACTCTACCAACTGAACCACAGCTTTAACCTTTGACCCTAACGACCCACTCTACCAACTGAACCACAGCTTTAACCTTTGACCCTAACGACCCACTCTACCAACTGAACCACAGCTTTAACCTTTGACCCTAACGACCCACTCTACCAACTGAACCACAGCTTTAACCTTTGACCCTAACGACCCACTCTACCAACTGAACCACAGCTTTAACCTTTGACCCTAACGACCCACTCTACCAACTGAACCACAGCTTTAACCTTTGACCCTAACGACCCACTCTACCAACTGAACCACAGCTTTAACCTTTGACCCTAACGACCCACTCTACCAACTGAACCACAGCTTTAACCTTTGACCCTAACGACCCACTCTACCAACTGAACCACAGCTTTAACCTTTGACCCTAACGACCCACTCTACCAACTGAACCACAGCTTTAACCTTTGACCCTAACGACCCACTCTACCAACTGAACCACAGCTTTAACCTTTGACCCTAACGACCCACTCTACCAACTGAGCCACAGCCGCCAGCTGTCACTTGATGAAAGTGATATGGTATATGTGAGGGAAGATAATGTATCTGATGCGGATGGTGTGGAATGAGCTAAAGGAGAAAAAATGATGATTTTCTTAACTTTCTTTACTCCACAATTCCATTAATAACACAATTTTCATGTTCAGACAACATTCTATACAAATATGACCCAACTCTGTCCATTATTATGTATATTGCATGAAGACTGGTCAATGTCATCTGCATCAAGAGCAAAAGAACTGGGCTTTACACTGAAATGTTAAGTTATGATAAATGTACCTTCTTTTGAAATCTTTTAGCGTCCTGTCAGGCATAT
>CM035790.1:35000-87500 GCA_020466265.1 Siphamia tubifer | reverse complement strand
GGTCAATGCTGTGTGTATATTGGTATAATGGTGGTTGGCTTGACAAAAACATTATTCATTTTGTGTCAAGTATTTTACTTGTTAATTTCAGTTATGTCAGAGTTACTGTCATTTGTGACTATCAGCAAATTACATGTACTTTGTTGTATATTTATATGTTCTTTTCAAAGAACACAGTTCTTACTTCATAAAAAACATTTTTAACATTCTGTTATTACAATATTTCTTCAGGTGAGCTGATTGGCATAAAAAGATAACTATGCCTTTGTTTTTGCCACAATTTAATTTCCTCTCTCTCTGACTTTCTGCCTAGATACAGCCACACCCTGTAATGCTGACAGCTAATTGGCTAAAACTCTCCCACTGCTCTACACATACATGCCGTGCTCCGGCCACGCCACCTTCCCCTCCATATATGGCACAACTGCTGTGCCTAGGTGCAGCAGAGGAGCTGCTTTGACTGAAAGCATGGGACGAAAACCACGTATAAAGCCGAGGTCCTGATCCAACCCTGCTTGCAGCTTTAATTATTATTATTATTATTATTATTATTATTATTATTAATGTGTGTCGTGGGTGTGATGCGTCTTGTGTGTTAGTATGTAGTGTGGTGTTGGTTGCTTCTAATCACTCCCCGCTTACAGCTGCCGCCGCTGGATAGCAGTGTCCTGTGAAAAGAGAGCCGAGTGAGTAAGTGTCTCCTTCCAGTACACGGCCTCTCCAACATCAAGTCTGCTGTAGTGCCTCCCAGGGGCAACACACGGTAACTATGTCCCCACGGACATAGGCTAAATTTACACAGGCTACGAAGGAGGAGGACTGGCCCCCAGACATGTGATGTGCAGGCCCACTGGCATGTGGATATGCCCTGATGCCTCATGAACCAGTCCCCCAGCTATGGGTCAAATAGTCTCATTGCCTTGTGAGTGCTAGGGATAGCAAAAGGCTAAGGGAAATAACCCTGACAGAAAATTTGGAGTGGGCGAGTAGTCCCTGGTTGTGCACCAGACTATTCTGGCAGCTCCTGAAACCAAAACCACTGCCAGACGTATTGCTCCTGCTCTCCTCCAGACTACAGTGGCAAGGTTGAGAGGGGTCCTGACGCTTGGGTAACCCAGGATCTCCATAAAACTGCCCAGGCTTTGTGCCTCGGAGTGGTCTTTCCAATATCAAAGACTGAGATGAGAGGGGAGCCAGTAGTTGCGCGTTATAAATCCAATCTCAATTGGCGTAGAGAAGGATGCCACGGGCTAGCTTCAATGGTAGGAGGAGTCATCGTGTGCCACTGATCAGCTACCGCCCGCCAAACCTGGGCAGCCCCCGGCCAATTAGGCCAGGGGCTGCCCCCACACTAAGCTCCACACCTGAAGCTAAAGATTGCTTCTACAGCGAGCTTGGTGATCTAATTGGTCAGATCCCATGTACAGAAGACCTCTACCTGCTTGAAGACCTTAATGCCCATGTTGGGGCAGAAAACACCACCTGGTCTCTGTGCATTGGCAGCCATGGGATTAGGAAACTCAACAAAAATGGTCAGAGATCGTTAGAGTTGTATTGCGCAATACAACTCTATTTCCAGAACAAGCAGAGACATGAGGTTTCATGGATGCACCCAAGATCTCAACAATGGCATCAACTAGACCTCATTATTGCAAGAAGGAACCAACTCAATGTGGTGCACAACACTTGCAGCTACCACAGTGCTGACTGCAATACAGACCATTCACTTGTCATCAGCAAAATTGCTGTGAAGCCAAAGAAATACCATCATACACAGCCAAAGGGCCTCCTAAAAATCAATGCTGCTCATGCAACAAACACCGATTGCAAAAACAAGTTCGCCACCCTCATTAGTGAGCCCTCTGACCCAAATATGTCTGCAGAAGCTAGATGGAATTTCCTTAGCTCCGCCATCCATACTTCAGCCATTGAGGCCTTTGGTAAGAAGGAGAGGCATAACGCTGACTGGTACGAGGCAAACATGTTGGACCTGGAACCTGCTATTCAGTCTAAAAGGCAAGCCCTCGTCAGATGGAAGAGTAAGCCTACAAAACACAACCTCAGTACTCTGAAGAGAGCCAAAAGTACCTGCCAAAGGATTGCCAGAACAAGTGCCAACAATTACTGGCTAAATCTCTGCACCTCCATCGAGACTGCTGCTTCTACTGGCAATACCAGGGCCATGTATGAAGGAATAAAGCTGGCTACAGGTCCCTCGATCAAAAGAAAGCCATAAGTGCCCTTGCAAATGGCAAGGCACCAGGGATGGATGCCATCCCACGAGAAGTCATCAAGGAAGGAAAAGCAGCTCACTTACCACATCTCCACGAACTGCTTTGCCTATGCTTGAGAGAGTGCGAAGTCCCAGGTGACATGAGGGGTGCCAAGATCATAACCCTATACAAGAACAAGGGAGATTGCAGCAATTGCAACAACTATCGTGGCATATCCCTCTTAAGCATTGTGGGCAAAGTTTTTGCGCGGGTCATTCTAACACGCCTGCAGATACTGGCCGACCGAGTATACCATGAGTCACAATGTGGCTTTAGGGCAGGCAGATCCACTACGGACATGGTTTTCTCAGTCAGACAGCTACAGGAAAAGTGCCGGGAGCAGAATGGTAAATGGACTGCGCTTATATAGCGCTTTTCCAACCTCAAGGTGCTCAAAGCCTTGTACCTGGCATTTGTGGACCTAACAAAGGCCTTTGACCTTGTTAGACACAGTGGACTTTTCAGACTGCTAGTCAAGGCGGGCTGTCCACAAAAGCTCCTGAGTATGATCAAGTCGTTTCATACCAACATGACCAGTATCGTAAGCTTCAACAGCAATACATCTGAGCCCTTCACAATCAACAGCGGAGTAAAACAAGGCTGTGTCCTTGCCCCTACCCTCTTTGGTATCTTTTTCTCCTACCTCTTGAGCTATGCTTTCCATTCCACCTCCGAAGGCATCTACATTCACACTAGACATGATGGCGGTCTGTTACCTTGCTTGTCTGCGTGCCTTGCATACCTTGGCTCCACCATCTCAAGCAATTTGTTGCTAGACGCTGAAATTAACATCAGAATGGGCAGAGCGGCAACTGTGATGTCCAGGCTCACTAAACGAGTCTGGGAAAACAAGAACCTGACACTTAACACAAAGTTAAAGGTCTACCAGGCCTATGTCCTGAGTACCCTACTTTACAGTAGTGAGACCTGGACAACATACACTAGCCAGGAAAAGAGGCTAAATGCCTTCCACCTGAGAAGCCTGAGAAAGATCTTTGGAATCAGGTGGCAGCACAAGATCACCAACACTGAGGTCCTCCACCAGGCAAAAAGCAAAACCATCTTTGCCATACTTCGTGAGCACCGCCTAAGATGGCTTGGACACGTTCACCGGATGGGAGAAGGCCGTATCCCAAAGGACCTCCTATATGGTGAAGCATGGATCACGCTCCCCTGGCCGTCCTCACCTCTGATTCAAGGATGTCTGTAATCAACATCAAATCCTGGGAGGTCACAGCATCCGATCGATCTCTATGGCGTCAAGTCGTGAAATCTGGGGTGAGAAAAGCTGAGGATGACAGGACCAAGAGAAGGGAAGCGAAAAGGGCAAAACGTAAAAGCCCACATACCACCTAATACGACCACAAGGGGGCACAACCCATCGTTTCTCGAGACGGAAGGAGGCTGAAGACTATTATTATTATTATTATTTAACAGCTGATGCGGAAGTGATTCTTTCTGTCGAAGGTAAGTGTGTGTGTGTGTGTGTGTGTGTGTGTGTGTGTGTGTGTGAAGGTCTAAGGACAGGGGGAGGGTCTTTTCATGTATCGCTGTAGTTGATTGTGTAAAACCCTGTGAGACGACTTTGTTGTGATTTATGGTTTTATAAATAAAATTGAATTCAGTTTAAATTTGTGCAAACAATTCTATATAAAACATCTCAAGTGTAAATATGGTTTCCAGGTGAATAAGGTGAATGGGTTTGTGTTAGTGGAGCAGATGGAGTGGGTAGAACCAAAACATAGACAGTGACGCATGGAGTTGGTACAAATATTCAGATTTTATTATTTTTAGACACTTACACCAATAATAAAAAATACAATTTAAAAAGATACAAAGAAATCACAGGGGACAGGACAGGGGGAGGGTCTAAGGGCAGAAGGAGGGTCTAAGGACAGGGGGAGGGTCTAAGGAAAAGGGGAGGGTCTAAGGACAGGAGGAGGGTCTAAGGAAAAGGGGAGGTTCTAAGAACAGAAGGAGGGTCTAAGGACAGGGGGAGGGTTTAAGGAAAAGGGGAGGGTCTAAGGACAGGGGGAGGGTCTAAAGAAAAGGGGAGGGTCTAAGGACAGAAGGAGGGTCTAAGGACAGGGGGAGGGTCTTTTCATGTATCGTAGTTGATTGTGTAAAACCCTGTGATTTGTGGCTTTATAAATAAAATTCAAATCCACTAAAAAAATCATGTTCCTGCTGAAGCCTATTTCCCAGCATAGCACTGCCCCTTATAAGCCCCGCCCCTTGAAAAGGTTTTAGCTATTAATGGGCATCCAGCTCTTAAAAGGTCAAAGGTCATGGCCAGGGCTCTACATTAACTTTTTTCATCACCAGCCAATGTAGCTAGTAGATTTTTTTTATCTTACTAGCCAATCAGAAATTCAACTAGCCATTTTTCCCCTGACCAAAATGAGACATACGCCTTCAAATTTAATTAAATTATTTTATTTAACCTTTTCTGCTTGAAATATTTTATTTCTTTAAACATATGATCACATTTTTTTTTTACATTTTCACATTTAACTCTTAAAACTTCTTGCTTTTACATTTTCTCACCTTTCACCTTTAACATTACTTTACTTTTATCACCTATATTATTTATACAATACATACTATACTATACTGTACTATACTATACTGTACTATACTATATATACTATATTATATATACTATACTATAATGTACTATACTATATATACTATACTGTACTATACTATACTATATATACTATACTGTACTATACTATATATACTATACTGTACTATACTATACTGTACTATACTATACTGTACTATACTATACTATACTATATATACTATACTGTACTATACTATACTGTACTATACTATATATACTATACTATATATACTATACTGTACTATACTATATATACTATACTATACTGTACTGTACTATACTATACTGTACTATACTGTACTATACTATATATACTATACTATAATGTACTATACTATATATACTATACTATATATATACTGTACTATACTATACTATATATACTATACTATACTATACTGTACTATACTATATATACTATACTGTACTATACTATACTGTACTATACTATATATACTATACTATACTATACTGTACTATACTATATATACTATACTGTACTATACAATACTATACTGTACTATACTATACTGTACTATACTATATATACTATACTATACTGTACTATACTATATATACTATACTGTACTATACTATATATACTATACTATACTGTACTGTACTATACTATATATACTATACTATACTGTACTATACTATAATGTACTATACTATATATACTATACTGTACTATACTATACTATATATACTATACTGTACTATACTATATATACTATACTATACTGTACTGTACTATACTATATATACTATACTATATATACTATACTATACTGTACTATACTATATATACTATACTATATATACTATACTATACTATATATACTATACTATACTGTACTATACTATACTATATATACTATACTATATATACTATACTATAATGTACTATACTATATATACTATACTATACTATACTATACTATACTGTACTATACTATACTGTACTATACTATAATGTACTATACTATATATACTATACTATAATGTACTATACTATATATATACTGTACTATACTATACTATATATACTATACTATAATGTACTATACTATATATACTATACTATACTATATATACTATACTATACTGTACTATACTATACTATACTATACTATATATACTATACTATACTGTACTATACTATATATACTATACTATACTATACTATACTATACTATACTGTACTATACTGTACTATACTATACTATATATACTATACTATACTGTACTATACTATACTATATATACTATACTATACTGTACTATACTTATATTACAATACCGTTACCGTTACCTCAGACTCGACAACATCCCCTCCAGCCTTTGTCCTTTTCTCACCCCCACAGAAGTCAACACATTTAACAGCACACGTCCCATTTATTTATTTACTTTTTAGTTAATCACTTTATAAACTTTCTTAAACCATGGACTCACTGTCTCATTTCCTTAACCTATTTATGGACTCACCAACTGACCAAAGATAGCACCAAATCCCCATATGGGCCCTTTATGATCAATTCATTTGGGCTTATTAGCAATCGTGTGAAACACACAAGTATCCCTACAGCCTGGCGCGCTTTCAGGGCGCGGTCTGGCATGCGCACTGATGAGCGCAATGGCACGCGGTCTCGCAGTGCCATTGCGTGCTTGAACGCCTGCCATTGAGCGCACAGCGCCAGCATATGTCCGTCCTGTTTTTTTTTATCCTTCCACTGTCTTTTTTTTCGTATTGCTTGCTTCGGCCCAGGCAGCGCCCCTATGGCAAAGCCAAAGTGTTCACATAGCCACGTGTTGTGTTTATTATATCACGCGTTCTAGCACGCGTTCTAGCACGCGTGCTAGAATTGCGGATCCTGGGCCGAAGCAAGCATGACGGGGAAAAAAAAGAGACAGGGGAAGGATTAAAAAAAATAGGACGGTCATATGCTGGCGCCCCATAGAGGATTGCGCCCTGGTCCGTCGCCCAGCCTGGTCATAGCTACAACTGGTTCTGCACTCGCCACCAGCCAAAGTGGCTAGTAAGTTTTTTTTCCTACCCGCCAAAATGGATCTTCACCCGCATTTGGCGGGTTGGCGGGTGTTAATTTAGAGCCCTGGTCATGGCACCAATTTGGAACCTATTTAAGACGTCTATCATCAGACCATTTGAGTTGTGGGGCGTCAGTTGTTGGACTATTTAAAGTGTTGATGTATGAATAAATTATAATCGTGCACATTTTTAAGCCTACAAACATTTCAATGCACAATAATGTTCCTTCATGAAGTGCTTAAGGGTCCAACTGATTTCAGGAAAACAATGTAATATCAAACATATGCCCTCAAAGCACCTCCTTCAAAGTTCTTTCTAAGCCCCTCCCTCTACCGCTCTTCTTTTCAGCCCCTCCTTCAAAGTTCCCTCTAAGCCCCTCCCTTTAAGCCTCTCCTTCAAAGTTCCCTCTAAGCCCCTCCCTCTAAGCGCCTCCTTCAAAGTTTCCTCTAAGCCCCTCCCTCTACCCCTCTTCTTTTCAGCCCCTCCTTCAAAGTTCCCTCTAAGCCCCTCCCTTTAAGCCTCTCCTTCAAAGTTCCCTCTAAGCCCCTCCCTCTAAGCGCCTCCTTCAAAGTTCCCTCTAAGCCCCTCCCTTTAAGCCTCTCCTTCAAAGTTCCCTCTAAGCCCCTCCCTCTAAGCGCCTCCTTCAAAGTTCCCTCTAAGCCCCTCCCTTTAAGCCCCTCCTTCAAAGTTCCCCCTAAGCCCCTCCCTTTAAGTGCCTCCTTCAAAGTTCCCCCTAAGCCCCTCCCTTTAAGTGCCTCCTTCAAAGTTCCCTCTAAGCCCCTCCCTCTAAGTGCCTCCTTCAAAGTTCCCTCTAAGCCCCTCCCTCTAAGTGCCTCCTTCAAAGTTCCCTCTAAGGCCCTCCCTCTTAGACCCTCCCTTCATCCTCTCTCATTGGTCACTATCCATATTTGATACACTTTAAATTGTTTTTAAAGTAGTGCAGTTGTTGTTTGTAGTTTTCTTCATTTTTTGGAGGATGTCTGTATTTGACGTACTGTCGGGACGTTCCCTTATGCGACTGATGACCAATGGACACATGTTTACAGGACGCTACCATCAGAGAGCCCAGCCCATCCATGAAGAACTCTGAAATGAAACACACTGAAGTTAGTACACTTCTACTGTAGTACATAATGGTAGTACTTTTACCACCTCAGACCCTGACATTTTGTCCCAGTGTAAAAACTAATGTATGTTTATAAATATAAATGTTTGTCTGCTGGGGTCTTCCATTCTGGAATGATTTTAAATGTCTGTATATAATAATAATAATAATGGATTAGATTTATATAGCGCTTTTCAAGGCACCCAAAGCGCTTCACATTAGTGTTCCATTATTCATTCACTCTCACATGCTCCCTCTGGTGGTGGTAAACTACATATGTAGTCACAGTTGCCCTGGGGCAGACTGACAGAAGCGTGGCTGCCATTTCGCGCCTACGGCCCCTCTGACCACCACCCAACATTCATACTCATTCATACACCAGTGTGAGTGACACTGGAGGCAAGGAGGGTAAAGTGTCTTGCCCAAGGACACAACGGACTGACTAGGACAGAGCGGGAATCGAACCGCCAACCCTTTGGTCAATGGACGACCCTACCAACTGAGCCACGGCCATCCCTCTATATAGAACCTACAGTGGAAATAGAACATGTTACAACTTCAGTATCAACCTGGTCTGAGTTTTTGTCCATGTGTGTTAGCCTAGCCATGCTACCACATGTGTTAGCCTAACCACGCTAGCACGTGAGGACATGTACCTGAATGTGCGACCCTCTGAAGTTTGGGGTCGAAGCCCACCCTCTGAACAGCGTCGGTACGAGCCAGAAAGAAGTTGACCACCCCGTTGACCATAGTACATTGTGGGTAACCAGGAAGTGGGTGGTACTTTCCCCCGGACCTCCTGTAGAGACACCCACCTTCTGTTTCATCACCTTCCTCATATAAGATGGAGAAATAAAACTGGTTTCCCTGTACTGAGCCGCCCACCTGAAAGACAAAACACATAAGAATGTATGTAAATATAATAATAATAATAATAATAATAATAATAATAATAATAATAATAATAATAATAATAATAATAATAATAATAATAGTATGAACATGACCCACATGTCTAGTATGAACATGACCCACATGTCTAGTATGAACATGACCCACATGTCTAGTATGAACATGACCCACATGTCTGGTATGAACATGACCCACATGTCTAGTATGAACATGACCCACATGTCTGGTATGAACATGACCTACATGTCTGGTATGAACATGACCTACATGTTTGGTATGAACATGACCCACATGTCTGGTATGAACATGACCCACATGTCTGGTATGAACATGACCTACATGTTTGGTATGAACATGACCCACAAGTCTGGTATGAACATGACCCACATGTCTGGTATGAACATGACCTACATGTTTGGTATGAACATGACCCACATGTCTAGTATGAACATGACCCACATGTCTGGTATGAACATGACCCACATGTCTGGTATGAACATGACCCACATGTCTAGTATGAACATGACCTACATGTCTGGTATGAACATGACCCACATGTCTGGTATGAACATGACCCACATGTCTGGTATGAACATGACCCACATGTCTGGTATGAACATGACCCACATGTCTGGTATGAACATGACCCACATGTCTGGTATGAACATGACCCACATGTCTGGTATGAACATGACCCACATGTCTAGTATGAACATGACCTACATGTCTGGTATGAACATGACCCACATGTCTGGTATGAACATGACCCACATGTCTGGTATGAACATGACCCACATGTCTGGTATGAACATGACCCACATGTCTGGTATGAACATGACCCACATGTCTGGTATGAACATGACCCACATGTCTGGTATGAACATGACCCACATGTCTGGTATGAACATGACCCACATGTCTAGTATGAACATGACCCACATGTCTGGTATGAACATGACCCACATGTCTGGTATGAACATGACCCACATGTCTGGTATGAACATGACCTACATGTTTGGTATGAACATGACCCACATGTCTGGTATGAACATGACCCACATGTCTGGTATGAACATGACCTACATGTTTGGTATGAACATGACCCACATGTCTGGTATGAACATGACCCACATGTCTGGTATGAACATGACCTACATGTTTGGTATGAACATGACCCACATGTCTAGTATGAACATGACCCACATGTCTGGTATGAATATGACCCACATGTCTGGTATGAACATGACCCACATGTCTGGTATGAACATGACCCACATGTCTAGTATGAACATGACCTACATGTCTGGTATGAACATGACCCACATGTCTGGTATGAACATGACCCACATGTCTGGTATGAACATGACCCACATGTCTGGTATGAACATGACCCACATGTCTAGTATGAACATGACCTACATGTCTGGTATGAACATGACCCACATGTCTGGTATGAACATGACCCACATGTCTGGTATGAACATGACCCACATGTCTGGTATGAACATGACCCACATGTCTGGTATGAACATGACCCACATGTCTGGTATGAACATGACCCACATGTCTGGTATGAACATGACCCACATGTCTGGTATGAACATGACCCACATGTCTAGTATGAACATGACCCACATGTCTGGTATGAACATGACCCACATGTCTGGTATGAACATGACCCACATGTCTGGCATGAACATGACCCACATGTCTGGTATGAACATGACCCACATGTCTGGTATGAACATGACCCACATGTCTGGTATGAACATGACCCACATGTCTGGTATGAACATGACCCACATGTCTGGTATGAAAGTGACCCACATGTCTGGTATGAACATGACCCACATGTCTGGTATGAACATGACCCACATGTCTGGTATGAACATGACCCACATGTCTGGTATGAACATGACCCACATGTCTGGTATGAACATGACCCACATGTCTGGTATGAACATGACCCACATGTCTGGTATGAAAGTGACCCACATGTCTGGTATGAACATGACCCACATGTCTGGTATGAACATGACCCACATGTCTGGTTCATTTGAATGGTTTGTTTAATGTTCAGTCAGTGACACATTTACCCACTAACACCAATACATTCCATCTAAAATATTGTTCCAGACTGTCAGCTGTCATTTACTCTTTGCCGACCTCTTGTGGTCCATTTGCATAATGTCTCCCCTGTGCCCCTGTTTTTAGTTGATCTTTGATTTGTTAATTGGTTGTCACCTGGCCCTGAGTGGAACAGGTGCATTCATTTTGCACTCCACCTATTTCAGACCTGTTCATCCATGTCAGATTGTCTGTCCATGTCAGGTTGTCTGTCCATGTCAGATTGTCTGTCCATATGAGATTGTCTGTCCATGTGAGATTGTCTGTCCATGTCAGATTGTCTGTCCATGCCACTGTGTCTGTCCCTGTCAGATTGTCTGTCCATGCCACTGTGTCTGTCCCTGTCAGATTGTCTGTCCATGCCACTGTGTCTGTCCCTGTCAGATTGTCTGTCCATGCCACTGTGTCTGTCCATGTCAGATTGTCTGTCCATGCCACTGTGTCTGTCCATGTCAGATTGTCTGTCCATGCCACTGTGTCTGTCCATGTCAGGTTGTCTGTCCATGTCAGGTTGTCTGTCCATGTCAGATTGTCTGTCCATGCCACTGTGTCTGTCCATGTCAGATTGTCTGTCCATGCCACTGTGTCTGTCCATGTCAGGTTGTCTGTCCATGTCAGATTGTCTGTCCATGTCAGGTTGTCTGTCCATGCCACTGTGTCTGTCCATGTCAGGTTGTCTGTCCATGTCAGATTGTCTGTCCATGCCACTGTGTCTGTCCATGTCAGGTTGTCTGTCCATGTGAGATTGTCTGTCCATGCCACTGTGTCTGTCCATGTGAGATTGTCTGTCCATGCCACTGTGTCTGTCCATGTCAGATTGTCTGTCCATGTGAGATTGTCTGTCCATGCCACTGTGTCTGTCCATGTGAGATTGTCTGTCCATGCCACTGTGTCTGTCCATGTGAGATTGTCTGTCCATGCCACTGTGTCTGTCCATGTCAGGTTGTCTGTCCATGTGAGATTGTCTGTCCATGCCACTGTGTCTGTCCATGTGAGATTGTCTGTCCATGCCACTGTGTCTGTCCATGTGAGATTGTCTGTCCATGCCACTGTGTCTGTCCATGTCAGATTGTCTGTCCATGCCACTGTGTCTGTCCATGTCAGGTTGTCTGTCCATGTCAGATTGTCTGTCCATGTCAGGTTGTCTGTCCATGTCAGATTGTCTGTCCATGTCAGGTTGTCTGTCCATGTCAGATTGTCTGTCCATGCCACTGTGTCTGTCCATGTCAGGTTGTCTGTCTATGTCAGATTGTCTGTCCATGTCAGGTTGTCTGTCCATGTCAGATTGTCTGTCCATGCCACTGTGTCTGTCCATGTCAGGTTGTCTGTCTATGTCAGATTGTCTGTCCATGCCACTGTGTCTGTCCATGTCAGATTGTCTGTCCATGCCACTGTGTCTGTCCATGTCAGATTGTCTGTCCATGTCATATTGTCTGTCCATGCCACTGTGTCTGTCCATGTCATATTGTCTGTCCATGCCACTGTGAGTGCTCTTCAGCTTTGAATTCCTAGTAGATTGCCCTGATATTTTGTTGTACTTTTTGTAGATTTGCGTTCCTAGCTTCTTGTGTTTATGTTGCTACTTGTTTTTTTCTGTGTTGACCTTTTGGCTGAAGATTATTGTTATACAGTTTTTTGTGTTTTGTTTTTGCCAACAACTTCTGAGTGTTTTTTTTGCCTATTTGATGACAAACAGTGTTTTGTAAATTTTTGGACTGCCTCTGTTTTGCCCCTTGAGTTTTTGTTCTCCCAGTGTTTAATAAAGACTTTGAAAGGATCTCCTCGTCTGTACCTTAACACAATCTGACCCAGGTGGACCCAGTAGACCACAACCAGCTAAGGTGCACGCTTGAACAGCAAAGAATGTTGCTAGGAAGACATTCAAGTCAACTGGACGCCATAGCTGCAACCGTCTGTGACCTGACGGGGTGGAACAACACCCCGCTGCCTTCGGGGTCGGGGTGTTGTTCCACCCCCAAGGGGAATATTTTTTGATAGTAACGTGTAGTCAATACATTATCCCGCTTATTTGATTGAATTTCTTTCTTTCTTTTCTTACCACATCCAGTTCAGGGACGGCCTCCATCACCTCCACCAGCTTCTCTATCTTGGTGTCCTTCGTGAACACAAAGTCATCGTCCACCCACAGGAAGTATTTGGTCGTTACCTGGGAAACGGCCAAGTTTCTGCCTGCGAACCAACCCTGAACACAAACACTGACAGGTTAATTCAGCTGGAAATAAACACATAATAAAACACTGTGATGAGCTGTGATTGTCAGGTGGTCCAACAAATAGCTGGGTGGGTTTGTTTTCATTACCAGACAAACACCACCTGAGCAGGAGGGTTCGATATGAAACACACCAGAACAGGTTTGGTTCTAAACTCACCTTCACTCTGGACCAGAACATTAACCACTTCAGTTTGTTAAAGTATTATCATACACGTCTGTCCAGTAAAGAACAATTGCTGGCTGCACTCACACTGACTCCGCCCCTCTACTGACTCGGAGTCAGTGTGGGTGCACCAGAGCAAAGGGGTGGAGTCAGTAGAGGGGTGGAGCCAGTGTGCGTGCACCATAGTAAAGGGGTGGAGTCAGTAGAGGGGTGGAGTCAGTGTGCGTACACCATAGTAAAGGGGTGGAGTCAGTAGAGGGGTGGAGTCAGTGTGCGTGCACCATAGTAAAGGGGTGGAGTCAGTAGAGGGGTGGAGTCAGTGTGCGTGCACCATAGTAAAGGGGTGGAGTCAGTAGAGGGGTGGAGCCAGTGTGTGTGCACCATAGTAAAGACACTGATGACAAACACATTCATTTGAAAAATACTGAACTGTCCCTTTAAGTCAAAGATAATATGAAAATAATCTGTATAAGGGGGATTATTTAATTAAGGGAGTTATTCTGTCCCCAGGGTAGATTTTCAAGAAAAAAATGAAAAATGTTTTTTATAAAATACACTTATTGCATTTGTTAAGGTTTGGTTGCAGTAGCTATGAAAAAATATTGTGTCTTAATGATGACATTTTAAAACTTTTTCAGTGTGTTGAAAATTCAAATGTGCAAGAATTTCACTGTTCTGGGCTTGTTCCCAACCCAGACTTTTTGACTTCCCCTCTAAAATAAAGTAATAAAAACTGCTAAATCATTCAAACTTTACTTTGCATTTCCTCATAACAGCTTAAAAAGTCATTTTTCACATTCATATAATTTATATTTGTTCACTTTGTTATTTATTTATAGTTAAATATTGCTGTCCCTCATCCATCTGTCATTACCGTCACGCTCAAGAGTTTAGAGAGAAATAACGTTTTTACAAAAATGTACTTCCATTGTTGGATGCTCCAAAGGAACATTCATAGACATGAGGCAGAAACTTGACTTTTCGATGACCACATATGGAAGTAATTTGATATTTTATACATCCTGATGTGAGAGTATGTTTATTAGGCGTCATTACCAAACAACTTACTATTTGAGTCTTTTACTTAATTAATAGTAAATGTCACTTTATTTAGATACATTCAGTGTATATTATATGGTAGGTACCAGTTACCTTAGCAAGGCTAAAACTTAACCAACATTTTCTGCAAAAAGTGAAAATTGTCATTACCATCACACAAGTGACTGTGATGGTAATGACGATCAGTGATGGTGTTGACAATTTATCTGTTTATTGGGTTAGAACTAGAATATATTAGCTTCATTTACTATGATACGCAACTGAACAGTGACCAACCATAATTGACATCGAAGATGTCATGGTCCCAGCTAAACCAGCTCAACGACAAAAAAATACAGAGATAAAAACAAAGGAAAATCCTGAGAAATATCAGCAATATCTGGAAAGAGAAAAGAGAAAATTAACAGAATATGTTGGAGATGTGCTCCCTCAGGGAGCGAAACAAACTTTTATGTTGGTAGCACACTCTAAACTGTCAAAATATTTTATTACAAAATGATATTTAAATGCTGTTAATTAAAAAAAAAAAGTGCTAAAAATAAAGTCAGACACTTTAATTCTGCTGTTGAGGTTCTGCACATAATGGGCACATGATGGATGCACCCTGCACTGCTCCTGGCACTGCAGGGTGCACTAGCTGGCGGACCCTGCACTGCGCTAGTTTCCGGCCAGCATAGAGCAGTTTGGTAGTTTGGCGGATCCCGGTGCACCAAGATGGGTGTGGCGGTGCACTTGTGGAAGGTTTGGCGCAGTGACAGATTCACAGACTTTAAACGGGGTGCCAAGTGTAACGCACTAGCGGCTAGGGCACTGACTGGTGAGTATTGCGTCTAAGGAGGGGTTAATAGGGAGATCCGCCGGGAGAGAAGGTTGAATCTGGGGATGGTGAGGTTTACAAACAACTTGAGCATGTTGTAGAAGTTTAAGAAGTAATCAACAATTACTATCAAAACTCACCGATCACCAGAGGGTAAATAAAGAGGGATGTCGACTCTCGGGAGCTGTATTAGCTCTGTGTGGCTTAGTTTTCCAGATATTGGGAGTTTTGCAGGGTCAGATCAGCACAGACAGGTGACAGCGTGGGGCTGTGGCAGGGCTGTGTGACTCGCGGTGCAGCAGAGCAGTGAAGCAGAGGAAGTGACGCGGGGGAATCCGGGACCCTTTATAGGAACTTGTCCCGGGAAAATAAAAGCGGCACAGGAAGTGGGGCTACATGGCCTGGGTTACACAAGCTTGACAGCTGAAGGCACGTCTAAGTGCGGTGCAGCCAGTCTAGTGGTAGTTTGGCAGACTGGCGCATAGAACGCACACGTTATTACAACCTCACAGACAAGTTTCCAGAGTGTCAGACACATTTCAATTCAATACATAACCCCAACAATCACTATTCTACGAAGCCCCGGAGGTGATCGGTGGTTGTATTTTCAGGTTTGATTTCATTAGGTATAGATTTAGGGTTATTTTTTTCAATCACCCTTTATGAAACGATAGAAATAACAGTCGCTACAATGTCATTCTCACCATTTAATGACTTAATTTCACTAAGTTGAACCTCATATGATATAGAGTTATGTTCACTTATATTCACAATAGTTCCTGTATGAGGCAATAAAATGATTTTCTCATTTTATTCTTATTTTTACAGTCACTATAAATTGTGCTGTAACTTTTTAATCTTAACTTTACACATTGGTTTAATAGGTATTTTTAGTGTATGATTTTTTGTTCATATTTTGGACTGGAACAGACTAACCACTTTATGTTTAATTTTGGTGGTACTGTAGCTTTAAGAGCAGCTGGGCTCACGGGAATGTGAGATTTTTCATAGTGGTCTCATGTTAATAGTGGAGACACAGTTTTCTTACTGTGTTGTTTTCAAAAGTTGTTTTTTTGTGGATTATTCAGTGACACTTGTAAATGAATACATTTAAGTTTTTTTCTCATAACCTGGACTCGAACTGGATTTTTCAATACAACATGAGTAAACCAGAAATAACTGTTAACTAGCATCAGCCAATATACTTCCCCTTAATAAAAAGTATTAGTTTGGAAGTAGCTACTTAAAAAGAAGAATATGTTACAGTAATTTAAAACATTTGAGTTAGTACTATTACTGAAACATTGAGTATTAGTACTGTTACTGAAACTGTGAGTATTAGCACTGTTACTGAAACTGTGAGTATTAGCACTGTTACTGAAACTGTGAGTATTAGTACTGTTACTGAAACTGTGAGTATTAGTACTGTTACTGAAACTGTGAGTATTAGCACTGTTACTGAAACTGTGAGTATTAGTACTGTTACTGAAACTGTGAGTATTAGTACTGTTACTGAAACTGTGAGTATTAGTACTATTACTGAAACTGTGAGTATTTGTACTGTTACTGAAACTGTGAGTATTAGCACTGTTACTGAAACTGTGAGTATTAGTAGTGTTACTGAAACTGTGAGTATTAGCACTGTTACTGAAACTGTGAGTATTAGTAGTGTTACTGAAACTGTGAGTATTAGCACTGTTACTGAAACTGTGAGTATTAGCACTGTTACTGAAACTGTGAGTATTAGCACTGTTACTGAAACTGTGAGTATTAGTACTGTTACTGAAACTGTGAGTATTAGTACTGTTACTGAAACTGTGAGTATTAGCACTGTTACTGAAACTGTGAGTATTAGTACTGTTACTGAAACTGTGAGTATTAGTACTGTTACTGAAACTGTGAGTATTAGTACTATTACTGAAACTGTGATTATTAGTACTGTTACTGAAACTGTGAGTATTAGTACTGTTACTGAAACTGTGAGTATTAGTACTGTTACTGAAACTGTGAGTATTAGTACTGTTACTGAAACTGTGAGTATTAGCACTGTTACTGAAACTGTGAGTATTAGTACTGTTACTGAAACTGTGAGTATTAGTACTGTTACTGAAACTGTGAGTGTTAGTACTGTTACTGAAACTGTGAGTATTAGTATTGTTACTGAAACTGTGAGTATTAGTACTGCTACTGAAAACTGTGAGTATTAGTATTGTTACTGAAAACTGTGAGTATTAGTACTGCTACTGAAAACTGTGAGTATTAGTACTGTTACTGAAACTGTGAGTATTAGTACTGTTACTGAAACTGTGAGTGTTAGTACTGTTACTGAAACTCTGAGTATTAGTACTGTTACTGAAACTGTGAGTATTAGCACTGTTACTGAAACTGTGAGTATTAGTACTGTTACTGAAACTGTGAGTATTAGTACTGTTACTGAAACTGTGAGTATTAGTACTGCTACTGAAAATCGTAAGTATTTGTACTGTTACTGAAACTGTGAGTATTAGTACTGCTACTGAAAACTGTGAGTATTAGTACTGTTACTGAAACTGTGAGTATTAGTACTGTTACTGAAACTGTGAGTATTAGTACTGCTACTGAAAATCGTAAGTATTAGTACTGTTACTGAAACTGTGAGTATTAGTACTGCTACTGAAAACTGTGAGTATTAGTACTGCTACTGAAAACTGTGAGTATTAGTATTGTTACTGAAACTGTGAGTATTAGTACTGCTACTGAAAACTGTGAGTATTAGTATTGTTACTGAAAACTGTGAGTATTAGTACTGCTACTGAAAACTGTGAGTATTAGTACTGTTACTGAAACTGTGAGTATTAGTACTGCTACTGAAAATCGTAAGTATTAGTACTGTTACTGAAACTGTGAGTATTAGTACTGCTACTGAAAACTGTGAGTATTAGTACTGCTACTGAAAACTGTGAGTATTAGTATTGTTACTGAAACTGTGAGTATTAGTACTGCTACTGAAAACTGTGAGTATTAGTATTGTTACTGAAAACTGTGAGTATTAGTACTGCTACTGAAAACTGTGAGTATTAGTACTGTTACTGAAACTGTGAGTATTAGCACTGTTACTGAAACTGTGAGTATTAGCACTGTTACTGAAACTGTGAGTTTTAGCACTGTCACTAAAATCGTAAGTATTAGTATTGTTACTGAAACTGTGAGTATTAGTACTGTTACTGAAACTGTGAGTATTAGTACTGCTACTGAAAATCGTAAGTATTAGTACTGTTACTGAAACTGTGAGTATTAGTACTGTTACTGAAACTGTGAGTATTAGTACTGCTACTGAAAATCGTAAGTATTAGTACTGTTACTGAAACTGTGAGTATTAGTACTGCTACTGAAAACTGTATTAGTACTGCTACTGAAAACTGTGAGTATTAGTATTGTTACTGAAACTGTGAGTATTAGCACTGTCACTAAAATCGTAAGTATTATCACTGTCCCGAAACAGTGAGTATTAGTACTGTTACTGAAACTGTGAGTATTAGTACTATTACTGAAACTGTGATTATTAGTACTGTTACTGAAACTGTGAGTATTAGTACTGTTACTGAAGCTGTGAGTATTAGTACTGTTACTGAAACTGTGAGTATTAGTACTATTACTGAAACTGTGAATATTAGTACTGTTACTGAAACTGTGAGTATTAGTACTTTTACTGAAACTGTGAGTATTAGTACTGCTACTGAAAATCGTAAGTATTAGTACTGTTACTGAAACTGGGAGTATTAGTACTGCTACTGAAAACTGTGAGTATTAGTACTGCTACTGAAAACTGTGAGTATTAGTATTGTTACTGAAACTGTGAGTATTAGCACTGTCACTAAAATCGTAAGTATTATCACTGTCCCGAAACAGTGAGTATTAGTACTGTTACTGAAACTGTGAGTATTAGTACTATTACTGAAACTGTGAGTATTAGTACTGTTACTGAAACTGTGAGTATTAGTACTGTTACTGAAACTGTGAGTATTAGCACTGTTACTGAAACTGTGAGTATTAGTACTGTTACTGAAACTGTGAGTATTATTACTGTTACTGAAACTGTGAGTATTAGCACTGTTACTGAAACTGTGAGTATTAGTACTGTTACTGAAACTGTGAGTATTAGTACTGTTACTGAAACTGTGAGTATTAGCACTGTTACTGAAACTGTGAGTATTAGTACTATTGCTGAAACTGTGAGTATTAGCACTGTCACTGAAATCGTAAGTATTATCACTGTCCCGAAACAGTGAGTATTAGTACTGTTACTGAAACTGTGAGTATTAGTACTGTTACTGAAACTGTGAGTATTAGTACTATTACTGAAACTGTGATTATTAGTACTGTTACTGAAACTGTGAGTATTAGTACTGTTACTGAAGCTGTGAGTATTAGTACTGTTACTGAAACTGTGAGTATTAGTACTGTTACTGAAGCTGTGAGTATTAGTACTGTTACTGAAACTGTGAGTATTAGTACTGCTACTGAAAATCGTAAGTATTAGTACTGTTACTGAAACTGTGAGTATTAGTACTGTTACTGAAACTGTGAGTATTAGTACTGCAACTGAAAATCGTAAGTATTAGTACTGTTACTGAAACTGTGAGTATTAGTACTGTTACTGAAACTGTGAGTATTAGTACTGCTACTGAAAATCGTAAGTATTAGTACTGTTACTGAAACTGTGAGTATTAGTACTGTTACTGAAACTGTGAGTATTAGTACTGCTACTGAAAACTGTGAGTATTAGTACTGCTACTGAAAACTGTGAGTATTAGTATTGTTACTGAAACTGTGAGTATTAGCACTGTCACTAAAATCGTAAGTATTATCACTGTCCCGAAACAGTGAGTATTAGTACTGTTACTGAAACAGTGAGTATTAGTACTGTTACTGAAACTGTGAGTATTAGTACTGTTACTGAAACTGTGAGTATTAGTACTGTTACTGAAACTGTGAGTATTAGCACTGTTACTGAAACTGTGAGTATTAGTACTGCTACTGAAAATCGTAAGTATTAGTACTGTTACTGAAACTGTGAGTATTAGTACTGCTACTGAAAACTGTGAGTATTAGTACTGTCACTAAAATCGTAAGTATTATCACTGTCCCGAAACAGTGAGTATTAGCACTGTTACTGAAACTGTGAGTATTAGCACTGTTACTGAAACTGTGAGTATTAGTACTGTTACTGAAACTGTGAGTATTAGTACTGTTACTGAAACTGTGAGTATTAGTACTGTTACTGAAACTGTGAGTATTAGTACTGTTACTGAAACTGTGAGTATTAGTACTGTTACTAATATCGTAAGTATTAGTATTTTTACTGAAACTGTGATTATTAGTACTGTTACTGAAACTGTGAGTATTAGTACTGTTACTAATATCGTAAGTATTAGTATTTTTACTGAAACTGTGATTATTAGTACTGTTACTGAAACTGTGAGTATTAGTACTGTTACTGAAACTGTGAGTATTAGTACTGTTACTGAAACTGTGAGTTTTAGCACTGTCACTAATATCGTAAGTATTAGTATTTTTACTGAAACTGTGATTATTAGTACTGTTACTGAAACTGTGAGTATTAGTACTGTTACTGAAACTGTGAGTATTAGTACTGCTACTGAAAATCGTAAGTATTAGTACTGTTACTGAAACTGTGAGTATTAGTACTGCTACTGAAAACTGTGAGTATTAGTACTGCTACTGAAAACTGTGAGTATTAGTATTGTTACTGAAACTGTGAGTATTAGTACTGCTACTGAAAACTGTGAGTATTAGTATTGTTACTGAAAACTGTGAGTATTAGTACTGCTACTGAAAACTGTGAGTATTAGTACTGCTACTGAAAACTGTGAGTATTAGTACTGTTACTGAAACTGTGAGTATTAGCACTGTTACTGAAACTGTGAGTATTAGTAGTGTTACTGAAACTGTGAGTATTAGCACTGTTACTGAAACTGTGAGTATTAGCACTGTTACTGAAACTGTGAGTATTAGCACTGTTACTGAAACTGTGAGTATTAGTACTGTTACTGAAACTGTGAGTATTAGTACTGTTACTGAAACTGTGAGTATTAGTACTGCTACTGAAAATCGTAAGTATTAGTACTGTTACTGAAACTGTGAGTATTAGTACTGCTACTGAAAACTGTGAGTATTAGTACTGCTACTGAAAACTGTGAGTATTAGTATTTTTACTGAAACTGTGATTATTAGTACTGTTACTGAAACTGTGAGTATTAGTACTGTTACTAATATCGTAAGTATTAGTATTTTTACTGAAACTGTGATTATTAGTACTGTTACTGAAACTGTGAGTATTAGTACTGTTACTGAAACTGTGAGTATTAGTACTGTTACTGAAACTGTGAGTTTTAGCACTGTCACTAATATCGTAAGTATTAGTATTTTTACTGAAACTGTGATTATTAGTACTGTTACTGAAACTGTGAGTATTAGTACTGTTACTGAAACTGTGAGTATTAGTACTGCTACTGAAAATCGTAAGTATTAGTACTGTTACTGAAACTGTGAGTATTAGTACTGTTACTGAAACTGTGAGTATTAGCACTGTTACTGAAACTGTGAGTATTAGTACTGTTACTGAAACTGTGAGTATTAGTACTGTTACTGAAACTGTGAGTATTAGTACTATTACTGAAACTGTGAGTATTTGTACTGTTACTGAAACTGTGAGTATTAGCACTGTTACTGAAACTGTGAGTATTAGTAGTGTTACTGAAACTGTGAGTATTAGCACTGTTACTGAAACTGTGAGTATTAGTAGTGTTACTGAAACTGTGAGTATTAGCACTGTTACTGAAACTGTGAGTATTAGCACTGTTACTGAAACTGTGAGTATTAGCACTGTTACTGAAACTGTGAGTATTAGTACTGTTACTGAAACTGTGAGTATTAGTACTGTTACTGAAACTGTGAGTATTAGCACTGTTACTGAAACTGTGAGTATTAGTACTGTTACTGAAACTGTGAGTATTAGTACTGTTACTGAAACTGTGAGTATTAGTACTATTACTGAAACTGTGATTATTAGTACTGTTACTGAAACTGTGAGTATTAGTACTGTTACTGAAACTGTGAGTATTAGTACTGTTACTGAAACTGTGAGTATTAGTACTGTTACTGAAACTGTGAGTATTAGCACTGTTACTGAAACTGTGAGTATTAGTACTGTTACTGAAACTGTGAGTATTAGTACTGTTACTGAAACTGTGAGTGTTAGTACTGTTACTGAAACTGTGAGTATTAGTATTGTTACTGAAACTGTGAGTATTAGTACTGCTACTGAAAACTGTGAGTATTAGTATTGTTACTGAAAACTGTGAGTATTAGTACTGCTACTGAAAACTGTGAGTATTAGTACTGTTACTGAAACTGTGAGTATTAGTACTGTTACTGAAACTGTGAGTGTTAGTACTGTTACTGAAACTCTGAGTATTAGTACTGTTACTGAAACTGTGAGTATTAGCACTGTTACTGAAACTGTGAGTATTAGTACTGTTACTGAAACTGTGAGTATTAGTACTGTTACTGAAACTCTGAGTATTAGTACTGTTACTGAAACTGTGAGTATTAGTACTGCTACTGAAAACTGTGAGTATTAGTACTGTTACTGAAACTGTGAGTATTAGTACTGTTACTGAAACTGTGAGTATTAGTACTGCTACTGAAAATCGTAAGTATTAGTACTGTTACTGAAACTGTGAGTATTAGTACTGCTACTGAAAACTGTGAGTATTAGTACTGCTACTGAAAACTGTGAGTATTAGTATTGTTACTGAAACTGTGAGTATTAGTACTGCTACTGAAAACTGTGAGTATTAGTATTGTTACTGAAAACTGTGAGTATTAGTACTGCTACTGAAAACTGTGAGTATTAGTACTGTTACTGAAACTGTGAGTATTAGTACTGCTACTGAAAATCGTAAGTATTAGTACTGTTACTGAAACTGTGAGTATTAGTACTGCTACTGAAAACTGTGAGTATTAGTACTGCTACTGAAAACTGTGAGTATTAGTATTGTTACTGAAACTGTGAGTATTAGTACTGCTACTGAAAACTGTGAGTATTAGTATTGTTACTGAAAACTGTGAGTATTAGTACTGCTACTGAAAACTGTGAGTATTAGTACTGTTACTGAAACTGTGAGTATTAGCACTGTTACTGAAACTGTGAGTATTAGCACTGTTACTGAAACTGTGAGTTTTAGCACTGTCACTAAAATCGTAAGTATTAGTATTGTTACTGAAACTGTGAGTATTAGTACTGTTACTGAAACTGTGAGTATTAGTACTGCTACTGAAAATCGTAAGTATTAGTACTGTTACTGAAACTGTGAGTATTAGTACTGTTACTGAAACTGTGAGTATTAGTACTGCTACTGAAAATCGTAAGTATTAGTACTGTTACTGAAACTGTGAGTATTAGTACTGCTACTGAAAACTGTATTAGTACTGCTACTGAAAACTGTGAGTATTAGTATTGTTACTGAAACTGTGAGTATTAGCACTGTCACTAAAATCGTAAGTATTATCACTGTCCCGAAACAGTGAGTATTAGTACTGTTACTGAAACTGTGAGTATTAGTACTATTACTGAAACTGTGATTATTAGTACTGTTACTGAAACTGTGAGTATTAGTACTGTTACTGAAGCTGTGAGTATTAGTACTGTTACTGAAACTGTGAGTATTAGTACTATTACTGAAACTGTGAATATTAGTACTGTTACTGAAACTGTGAGTATTAGTACTTTTACTGAAACTGTGAGTATTAGTACTGCTACTGAAAATCGTAAGTATTAGTACTGTTACTGAAACTGGGAGTATTAGTACTGCTACTGAAAACTGTGAGTATTAGTACTGCTACTGAAAACTGTGAGTATTAGTATTGTTACTGAAACTGTGAGTATTAGCACTGTCACTAAAATCGTAAGTATTATCACTGTCCCGAAACAGTGAGTATTAGTACTGTTACTGAAACTGTGAGTATTAGTACTATTACTGAAACTGTGAGTATTAGTACTGTTACTGAAACTGTGAGTATTAGTACTGTTACTGAAACTGTGAGTATTAGCACTGTTACTGAAACTGTGAGTATTAGTACTGTTACTGAAACTGTGAGTATTAGTACTGTTACTGAAACTGTGAGTATTAGCACTGTTACTGAAACTGTGAGTATTAGTACTGTTACTGAAACTGTGAGTATTAGTACTGTTACTGAAACTGTGAGTATTAGCACTGTTACTGAAACTGTGAGTATTAGTACTATTGCTGAAACTGTGAGTATTAGCACTGTCACTGAAATCGTAAGTATTATCACTGTCCCGAAACAGTGAGTATTAGTACTGTTACTGAAACTGTGAGTATTAGTACTGTTACTGAAACTGTGAGTATTAGTACTATTACTGAAACTGTGATTATTAGTACTGTTACTGAAACTGTGAGTATTAGTACTGTTACTGAAGCTGTGAGTATTAGTACTGTTACTGAAACTGTGAGTATTAGTACTGTTACTGAAGCTGTGAGTATTAGTACTGTTACTGAAACTGTGAGTATTAGTACTGCTACTGAAAATCGTAAGTATTAGTACTGTTACTGAAACTGTGAGTATTAGTACTGTTACTGAAACTGTGAGTATTAGTACTGCAACTGAAAATCGTAAGTATTAGTACTGTTACTGAAACTGTGAGTATTAGTACTGCTACTGAAAACTGTGAGAATTAGTACTGCTACTGAAAACTGTGAGTATTAGCACTGTTACTGAAACTGTGAGTTTTAGCACTGTCACTAAAATCGTAAGTATTAGTATTGTTACTGAAACTGTGATTATTAGTACTGTTACTGAAACTGTGAGTATTAGTACTGTTACTGAAACTGTGAGTATTAGTACTGCTACTGAAAATCGTAAGTATTAGTACTGTTACTGAAACTGTGAGTATTAGTACTGTTACTGAAACTGTGAGTATTAGTACTGCTACTGAAAACTGTGAGTATTAGTACTGCTACTGAAAACTGTGAGTATTAGTATTGTTACTGAAACTGTGAGTATTAGCACTGTCACTAAAATCGTAAGTATTATCACTGTCCCGAAACAGTGAGTATTAGTACTGTTACTGAAACAGTGAGTATTAGTACTGTTACTGAAACTGTGAGTATTAGTACTGTTACTGAAACTGTGAGTATTAGTACTGTTACTGAAACTGTGAGTATTAGCACTGTTACTGAAACTGTGAGTATTAGTACTGCTACTGAAAATCGTAAGTATTAGTACTGTTACTGAAACTGTGAGTATTAGTACTGCTACTGAAAACTGTGAGTATTAGTACTGTCACTAAAATCGTAAGTATTATCACTGTCCCGAAACAGTGAGTATTAGCACTGTTACTGAAACTGTGAGTATTAGCACTGTTACTGAAACTGTGAGTATTAGTACTGTTACTGAAACTGTGAGTATTAGTACTGTTACTGAAACTGTGAGTATTAGTACTGTTACTGAAACTGTGAGTATTAGTACTGTTACTGAAACTGTGAGTATTAGTACTGTTACTAATATCGTAAGTATTAGTATTTTTACTGAAACTGTGATTATTAGTACTGTTACTGAAACTGTGAGTATTAGTACTGTTACTAATATCGTAAGTATTAGTATTTTTACTGAAACTGTGATTATTAGTACTGTTACTGAAACTGTGAGTATTAGTACTGTTACTGAAACTGTGAGTATTAGTACTGTTACTGAAACTGTGAGTTTTAGCACTGTCACTAATATCGTAAGTATTAGTATTTTTACTGAAACTGTGATTATTAGTACTGTTACTGAAACTGTGAGTATTAGTACTGTTACTGAAACTGTGAGTATTAGTACTGCTACTGAAAATCGTAAGTATTAGTACTGTTACTGAAACTGTGAGTATTAGTACTGCTACTGAAAACTGTGAGTATTAGTACTGCTACTGAAAACTGTGAGTATTAGTATTGTTACTGAAACTGTGAGTATTAGTACTGCTACTGAAAACTGTGAGTATTAGTATTGTTACTGAAAACTGTGAGTATTAGTACTGCTACTGAAAACTGTGAGTATTAGTACTGCTACTGAAAACTGTGAGTATTAGTACTGTTACTGAAACTGTGAGTATCAGCATTGTTACCGAAAGTGCTTAGTGTTACTTTCTGGTGAATTTATAGAGATTCACAAAATGTTTTGGACAATTTCATGCCTGCCGACATTCCTCACTGATGAAAACATAATGACAGGTGTTAGAGCAGCTGTAGCACACATGCTAATGTTGCTAATGCTAATGTAACTGGAGACACCAACTGTTCCAGGTGAAACTATGACAGGAGTGATTTCAGCTGCTGTACAGAATGTAGAACAGAACAGACGCACGTACAATTACCTACGTGGACCTGGCATGAATATCCATGGAATTTATCCACTGTTGCATCTTCATAGAATCAAATATTTCCTCCTGAAAATTATTATCTAAACACCATGAAAAACTGAAGACAAGACGCCACTTTTGCACCTTGTGTTTTCATCATCACTGTATGTAGCCTGATGTTATTGTTCATATTGTTCTGGTCACATGTGCATTAAATACAGCTGTTATTGGTGTCATCAGTACTGAGTCATTACATTTACAAAGTGGACACTTCTGTCCTAAAGTTCTACATCTGGATTTATAGACATTTTTAGACAAACACGTGTGGACAGTTGTCCTCTGTGTTTAGACAAACACATGTGGACAGTTGTCCTCTGTGTTTAGACAAACACATGTGGACAGTTGTCCTCTGTGTTTAGACAAACACATGTGGACAGTTGTCCTCTGTGTTTAGACAAACACATGTGGACAGTTGTCCTCTGTGTTTAGACAAACACTGTAGGAAATATATATATTTCCATATGTGTCATGTTCCGTTCCTTGTGTTTTCTGTTTTCTGTTCTGGCTGTGTGTTTTTCCACTCTGTGTCTCTGTTCTGTGTCTCTGTTCCTCACCTTTCACCCTGTTCTGTCTCCTTGGCCAATCACTGATGCAACTCACCTGGTGAGGGCAGCTGAACTCATCAGGTGAGAGGTATATAGTCTGCATTCAGACCTGACTCTGTGCCAGATTATCATGACCTGTTCCTCTGATTCTCCAGCAACCTGTATTTCCCGTATTCCGTGTACCAGTCCCGTTTCTGTCCAACCTCTGTTTTCTGCCTGTGATCCCTGCCTGTCTTTGTTGTTACCGAACCTGGACCGGAATCTGTTAAGCCTCTCGCTGCCTGCCCTGACCCTGGAACGAACACCGACCCTGATACTAGCTGCCTGCCCCGACCCCAGAACGAACCCCGACTACGAGACCCGCCGCTAGTCCCGACCTTGGACCGGAACCGGCCTGAATCCAGTCTCGCTCTCAGACCGGAGGAGATCACCCGTGCTCCATCTGGATAAGTACATTCCAGCCCTGAGAGACTTTAAAGGGGACTCTTCCTCACTCATCTGTATTGTATTATTGAACTGTGTGAGAATAAACTACTGCTTGGACTTTTACGTACGCCTCCTGTTTTGCACTTGGGTTCTCCGTGATCCGTTACAGTATAATCTGGCCAAAATGAACCCAGCAGAACTAGAGGCGTTATTAGAAGCAGTTCGCGGGCAGGGCGAAGTAACTACTCAGCACAGTGAAGCTTTGAATGTTTTGGCTACAGGAATGAAGGAGCTTGGATCAGCCATCTCGGAGGTCCGGGCTCAGCTGCGCTCCATGGATACGCGGCTCTCTCCGCAGACTCCGCCAGCGGGGGTTCCTTCAGTAGGGATCACCACTGCGCCGACCCCAGTCATCACCACCCCCTCCGTTTCCTCTCCGGCGCCCAGCAGTTCATCTCGGGAACCCCACATGCCCACCCCAGTCAGGTATCAGGGTGACCTGGGTTTATGTGGTCAATTCCTCCACCAATGTGCACTGGTGTTTAGCCAACAACCACTCAGCTATGCCACAAGTGAGTCTAAATCAGCGTTTGTTATGAGTTTACTCTCTGGACAGGCGGCAGCTTGGGCTTTGGCTGTGTCCACCCAGCGCCCAGAGCTTCGGACAGACTATGACTTATTAATTAACGAAATGTTGTTGGTTTTTGATCATCCTGTTAGGGGCAGACAGGCAGAGACCAGGTTACTGTCTTTGAAACAGGGTGACGCCCTGGTCGCTCAGTACGCAATCACCTTCCGGATTGCAGCAGCTGACTGTGGATGGGAGGATAAAGCGCTACGAGCTCTGTTCCGCAGGAGTCTGAACACTGAACTCAAGGATGAGTTAGCGTTACGAGATGACCCCACCTCCCTGGAGGACCTAATACATCTGACCATACTGCTGGACAATCGGCTGAGGGAGCGAAGGAGGGAGAGAGGAGAATCAAGCTACTCTTCCAGGTCGTCATCCGCTTCCCCCCCGCAGTTTACAGTATACCGAAGGGGAATCCAGATCGATGGGTCGAACCAAGCTAACTCAGCAGGAACGGGACCGTCGACGCAAGGAGAACCTTTGTCTGTACTGCGGCGGCACTGGACACTTCATTCGGGAATGTCCGTTAAAAGATCAGGCTCAGCATTAAAGGGGGGCATCCTGCTGAGCCGGTCCACTTCCGCTGCCCCCATTTCTCGTCCCCTGTTCCATGTACAGCTCCGACCCCAGGGTGAACCCATCACACAATCCGTATTCATTGATTCAGGGGCTGACAGTAACCTTATGGATGCAGGACTAATTAAGCAGTTAGGGATTACTGTCAGTCCCCTTAGGGAACCCATAGTGGCCCATGCTTTGGATGGGCATCTTCTGGCCAAGATCACACACCAGACTGAGCTGGTGTCAATGATTACTTCTGGCAACCATGTTGAAACTGTTCAATTTTTTGTTCTAGACTCACCTGAGATTCCAGTCATACTAGGTTACCCATGGCTCCGCCGGCATAACCTGCACCTGGATTGGCAGACCGGGACCGTATTAAGCTGGGGTAGGAACTGCCAATCCCTCTGTCTACAGCAGAAAGATCCGGCTGCAAGACCAGCCCCTTCACCCACTCCGTCAGACCTGATCCATGTTCCATCCGTGTACCTGGACTACAAGGAGGTGTTCAGCAAGGTCAAGGCGACATCTCTACCTCCTCATCGAGAGTATGATTGCTGTATCGACCTCTTACCAGGTACTACCCCCCCTAAGGGGAGACTATACTCGCTTTCCGCTCCAGAACGGGAAGCTATGGATACTTATATTAAGGATGCCCTAGCGGCAGGTATTATCCGACCCTCCTCCTCTCCGGCGGGTGCAGGGTTTTTCTTTGTGGACAAAAAAGATAAGGCACTGCGACCCTGTATTGACTACAGGGGTCTGAATGATATCACAGTAAAGAACCGATACCCACTGCCACTCATCTCCTCTGCTTTTGAACTCCTTCAGGGGGCCACCATCTTTACCAAACTAGATTTAAGGAATGCATACCATCTGGTATGCATTCGGGATGGAGATGAGTGGAAGACGGCATTTAATACACCTTCGGGACATTATGAATACCTGGTCATGCCCTTTGGACTAACTAATGCTCCTGCCGTGTTCCAGAACCTCATCAATGAGGTTTTAAGAGATATGTTGAATCAATTTGTGTTTGTTTACCTCAATGACATTCTGATATTCTCTCGTTCTGAACAGGAGCATGTTCACCATGTTCAGCAGGTTCTCCAGAGACTCCTACAGAACTCGTTATTCGTCAAGGCTGAAAAATGTGATTTCCACGTCCCAACGGTCTCGTTCCTGGGATACATTGTGGGTCAGAACCAGCTCAAAATGGACCCTTCCAAAGTAGCTGCAGTAACGGATTGGCCGATCCCTGAGTCCCGTAAGCAGCTCCAGCGATTCCTGGGGTTTGCTCATTTTTACCGCAGGTTCATTCGTGGTTATAGCACTATCGCTGCTCCCCTTAGCGCGCTAACCTCTTCCAAGGTCTCCTTCCGATGGAACCAAGATGCAGACCTGGCCTTCCGAAAGTTGAAGGCTCTCTTCAGTTCAGCCCCCATCCTCCAATTTCCTGACCCTGACAGACAGTTTGTGGTGGAGGTTGATGCATCCAGTATTGGAGTTGGGGCCGTACTATCTCAGAGAAATAATCATGATAACAAAATGCACCCTTGTGCCTTCTTTTCTAGATGGTTGTCTCCCACTGAAAGGAACTATGATATAGGGAATCGGGAGTTACTGGCGGTCAAACTGGCTCTCGAGGAGTGGAGACACTGGCTGGAGGGAGCTAAGGAGCCATTCATGGTTTGGACTGACCATAAGAACCTGGAGTACTTAAGAACCGCCAAGAGGCTCAACTCCAGACAAGCCCGATGGTCGTTGTTTTTTAATCGTTTCAGTTTTTGTCTCTCCTATCGCCCAGGGTCCCGCAATATTAAACCTGACGCCCTATCCCGACAGTTTCTCTCCTCAGAGGAGGAGGGAGCTGAAGAATCCATTCTTCCCAAGACAGCCAGGGTCACCGTCATTAGATGGGATGTGGAGGAAAGAATAAAGGCTGCATTGGAGGATGAACCTGGACCCAGCAACTGTCCTGATACTCACCTGTTTGTTCCTCTTCGTTTCAGAAGCGAACTTCTGCAGTGGCTCCATGGGTCCAACCTGACCTGTCAACCTGGTATCAATCGAACTCTGGAAGTGGTAAAAAGGAGATTTTGGTGGCCCTCATTAAAGGAGGATGTCACCACATATGTTAATGCCTGTTCCGTCTGTTCTCAGAATAAGTTTTCCAGGAACATGCCTGCGGGACAGCTCCGGCCTCTACCCATACCCCATCGTCCGTGGTCCCACATTGCTCTTGACTTCGTCACTGGGTTACCCCCTTCTGAGGGTAATACGGTGATCCTCACCATTGTTGACAGATTTAGTAAAATGGCCCATTTTGTTCCCATGCCCAAACTCCCCTCTGCTAAGGAGACGGCTCAGACCGTTCTTCAACATGTTTTTAGGATACATGGTCTTCCCGCCGAGGTCACGTCCGATCGGGGCCCACAATTTACTTCCTCCTTCTGGAGGGAGTTCTGTCATCTCATTGGGGCTTCGGTAAATCTCTCTTCAGGGTTCCATCCTCAGACCAACGGACAATCCGAAAGAGCCAATCAAGAATTGGAATCCCTGCTTCGGTGTATGACGTCCAAGGACCCTGGACAATGGTCCAAGCAACTCCTGTGGGTGGAATATGCACATAACACTCTGGTCAACTCATCTACCGGCCTGACCCCGTTTGAGGTGGGTAATGGTTACCTACCTCCCCTGTTCCCTGACTCTGAAATGAACTCTTGTTCTCCCTCTGTAGAATCCTTCCTTAAGAAGTGTAGGAGGGTTAGGAGAGACGCTCGGGCCTCCCTGCTGCAATCAGTAAAGAGGCAAGCAGTACAGGCCAACAAGAAAAGGTCTCTAGGGCCCACTTATAAGGTGGGACAGAAGGTTTGGTTGTCCACCAAGGACCTTCCTCTACAGGTAGAGTCTAGGAAACTCTCTCCCAAATTCATCGGCCCGTTCGCTATTGAAAAAATAATCAACCCCGTAGCTGTGAGATTAACCCTTCCCCAGTCCTTAAAAATTCACCCATCTTTCCACATATCCAGAATAAAGCCTGTCTCCCAGAGTCCGCTAATGGTTCCCTCCCAGTCTCCACCTCTCCCCAGGATGATCGACGGTGCGCCAGCCTACACGGTCCGGAGGCTACTTCGATCTAGAAGGTGGGGGAGTGGCCTTCAGTATCTGGTGGACTGGGAGGGTTACGGGCCCGAGGAGAGGACCTGGGTACCGGCCCGACAGATCCTTGACAAGAGGCTCATTAGTCAGTTTTTACGCCTCTCACCCAGGACAACCTACCAACTCCAGACGCCGGAGGCTACCCCCTGTTGACATCCCAGACCCCCCATCAAGCGAAGAGGAGGAGTCAGAAGTTCCCATGGACGAAGACGAGGAGGGGATGTCTGAACATCTAGGGGTTCGCCCGCCAGGGGATGTGTCGGATGCGGAGGAGATGACCTGGGAGAATTACGAGGAAGAGGACCTTGAAATGAACTCAGATGTCTCTGAAGAGTTCTAGCCCTCCTCCGGATCCCCCACCGTGCTCCCGTGTTGTGTTTTTTGTGTGTTTTGTTTGTGGAACATCAGGGGACGTTCCTTGGGGGGGGTTCTGTCATGTTCCGTTCCTTGTGTTTTCTGTTTTCTGTTCTGGCTGTGTGTTTTTCTGCTCTGTGTCTCTGTTCTGTGTCTCTGTTCCTCACCTTTCACCCTGTTCTGTCTCCTTGGCCAATCACTGATGCAACTCACCTGGTGAGGGCAGCTGAACTCATCAGGTGAGAAGTATATAGTCTGCATTCAGACCTGACTCTGTGCCAGATTATCATGACCTGTTCCTCTGATTCTCCAGCAACCTGTATTTCCCGTATTCCGTGTACCAGTCCCGTTTCTGTCCGACCTTTGTTTTCTGCCTGTGATCCCTGCCTGTCTTTGTTGTTACCGAACCTGGACCGGAACCTGTTAAGCCTCTCGCCGCCTGCCCCGACCCCGGAACGAACTCCGACTACGAGACCAGCCGCCAGCCCCGACCTTGGACCGGAACCGGCCTGAATCCAGTCTCGCTCTCAGACCGGAGGAGATCACCCGTGCTCTGTCTGGATAAGTACATTACAACCCTGAGAGACTTTAAAGGGGACTCTTCCTCACTCATCTGTATTGTATTATTGAACTGTGTGAGAATAAATTACTGCTTGGACTTTTACGCACGCCTCCTGTTTTGCACTTGGGTTCTCCGTGGTCCGTTACAGTCATTCCCAAAACATGTTGTCATTCCCAAAACATGTTGTCATTCCCAAAACATGTTGTCATTCCCAACACATGTTGTCATTACCAACACATGTTGTCATTACCAAAACATGTTGTCATTACCAAAACATGTTGTCATTACCAAAACATGTTGTCATTACCAAAGTGGGTTGTCAATAAATTTTTTGATAGATTGATTATCTTGAGTTTTATCTCAATCTTTGTGGTCATGTTTAAAAGTCTAAATTTGCATTTTCAGAAATTCAATTCAATTGCAATTCAAATATTCTGATTAGTACACAATATTTCATTATTAAGACAAGGCAATATGTTAAAAAGTTACAGAGAACATGTTAAAATATATTTTAAATGTACTTGCAAATATTTAGAAGGTGATTCTAAAGAGAATTTACGGGAATGATTGGGGAAACTTGTCCATTCATTGTTTATTAAAATCAGTTTTTTGTTTTTGTATTTTTGTTGTGACGACTATGAAAAAAAGATCAAAATATCTAACTTATCATGAAATACAATCAAAACTAAGATCTTTTTGATAAACCTTACGAAATAGAAAAAAAACACACATTAAAGAACATTGTCTTTTCAACATTTCCAAAGCAGAAAAGTGTCACTAATTAAATAATCACCCATAAATAAACAACATTTACAAAATATCTAAATAATCTGAATAAATATAAATATAACAAATGTATGGATGAGTACCTGATTTACCTGTACCCCTGTAGTACCCCTGCAACACCCCTGTAGTACCCCTGAAGCACCCCTGTAGTTCCCCTGCAGTACCCCTGTAGTTCCCCTGCAGTACCCCTGTAGTACCCCTGCAGCATCCCTGTAGTACCCCTGCAGTACCCCTGTAGTTCCCGTGCAGTACCCCTGTAGTACCCCTGCAGCACCCCCGTAGTTCCCCTGCAGTACCCCTGCAGTACTCCTGCAGTACCCCTGTAGTACCCCTGCAGCACCCCTGCAGTACCCCTGTAGTACTCCTGCAGTAGCCCTGTAGTTCCCCTGCAGTACCCCTGTAGTTCCCCTGCAGTACTCCTGTAGTACCCCTGCAGCACCCCTGTAGTACCCCTGCAGCACCCCCGTAGTTCCCCTGCAGTACTCCTGCAGTACCCCTGTAGTTCCCCTGCAGTACCCCTGCAGCACCCCTGCAACACCCCTGTAGTACCCCTGCAGCACCCCTGTAGTTCCCCTGCAGTACCCCTGTAGTTCCCGTGCAGTACCCCTGTAGTACCCCTGTAGTTCCCCTGCAGTACCCCTGTAGTTCCCGTGCAGTACCCCTGTAGTACCTCTGCAGTACTCCTGCAGTACCCCTGTAGTTCCCCTGCAGTACCCCTGTAGTTCCCCTGCAGTACTCCTGCAGTACCCCTGCAGCACCCCTGTAGTACCCCTGCAGCACCCCTGTAGTTCCCCTGCAGTACCCCTGTAGTTCCCGTGCAGTACCCCTGTAGTACCTCTGCAGTACTCCTGCAGTACCCCTGTAGTTCCCCTGCAGTACCCCTGTAGTTCCCCTGCAGTACTCCTGCAGTACCCCTGCAGCACCCCTGCAGCACCCCTGTAGTTCCCCTGCAGTACCCCTGTAGTTCCCGTGCAGTACCCCTGTAGTTCCCCTGCAGTACCCCTGTAGTACCCCTGCAGCACCCCTGTAGTACCCCTGCAGTACCCCTGTAGTTCCCGTGCAGTACCCCTGTAGTACCCCTGCAGTACCTGTCCTGGAGGCATGATGTAGTGCAGGATGTTTTGTCCTGTAACCTTCTGGATGTTGAAGCTGTCGTCTGCGATAATGATGGTCATATGACTGTAGAGACGACGAATACTGTCGATCAACACCTGGAGTTTGTCGTAACGAAGGAAGGTTTTAGTGATGATGGTGACGGAGGAGTTCAGATCTGGAACACACAATGATTAACTGATGGTCATTGATCATTTACTACTGATTATTGATGAATTATTACTGGTTATTGATTATCCTGTTCTGTAAGGGTCAGCTGGTGGACTGGTGGTGCAGCGGTTAGCACTGCTGGTGTAGCGGTTAGTACTGCTGGTGTAGGTGTTAGCACTGCTGGTGTAGCAGTTAGCACTGCTGGTGTAGGGGTTAGCACTGCTGGTGTAGCGGTTAGCACTGCTGGTGTAGCGGTTAGCACTGCTGGTGTAGGGGTTAGCACTGCTGGTGCAGTGGCTAACGCTGGGGGTGCAGCGGTTAGCACTGCTGGTGTAGCGGTTAGCACTGCTGGTGTAGGGGTTAGCACTGCTGGTGTAGCGGTTAGCACTGCTGGTGTAGCAGTTAGCACTGTTGGTGTAGGGGTTAGCACTGCTGGTGTAGCGGTTAGCACTGCTGGTGTAGCGGTTAGCACTGCTGGTGTAGCAGGAAGTTGAGTTGGTTTGGTCAGTCACCCAGAGCTTCTCTCGAGCACGTCCTCCCACTGTATCCAATGCTCCTGGGATCGTAGCCCCGCCCCTTTATTAAACAGTCTTTTTCAACTGTCTCCATTACTGACCAAGGAACTTCCTGCTGCCGTGGTTCACCTCCTACCCACACCAAGCAATTTGAAGATCTAGGGAAAAGAACAAGAGGCATCCTGAACAGCTGCCCAAAAGCTGTCACACATGGATGGTACAGGTGGGGACGGTACAGGTGGGGACATGTCCTCACCAAGGCTGTCAAGTGGGTTGAACGACAGAAAAGCAACACCACCTGTGATGACCTCGGACCTCCTGTAAGTCTTTTATTTTTTGAGTCTGTCATTGTCTGGGCTTTTATTTTGTTATGTGGGTTCATGTCACTTAATGTTGTCCTGCCCCGCGTTAAGGTTCCCTCCTGTGGAACACCTGTCTGCTCAGTATATCTTCCCTCCTGTGTCTTCACTACGTCTGCTGTTTCTCCATTCAACTTATGAGTTCTCACTTCTGGTTCGTGGTATCTGCTCGTCCCCTATCTGTCTGTGTTGTGGAATTTTCCCGTGTATGACCCCTAACCTGGATTCCAGACCTGGGTTCGGCCTTGCCCCCGTGGATACGACGCCCTCCCTGCTTCTTGGATGGAGCTGAGCCGTACTGTGCACTTGGACACTGATTCCCATCTCTCTGATTGCCCAGTTTTGGAACTTGTCTGACCCTGGTTCCTCTTAGTAGATGTTCCTCCTGCTGCCACTAACCCCCTGACGGGGGTTCCAGAGGTAGAGTCGCACATAATTACATAATCAATAAATATTCCGAGTCGGAGAGTCAGCTTTTGGGTTCTAACATTTCCCATTAATGTGATACCACCAAGGTCCATTGATAGGACACTAAGGTTCTGGCCCGACAGTCCACCATCTGCAACTGTGGGTGGAGCTTAGGAAGACGTTGGTCTTTCATATGTAGGTAGTAGACCGCACTCTCTGACCAGATCCTTCTTTCTCGGAGGAAACTCGCCGTTCCCTGGGAAAACAGGCTCGACACATGTCACCAGGGAGAGATGGTTAAGGACAGAGACATAAAGGACACCCTCACAGGGTGGGAGGACACCCTCTACCCAATCGAGGTCAGTGCTCGAGATGCAGTTTCCATCAGGAGGGGTGACATGCACCTGTGGGGTGGGGGGCCCCAGGGTTAGCCACGGCGCTGTCATCAACAACATGTTTGAGCAACAATAGAACGTGACTTCATTCTGCTTTTACCTTTTCCCATGTCGAACAGAACTGGAACCTGAGGCTGTTTGATGACGACTGGAAACACAGCTTTGTGTTCCTCGAACTGGAAAACAACTGAAAACACAAACAAGTGTAAATACAAACAACTGAAAACACAAACAAGTGTAAATACAAACAACTGAAAACACAAACAAGTGTAAATACAAACAACTGAAAACACAAACAAGTGTAAATACAAACAACTGAAAACACAAACAAGTGTAAATACAAACAACTGAAAACACAAACAAGTGTAAATACAAACAACTGAAAACACAAACGTTTTCTCTCTCTCTCTCTCTCTCTTTCTCAAATCAAATCAAATCAAAAGGTGCTTTATTGGCATGAAAAATGTTTACATTAATATTGCCAAAGCGCAGAGAACACAAAAACAAATATCACAGAATATAGACAATATAAAATTAAAAAGTAGTAATAATTATATAAATAACAAGTAAAATAGAATAAATATAAAAATAGAAATAGAAAACAACTTTGTAAACCGGTGAGGAAATGTGTCGTTGTGTGCTGAGTACAATAATATATTGTACATTTAAAATGGCTACTGTAGTTAAATATACATATATATGTACACACACGCATATACCCACACACATACCTACACGTACATGTGTATATGTACATATACGCATGTACGTGTAGGTATGTGTGTATATATGTACATATATACACACATACATACACGTACATGCGTATATGTACATATATACACACATATATACACGTACATGCGTATATGTACATATATACACACATACCTACACGTACATGCGTATATGTACATATATACACACATACATACACGTACATGTGTATATGTACATATATACACACATACATACACGTACATACGTATATGTACATATATACACACATACATACACGTACATACGTATATGTACATATATACACACATACCTACACGTACATGCGTATATGTACATATATACACACATATATACACGTACATGCGTATATGTACATATATACACACATACCTACACGTACATGCGTATATGTACATATATACACACATACATACACGTACATGTGTATATGTACATATATACACACATACATACACGTACATACGTATATGTACATATATACACACATACATACACGTACATGTGTATATGTACACATATACACACATACCTACACGTACATACGTATATGTACATATATACACACATATATACACGTACATGTGTATATGTACATATATACACACATACCTACACGTACATGTGTATATGTACATATATACACACATACCTACACGTACATACGTATATGTATATATATACACACATATATACACGTACATGTGTATATGTACATATATACACAAATACCTACACGTACATGCGTATATGCACATATATACACACATACATACACGTACATGCGTATATGTACATATATACACACATACATACACGTACATGCGTATATGTACATATATACACACATACATACACGTACATGTGTATATGTACATATATACACACATACATACACGTACATGTGTATATGTACATATATACACACATACATACACGTACATGTGTATATGTACATATATACACACATATATACACATATCTATATTTATACACACACGTACATTCCTCACCATGGTCAGTATGATCAATATGATCAATAACGGTGTCATAACACCCTGTAGCTTCACCCACTGTCTCTCAGGTTGTGACACAACAGGATGTACCTGGCTGCAGATCTGGCTACTGGTCCGGAACCTCCTCCCAGAACCACCTGCAGCTGATCTGCCTCCTCTAGGTCCTGGAACTCTGGGATCCAGAGCTCCAGCTCCTTGAAAAATGCCCTTGGTTCTGACTCATACTTTGGGCATTTCAGGAGAAAGTGCACCTCTGTCTCCACCTCGTCTGTCGTGCAGTGACCACATATCCGTTGCTCTTTTGGCGACCAGGACTTTTTGTGTCTCCCCTTTTCTATGTCCAGACTGTGGTCACTGAGCCTGTACTTGGTGACGATCTGTCGCTGCTTTCTATCTCTGACAGTAGAGAGATATTCTTCACATTTATCATTTGTTTTTAGGGCCCGATAGACTTCTAGTTTGTTTTGAGTTTTGATTTGTGCGTTCCAATGTTCCAGATAGTTGCTCTTGCTTTGTTTTACAGCCTGATTGATGGAGAACTTTGTTAGGAAAGCATTGCTGGGCTGAGTCTGGTTACTGTTGGTATTTGTTAGTGGGTTAGTGAGACTCAGAACCAGCTGCTTCAGGGGACTCTTTGCGGGGTTCAGTTCTTGGGTTTTCAGAGCTTTAAAGTGTAATGTGTCCGTTAGGCTCGTGTTTAGGTGCATCCATATCTCTCTCTCTCTCTCTCTTTATCTCTCTCTGTGATCTGCCTTTGTTTTTTTTTGTTTTTTTTTTGTCTGCATTTTTTCTCATTGTTTAACACCACAGAGAGGGTGTCAACATTGTTTGAGATCCATGCATTTTTTAGTCTTGCAGCCAAATATTTTAATATTTAGTGCATGTGTGTGACCATCACCGGTCCTCCCTGAAAGCTGAGCAGACATCCTTTATTAGAACTCTCTATTATAAGCCAGGGAGGGCAGTGCTACACCTCAGTGATGTGTGGGGGAAACAAAGACTGGACAGGACGAACAGGATGAACAGGGAAAGAAGTTAATAGGCGGTGCTATTGCAGTTAAAAGATTGTAAGGTGGTGTGTTATTCCCAACTATTAACTGTCCATCAATAAAAATAAATAAATCGAAAAAAGAGAAGAAAACCAAAACAGCACAAAAGAAAAAGAGAGTCAATAAATAAATAATTAAACAAAAACGGTACTGAACATCATAGTTGTGGATGACTTGATAGTGTAAAATAGAATGCAATAGAATAGAACAGAATAGGCCAGAAGGGGACACTAGTGCAAGAAGAGAATGAGTTTAGGGTAGAAATCCTGGAGAGATTCTCAGCACATTCTGGCGGGTCCCATTATTCACTGAAATGGAACTCAGCAGTATCTGGCAAGACCCGATCAAACATGCAAGTGTGAAGGACCCCGAAGCCCAGAATAGCAATCACGGCAAGGCAGGGCCAAGCTAACAGGGCACCCCCCATCCCGGGTCGTAGGAGCCACAGGGTGCCGCCCCCAGAGAGCCGCCGGGGCCACCGTGAACGACGCAAACCCGAGGAACAAGAGGGAGCAGCTACAAACCCCCCCAGCACACCAAGGCCGACCCAGATGGCCCGGGGCACGAAGACCCACCCGCCACCCCAACCCCACCCCCACCACCCCAGCCCCCACCAAACCCCCCAACCCCCCCACCCGACCTGCCCGACCCCCCCCCCCCCCCCCCCCCCCCCCGAGGGGGCCGACGGCCCCACACAGCCACGAGGCCAGACACAGGGGCCGAGCGGCCCCCCGAAGGGGAGGCACCCAGCATATCATGACGCGGGCCGCCACTGGGAGCCGGCCAGAAGATAATGGGGCCGGGAACCGATGTGAGCCCAGAGGGCAAAAAAAGGGCAGTGTGGTGGGGCCCGGCGACACCAACAGGGAGGCATCCCGCACACCCACCGCACCGGCCCCAGGCGAGCGCAGTATACCCACGGCCCCCGCCCCCCGCAATGCGTCCCAACACCCCCCCAGGACAGAGCCACCACACGCCATCAGCCCGCAATACAGCCACAGCGGCCACCAGAACGGCCAATCCAGCCCCAGCAGCCCCCCAAGAGCCATCGCACCAGCTTGGACCTGACAGGGAAGCAGGAGAACCCCCCCCCCCGACCACAGCCCCAAGGTCCCGGGGACCCCCAGCCACAGCAACACAGATGGTTGTCCACCCCCGCAACCCCATAGCCACAAGGGGGCCGGGTCCCACCAGCGAGGCCATATTAGTGAAGACCCCCCCCATTATTCCCTATTAATATGTCTCCAGATCCCTGACTGGAGACATTATCCCTGCACCGTGATAGTGTAACCCTGAGTGTCATGTAGTGCATTAAAAGTGGAGAGGCTGGGTGAGGCATCCAGGGGGCAGGCCAGAGGGCCACAGAGGATGGCTACTCTGTAGCCTGCCCTGGCCCAAGTTCCCCGAGCCGTCCCAGACCTACTCCTAAGGTGTGAATGTATGTGGTGCATTAAAAAGAAATTAGAGAGCAGGGGAGGCAAGCAGGGGGGGGGGGGTGATGGGGAAGAGACAAGGCCGTAGAGCCCTGCCATCTGCCCCACCACCGAGCCCATCCCCCCCCCCCCCCCCCACCCGCCCTCGAGGCCCTAACTGTTGTGTCCCTATATGTGCCTAAAGGTAGCTATATACAGTGAGGTGTGAAGTGTGTGAAGTGCGCAGTAAGAGGCAGTCTGGTGTGGGTCCGGCCCATTAGGACAGAGCAGCGGGGGAGACAGGTAGTGAGACCACCAGTACTGATGCAGAGGGCCCCCAGAGCCCCGAGGCCAGAGGCCAAGGTGGGCCCACCTGAACCCGACTGGCCCAGCCAGCACTAAAACTCCCAGGAGTCGCAGCGCTAGACCAGTGCCCCAGCAGACACCGCAGTCCCACCATGGGCCAGCCGTATGTAGCACCCTGCCCCGGAGGGAGGGGCAGGCCGCACCACCTGGAAGCGAGGGCCACGAGCCCCCACGCCCACCCCAGAGCCAGCACGTCCGGGACACAGGGCGCCCACCCCGCAGCACCCCCGAACACCCCCCCAGTACCACCCCACCACTCCCCTGGACCGCCCCTAGACCCTGACAGAAGCCCCCAGCCAGCAGAAGCTAATCTCCAGTGGCGGCCCACAGGCAAGTGCCGAGGCCTGTGTCTGGACTAGCCAGAGCCACCCCCCCAGAGAAACCACCCGGCCCCCACCCCAGCCCCCCAGGCAGCGGAGGGCCCCCAGCCCCCCCAGGGGAGGGAGAGGGACGAGGACGAGCGGCCAGGCAGGAGAGGAGGGAGGAGGAGGGAAGCAGAGCAGGAAGGGACAGGGGGGAGACCGAAGGGCCGACCCACCCCAAGCCCCAGGGCCAGCCAGGGCGCCCCAGAAGCGATCAGCAGCCAACACCCCCAAGACCCCGGGAGAGCGCACAGACCCAGCAGGTCCAGGGCTCAAAGGGAGAGACACCGGGAACAACCACCCCCAGGCAGAGGGGCCCGAGCCATGCCGGCCCCACGGAGCCAGAGAGCGATCCCAAGAGCGGTAGGAAGGGACACCCCTAGTGCATGCACAAAGCCTTGAGGTCCATGGTGCCATCCTACTTAAAAAGGTAGAGGGTTAATAAACTGAAATAAAGCAGAGAAAAGTCAAACCATTCACACAGACAGAATAATGATTACAATTTTATGAAGGAAATGACATACGCTCACATACAAGCGGAGGATATAGATTAATATTTATAGATTTGATAAATGGAGACCATTTTTCTTTGAAGGAGTCCAATAGTTTTTTTCTAATAGCAGATATTCTCTCTAGTCAAATGTATTCTGTGAGGAGGTTCAGCCAATGGATGATGTTGAGGACTTTCTTATCTTTCCAGTTAACTAAAATAGTTTTCTTGGCGATGGCGATAGCTGCAAGTGTGGGCTGGATATAAATATGTGGAAGGGCTGTTTGTGTTAGATCACCAATCAGGCAAATATTTGGGGAATGCGGAATCCCGCAGTCCAAAATATTGGAGAGTTTCTGTGTGATTGTTACCCAGAATTAATAGACGGTGTACAAAGCCACAGAGCGTCAAAGTAAGTGTCCGTCATGTTTTGGGTTCATTGTGTACATGTGTGTGAGCGAGAGAAGCCCATTTTATACACTTTATATTGTGTTATATGTGTTTGTGAAGCACCTTAAATTGAATCAATTGTAAGTTGTTGTTTTTAGTCATTTTAAATGTATTTTCACAGATCTGGGTCCAAAAATCAGAGTCAAAAGATTTAGTTAAGTCTTTTTCCCATTTTTGAGTTGGAAGGTGTATAGAGTGTGTCTTTGAGAGTAAACTCTACATTTTTGAAAGGTTCTTTTTATTTCTTGGAGAGAGTTTCACAGTGTATTTAACAAATTCAGGCTGTAGGTGCGTTGGCTGTAAAGTATTCTGAAGCGACAGAATTCTATTTGTAATCGTCTTCTTTACCTGTAGGTACTGAAGAAAATGTCCATTTGTTATTTCAAATGTTTGGAATAAGTTTATATTTGTCCTAAATGTGTTGTCATCCAGAAGGTGATGGAGGTGAGTGACTCCTCTCTCTGCTCATGTGATGAAATAAAGATCTATTTTATTGTTTGTAAAATCAGGGTTGTGCCAGATTGGGAAGAGTAAAGTGGGTTTTAATTGGGAGCCTGTGATTTCCAGTGCTTTCCACCGAGCAGACAAGGTGGAAGCGATCATAGGGTTCTTGAAGCAGGAATGATGTTTAAGGGCAGAAGTGATAAAGGGAAGGTCAGAGATTTTAATCTGGTTACAATCTAACTGTTCTAGTTCTAGCCAGGACTTATATTCTTCATGTGGATGTATCCATTTGGTGAGATATTGTATTTGGTTGGATAAATAATAATTTATGAAGTTGGGAACCTCCAGTCCCCCTTCAGATTTATTCTTCTGGAGGGTAGTCAAACTGATTTTAGCCTTTTTATTCTTTGAGTAGAATTTACCGATAGCAGAGTCTAACGATTGGAACCACTTTGATGCGGGTTTAAATGGAATCATGGAGAAGAGACAGTTGATTTTTGGTAATATTTTCATTTTGACTGTCGCTATACGTCCCAGAAGGGAGATGGGGAGGTTGTTCCAACGCCTCAGATCATCACAGATTTTGTCCAAAAGTGGAGTGAAGTTCAGGTGAACTAATTCTGAGAGTTTGGAGGAAATATTTATGCTCAGATATCTGATATTGGCTTTAGGAAAAGAATAATGCGAGTTTTGAACTGCAGGATTCCACATTTCTGTTAAAGGTAATATAATCGATTTTGACCAGTTGATGGAATAGTCTGAAAGACTTGAGAAGGTTGTGATGAGGTTAAATACTTCCTTTACTGAAGTTTTAGGTTCTTGTAGATAAAGTAAAATGTCATCTGCGTATAGGTTAATTTTATGTTCCGACTCTAGAGTGCAGATACCTTTGATATCGGTGTTCTGACGTACAGCTGTTGCTAATGGTTCGATAAAAATAGCAAACAGTAAGGTAGAGAGTGGACACCCTTGTCTCGTACCCCTTTACAGACTGAAGTTTTATGAAGTGATCCCATTAGTGGTGACTGTAGCCTTGGGTGAGTTGTACAGAGTTGATACCCACTGTATGAACGATTCTCCGAAGCCAAATTTGTGGAGCACAGCAAAGAGAAAGGACCAATTAACTTTGTCAAAGGCTTTTTCTGCGTCTAGCGACAAAACAATAGCTATTTTGTTGTGGCGTTGCGTCAAGGAGATTAGATTTAGAAGTCTTCTGATATTGTTGGTGGAGTGTCGGCCTTTTATAAATCCTGTTTGATCGCTGTGGATTATTGACGGGATGATTTCCTCCAGCCTAGAGGTGAGAGCTTTTGAGATAATTTTGATGTCTGTGTTGATTAGTGACAGAGGTCGATAGCTAGAGGGAAGCGTAGGATCTTTGTCTGGTTTCAATAATAATTTAATTGCAGCTGTATTCATGTGCGGACTGATATAACTGTGATCTGCCTTTGGATATTTTTGGTTATTAAAATGTTGTTGTACCCAATCTGGTATTGTGGTTGTATTGATGACATTTGGAAAATACACAATGCTGTGATTGGACTTGGTTTATATAAATCATTTGTATTGTAATAGTATATTACACACTGGTTAATAGTATAGTTATGATTGTGATGTCATGACTTTACAATAAGAGGCAAAGAAAACTTTAATCATAATTTCTTCTCTAAGTATATATTAACACATTCTGAATATCACATCTTTATACATTAATTAATGGTATGTTAATCATTAATATATCATGACTCATATAGTGACTCAAAAGATTTAGCTAAGTAATAAGTTAATTCATCATGAATATGACTTGTAGAAAACAGTAGACCAGGGGCTGAGTCCAGCAGAGGGGTAAGTAGACCACGGCCAACAGGTGACAGATATGAAGGTTGGAAGACCCCGTCCTAGTTTTAATTCACCATAAATCAGATATTACTCCATCATTACTCATGCACCCTTCACTAAAGTCTGATTCATATATAATTGGATTGATAGCTATCAGCAGTGTTAATACATGATATATTAACAACATGAATTAACAGCAGTGTTAATACATGATATATTAATAGTGACTCATAATATATTAATCATTAGTTCATACATGAGTCATATGTTAATTCATCATGAATCAGACCATGATTCCATCATTATTCATGTACACTTATTGTAAAGTGTTACCTTTAGATGTGTGTATATGTATGTGTATGTGTGTATATGTATGTGTATGTGTGTATATGTATATGTATGTGTGTATATGTATATGTATGTGTGTGTATTTGTATGTGTATATGGAGGTGTATGCCCCGAACTGAGGAATGACATCAAAGCCTTGCAGAAGACCATCCGAGACAAGGACAAGATAATCGAGTCATTGGAACAAAGAATCGATGAAATGGAACAATACTCGAGGCTCGAGGATGTGATCATCAGCGGTTTGAATGTGAAGCCCAGATCATACAGCGCTGCGATTGCGGGTAGAAGTGACAGCGAGGACGCGCCGCCCGTGGAGCTGCAGTCAATCGAAGAGCAAGTCATCCAGTTTCTTGATTCAAAGCGCATCAACATAGATCCAAACAACATTGTGGTTTGCCACACGCTCCTGCGGAAGGACCGAGATGCAAAACCACCTATTATCGTCCGCTTCTGGAATCGAAAACATAAAGACGATTTGATGAGACAAGGGAAGAAGCTCAAGGGAACTGACATCTACATGAACGAGCACCTGACAAAGCGAAACGCAGAGATTGCCAAAACGGCCCGAGCCCTGAGGAGACAGAACAAAATCATAAATACCTGGACCAGGAACTGCAAGGTAATGATCAAGCTGAACGGGGACACACCAGAACGAGCCAAAGTAATTACGGTAAGATCTATCAAACAACTCGACACATACAAATAAGCCTGATGTGGCTGCCGGGCTGGCTAGCTACGAACATCAAGTGCACAGACACCCCCGCTCAGACATTCGCTCAAGCTTCACCGTATATGTCAACAGATACGCGTGTAGGCATGAGGGTGGGTGTGCGGGCATATGTGGGGACATGTGTGGTCTTTACGGTGGTTATATGTGCGTGTGTGCGAGCTTGTAAGGTGGACGAAGACAAGTTTGGGTCCGTTCGGTCGCGTGTGTATGCGTGTAGAACCGCAAATCGCAATCTCAGATGGGAAGTGACATTGAGAAATAACTATTTCAAAGAAGATGAATCCTGGTGATGAAGAAATTGTGTTCCCTTTCAGGGACACAGAAGATCATGAACTTGAAACTTCTGACACTGTCAGTAGAGGTGCTTCCACACATGAACTGTACTTGGCCTATGAGAACCTTCATTTGAAAACATTTGATCACATGGAATACAAAATGCATGATTTAGAAAACAGAATGGATCCTGATAGCAATTTTATTAACAACATACATAACAGATGTGAATACTACACTGATGAACAACTCAAGCGTGCTAAGACTGAAGGAGAATTGTCACTAATACACTATAATGCAAGGAGTCTTTACAATAAATACTCAAAAATTGAGAAATATTTAAGTCAATTCAGCAAATGTATTATATTTGCTATTATATGTATAAATTATTGCTGTATCTGAAACCTGGCTTAATAAAGACAAGGGCTATAATGTTGGCTTGGTAGGATATGAGTTATTCAAAACAGATAGAACCTACAACAAATCAGGAGGTGTTGCAATGTATGTTGACACCGCACTAAAGTGTAATGTGGTTCCATCGATGACAACCGCCATTGATGGAATTATGGAATGTTTAACAATCGAAATTGACGTAGCAGACTCTAATAATATTATTATCAGTTGTATATAAAGAACACCTGGCTCTTGTCTAGATATATTTAATAAAAAACGACATGTTTACAAATACTAGCAACAAAATACACATACTTTGCGGGGACTTTAATGTGTTGGCCGGAGCTGAGAGCTGTCAATATAAGAGGGAGGGAAAACACCCCGGTGGAGTCCTTCTCCTCCTTCACTACCAGACAGTTTGACAGCGTGTTCGAGAATTTGAGACTTTAGGCTAGTAGATTAATGTGTGTAGGTATTTTGGGTAACGTAGGGGAGAGTAACTGGGTGTGTTTGTTTTTCTCCTGTTTCTCCGTTAGGACGTTTAGTTAGCTGTGTAAATATTTTATTTTCTTAGAGGTAGACTAGTTGCATTTCATTTATAAGGGGGTTTTGTTTGTTGTTTTCCTTTTATTTGTTACTTCTCCCTGAGGTAATGGTTTGTTTTGATTGAGATTTTGGTCGATGTAATTAGTAATTAAAACCTTTGAAATTTATCCTCTGTTTTCCGTTTTTTTTTTTTTTGTATTGATCCTGCTGCTAGTGGGAGAGGAGTGGGAGTTTTATGTTGCACTCAGTACCCCTAGACTGGGTCGTAACACTGAGGGAGAGAAGGAAGAGTTGTGGCCGAGAAAGTAGACAGAGGAAATAACTGAGGATTGGAGCTGGTGTGGAGTGACAATTTGGATAGCCTCTGTTTTGGAACAGTTTAATTGTAAAAAGTTTTTGCTCATCCAAGCCTTAATCTCCTCCAGGCAGGAGTCCAGTTGAGTGACAGAAGATGAGGGGGTGGAGGAGGGAGTGACCTTTAGGTATAGTTGAGTGTCGTCACCATAGCAATGGAATTGAATCCTATGCTAGCTGACGACACGACCGAGAGGGAGCATGTAGATGGTGAAGAGGGTTGGACCGAGGACAGAGCCCTGGGGGACCCCACAGGTGACAGTGTTAGGGTAAGATTTAGCATCCCCCAGGGCTACGAACTCGGTCCTTCCCGTGAGGTATGATTTAAACCATTGAAGCGCATTTCCAGTGATGCCAACGTCATGTTTGAGACGGTGAAGGAGGATGTGGTGATCAACTGTATCAAATGCAGCAGAGAGGTCGAGAAGGATGAGGAGGGAGGTGGAGCCGGAGTCAGCGGTCATCAGGAGGTCATTTGTGACTCTGATGAGAGCGGTCTCTGTGCTGTGGGCGGGGAAGAAACCGTATTGGAATTTTTCATATAGGTTATTGAGTTTAAGATGGTTGTGGAGTTGAATGGAGATGATTTTTTTTAGTATTTTAGAGATGAAGGGGAGGTTGGAGATGGGTCTGTAATTTGACAGAGGTTCGGGATCTAGAGTGGGCTTTTTGAGGAGGGGCTTGATTATGGCTGTTTTGAGGCTAGTAGGAACATGACCGGTTTGAAGGAAGAGATTTATTATGTTAGTGATGAGATGGCTGAGGGAGGGGCAATGAGCTTTAAGCAGAGGGGAGGGGAGGGGATCGAGGGAGCATGTGGATGGTTTGGATTTACCAATGACCTTCTCGACCTCCTGCTGCACTGTGGGGTAGAAGTGAAATAGTTGTGTGGTGGGTGTGGTGTCATGTGATGGGATGAAACTATTAGTGGGGGAGAGAGATGCGCGGATGTTGTGTATTTTGGAGGTGAAAAAGTCCATGAATTTATTGCACTGTGTGATTGTTTGGTTATGGTGTGGTGAAGTCTGAGGTTTTAGCAGGTGTCATCCTATTCCTTTTGGACTTTTGTAAAATGCATGATAATAACAAATGCACTTTTTTTCTTTTCTTTATTTATATTTTTTCTTTTGCAGTGTGATCATTATTATCTGTTTTTATTTTGTTTTGTCTTTTAAATTGAGTTCAAATAAAGACTAACAATCAATCAATGTGTCTATATGTACGTGTATTTGTGCATATGTATGTGTATAAGTGTGTATGTATATGTGTGTATTTGTATGTGTATGTATGTATGTGTATACGTGTATATGTATATGTGTGTATTTGTATGTGTATGTATGTATGTGTGTACGTGTGTAGATAGATAGATAGATATAAACTTTATTTATCCCCAAGGGGAAATTCAGGTTCCAGGCAGCACAGACACAACACAGTACACACAGTACACACAGTACACACAGTACACACAGTACACACAGACAGTGTATGATGTGAATGTACTACAAAATAAAAACATAAAACTAAAATAAAAGCAATACAAAAGAAGAAGGACCTACACAAGTGCTAGGGAGGATAGTAATGTGTCGGTCAATATAAATAAATAAATAAATAAATAAATATAGGCACTATGTAGCAAAATGGGCCAGTACAGCGAGTGCAGGATTTAAAGTGCCTAGTGCAAAAGGTCCAGGTAGCAGCTAGTAATGTACATGTATGTTTATGTGTATTTGTGTATATGTATGTATTTGTATGTGTGTATATCTACGTGTGTGTGAGTGTGTGTGTATATGTATATATATAAAAAAAAAATGTTCCTCTCGCCCCACCTAGGTGGTGTCTCCTTCAGATTCGGGTCCTCTACCAGAGGCCCCTCCCACCTGGGCGGTGTCTCCTTCAGACTCGGGTCCTCAACCAGAGGCCCCTCCCACCTGGGCGGTGTCTCCTTCAGACTCGGGTCCTCTACCAGAGGCCCCTCCCACCTGGGTGGTGTCTCCTTCAGACTCGGGTCCTCTACCAGAGGCCCCTCCCACGTGGGCGGTGTCTCCTTCAGACTCGGGTCCTCTACCAGAGGTCTGGGAGCCTGAGGGTTCTGTGCAGGATCTTAGCTGTTCCTAACAATGTTCTCTTTTGGACACAGATCTCTGATGTTGTTCCTGGTATCTGCTGGAGACATTGTCCCAGCTTGGGGGTCACTGCCCCTAGTGCCCCCATCACTACTGGTACCACTGTTGCCTTCACACTCCACATTTTCTCTAACTCCTCTTTCAGCCCTTGGTATTTCTCTTCTCTTCTCATGTTCTTTCTTTCTCATGTTGCTATCACTGGGGACTGCTACATCTATCACCACCACTGTCTTCTCATGTTTATCCACCACCACTATGTCAGGCTGATTGGCCATCACCATCTTGTCAGTCTGGATCTGGAAGTCCCACAGGATCTTGGCCTGTTTGTTCTCTGTCACCTTTGGGGGGTTCTCCCATCTTGACCCTTGACCTCCAGTCCATACTCTTTACAGATGTTCCTGTACAGTATGTCCTCTACCTGGTTATGTCTCTCCATGTATGCCTTACCTGCCACCATCTTACACATGCTGTGATGTGCTGGACTGTTTCAGGGGCTTCTCTACACAGCCTACACCTGGGGTTTTGTCTGATGTGGTAGACCCCGGCCTCTATTGCTCTGGTGTTCAGGGCTTGTTCTTGTGCAGTCATGAGTAGTGTCTCTGTGCTGTCCTTTAGTCCAGCCTTTTCCAGCCACTGGTATGTCTTTTCCATATCAGACACTTCCTCAATTTGTCGATGGTACACGCCATGCAAGGGTTTGTCCCTCCATGATAGCCCCTCTGGTTCCTCGACTTTACTGGGCTTTTGTTGGCTCAGGCATTCACTTAGCAGTTGGTCATTGGGGGCCATTTTATTTTATATATATATATATATATATATATATATATATATATATATATATATATATATATATATATATATATATATATATATGGGAGCATCTGGGAGAAGGAGGTAACACATAACACCAATGCCCAATGGCTGACAGACTTACAGGCAGAGCACAGCCAACTCCCAGAACAAGACCCAGTAGTCATCACACTAGCAGACATCCAAACCAGAGTGTCCAAAATGAAGAGCTGGACAGCACCAGGGCCCGACATGATTCATACCTACTGGCTTAAGAAACTGACAGCACTCCATGAACGCCTAGCAGCACAGATGAACCAGCTGCTAATATCGAGAAACCACCCAGAGTAGCTAACCCAGGGCCGGACAGTCCTGTCAAGATGGTTATGGCCAATCAGCCTGACATAGTGGTGGTGGATAAACATGAGAAGACAGTGGTGGTGATAGATGTAGCAGTCCCCAGTGATAGCAACATGAGAAAGAAAGAACATGAGAAGAGAAGAGAAATACCAAGGGCTGAAAGAGGAGTTAGAGAAAATGTGGAGTGTGAAGGCAACAGTGGTACCAGTAGTGATGGGGGCACTAGGGGCAGTGACCCCCAAGCTGGGACAATGTCTCCAGCAGATACCAGGAACAACATCAGAGATCTGTGTCCAAAAGAGAACATTGTTAGGAACAGCTAAGATCCTGCGCAGAACCCTCAGGCTCCCAGACCTCTGGTAGAGGACCCGAGTCTGAAGGAGACACCGCCCACGTGGGGCGAGAGGAACATTTTATATATATATATATATATATATATATATATATATATATATATATATATTTCTCTTCTTTCACAAGAGGCATTTGTAGAATAAACAAGTGAATTGAATCTTACCCAGGTCTCCAGTGTTGACATGGTAACTTGTGGATCTGTACAACACCTTGGACAGAAGGTTGTTTATGAAGTGCAGGTTTTTTGACTGGATGGTCAGAGTCCTTTCACCATTTCCTGTTATTTCAAAAACACTTCCTGTCAGTGACATCGCACTGTTTACTATCTTTTACTGTAATTGGGTTTTTGCTTCACAGTATTTTAATGTACAGTGTGTTCTGTACCGCAATTGGTCCTAATTAGTTATCATTGGTCTTAATGAACTCTTTATAAAAATGTCGTCTGGTTCCAGTCGTATCCAGGATGTGCTTGAAGATTTCTGGTCAAATATTTCAGTGTTTTGATAACACTAGTGTTTGACACCTGTTCAAATCTATTTACTCTTCACCATCTCCCAAAAGTGTTATTACAGATGTTATTACAGATGTTATTATAAATGTTATTACAGATGTTATTATAAATATTATAAATGTTATTACAGATGTTATTATAAATGTTATTACAGATGTTATTATAAATGTTATTACAGATGTTATTATAAATGTTATTACAGATGTTATTATAAATATTATAAATGTTATTACAGATGTTATTATAAATGTTATTACAGATGTTATTATAAATGTTATTACAGATGTTATTATAAATGTTATTACAGATGTTATTATAAATGTTATTATAAATGTTATTACAGATGTTATTATAAATGTTATTACAGATGTTATTATAAATGTTATTACAGATGTTATTATAAATGTTATTACAAATGTTATTACAAATGTTATTATAAATGTTATTACAGATGTTATTATAAATGTTATTACAAATGTTATTACAAATGTTATTATAAATGTTATTACAGATGTTATTATAAATGTTATTACAAATGTTATTATAAATGTTATTACAGATGTTATTATAAATGTTATTACAAATGTTATTACAAATGTTATTACAGATGTTATTATAAATGTTATAACAAATGTTATTACAAATGTTATTATATATGTTATTATATATGTTATTACAAATGTTATTACAAATGTTATAACAAATGTTATTACAA
>CM035790.1:0-30000 GCA_020466265.1 Siphamia tubifer | reverse complement strand
AGAAAGCAGGAAATTAAATACAATATGAACAATGCAAATGTGAATAAATAAGTAAAGTGACAGTCATGAAGGGGGTAATGTGAAGAGAGGACTCAGATGCTCAGTGCTGAAGGGAGAACAGATTTAATAAAAACTGAAACAAAATTACAACATATATGGTCAAAAAACAAAACCTAGAGTAGATCAGCCTGAGTCTGTCGTGGTGAAAGAAATGTCCATGTTATGGTGACAAGGAAAATGGCTGAGTGTCCGGGTTGTGGAGGGGATAAACTGAATGGTCCTGCACTGGCAACTGCAGCCTCACTGCTTATATAGTTACAGATCAGCAACGACTTACAACTGTGCAGTGCTCGACAGGATGTGACAAACACAGGAAAAATCACGCATTAAATCTAATGTTCTATCGTAGTAGCCTAGCCACACTAGCTCCTCCTAGCATCAGTAAATCTAATGTTCTATCGTAGTAGCCTAGCCACACTAGCTCCTCCTAGCATCAGTAAATGTAATGTTCTATCGTAGTAGCCTAGCCACACTAGCTCCTCCTAGCATCAGTAAATCTAATGTTCTGTCGTAGTAGCCTAGCCACACTAGCGCTTCCTAGCATCAGTAAATGTAATGTTCTATCGTAGTAGCCTAGCCACACTAGCTCCTCCTAGCATCAGTAAATCTAATGTTCTGTCGTAGTAGCCTAGCCACACTAGCTCCTGCTAGCCTCAGTAAATCTCACATTCTATGTTAGTAGCTTAGCCATGTTAGCTCCTCCTACTGTCAGTAAATCTACTGTTCTATCGTAGTAGCCTAGCAACGCTAGCTCCTCCTAGCGTCAGTTAATCTAAAGTTCTATTGTAGTAGCCTAGCCACACTAGCTCCTGCTAGCGTCAGTAAATCTAATGTTCTATCTTAGTAGCCTAGACAAACTAGCTCCTGCTAGCGTCAGTAAATCTAATGTTCTATCTTAGTAGCCTAGACAAACTAACTCCTCCTAACATCAGTAAATCTAATTTTCAAACATAGTAGCCTAGCCACACTACCTTCTCTTAGCGTCAGTATATATAATGTTCTATCGTATTAGCTTCACCACACTTGCTCCTCCTGTTAGCTTTAGTAAATCTAATGTTTTATGTTAGTAGCTTAGCCACGCTAGCTCCTCCTACTGTCAGTAAATCTATTGTTCTATTGTAGTAGCCTAGCCACACTAGCGCCTCCTAGCATCAGTAAATCTAATGTTCTATCGTAGTAGTCTAGTTTCACTCAATGTAACTTTTGTCTAGATTTCCCTGAAACTGGTCGACCAATCACAGTGAAGTATAGAGTCAGAGGGCGGGCCTAACAAAGTGACACTTTGTAAGCAACACAAGCGTAAACAACCATAAAAGAAGAACAACAGGTGTAGATTTCCTTTTATCACAGATGAGTGAACAATGTGAGAAAACGTCAACAATCTTTAAATTCTTTTTACAGAAGCGACAACAGTCGTTCAGCTCCATAATCCACCATTTTGTTTAGTCATTCCTAACTTTCTCCAGACTCCTCTGTCAAAATTCCGGCGCTCTAACTACGTCATCCTAAAGATTACACTGATTGGTTGTAGTACCATATTTTTGCATACAGAAGATTTGAAAGACAACCTTTTAGCCCCGCCTCCTCTGACTATGAAGCATCACTAGACCCATATATGGAGTGAATAGAAATAGCACTGCTAGGCTAGGCTAGGCTAGGTTAAGTTAAGGCTCTAATAACAAAAAAACAGCGTTGTCTTTTAACTGGATTATTGACAGTAGCTGACAGTCTATTAGATGATATTCATTGTTTGAAAGGACTATTGTTTTTGTAGCATATAATTGTACCATACCTGTTATGATAGTGGAGGTCAAAGGTCGTACTGTAAAGCCCTGGATGGGATACTGCAATGGAGAGTTAGCTGAAGCTAGCAGCAGTGTGGTTAAGACAGAGTTCTTCCTGTTGAAGGAATAAAAGTCAGAAAGTCAAGGAATGTTGAGCCACATTTTACAACTGGAAAAGCACTGAGAGCAAAACTACCGCCAAGGCAGACCTCCCCCCTTTGTACGAAGAGAGGTCCACCAAGGAGGTCATGTTTTCACTAGAGTTTGTCTGTCTGTTTGTCAGCAAGATTCCTCAAAACGTTAATGATGGATTTTGTTAAATTCACAACCACAATGTACTGCTGAAAAACAGTTCAAAGTGTTCCAGTATCCAGGATCTGTTCCAGATCACCATCAAAATGTAATCATCACTAATAACACATCCTGTAAATGTGATCAAAATCCATTCATAACTTTTTGAGTAATGTTACTGACAGTCAGTCAAACTCCATCAAAAACATAACCTCCTTGGCCTTTGTTTGACTGTTTTATGTTGTAACCAGATTTCCATCCATCAGTTGAAGTAAATGTAACCGTGTGTTGTTTCTGGTGAAAGGAAGAAATATCTGCTGTTCATTTCATATGTGAATCTGTTTGTTACTGTTTATGGACTGAGTCACTTCTATTAAAGCTCCTCCCATTTTCCCCCGTTGCCATGGAAACCAGCCTGTAGTTCCACACGCAGACACACAGAGCTGACTGGAGTAAAGTCTGTTTGAATGTTAAACCATGTCTCTGAACTACTGTGATTTTTGGTAAAAGTGTAAATAATTGTTGAAAACAAAGTTGATGATGAGTGACAGGAGGGTGTGAGGAACAAGTACATGTACTTTTTATGTGTGTACTGTGAAAAATAAGTGAGTTAGAACAATTTGAAAAACACTGAACTCAACATGAGACAGAAATGATTTTTCCAATAGAAGTCTATTGACAGAAATCCCTGACATCATCCCAAACAGGTTCCTGTCATTTCACTTTAAAAAGAGCTAGATCTTCAAACCCTGGTTTGTTTGAATTCTCACAACCATGGCAACATTTGTGGAAAAGATTGTTTGTCTACTATTTATGGTTTTGCCGTGAGGACGAGTTATTGAGACATTTTTCAGCTTAATTTTTTCTTCTCTCGTGCTCTAGCGATGACATCACCCACTGATAAAAAGTCAGATTTTGGTCTTTTCAGGGTGGATTTACTGAGTTCTCTATCGACAACCGTAAATCACACCCTCATGACAATCACATCCTAAAGACACTACAAAAATGACTGTGTTTGAAAGTTTAAATGAAGTCTGTGCCACAAAGTATGAAGAAGCAGGAGTGTTGGAAAAAAAGGACATTTTATTGTCTGTCCCATTAAGAATGAATGGAGTTTTATTTGGTATAATAATGCGAAATCTGTACGACATATCGGTATAATCTCTGGGACAATCTGAAGAATTTTCCTATTTTCTGCAAGACACTACGACGTATCGTTTGGAAGTTATAGCCACGTAAACATGGCCCCATTCATTTCAGATAGACATTTTTGCCTTTTTTTCACATTTTATACGAAATCCGTGCATCACATTGTCAAACTTGATAGAAAGCACATCTTTCGAGACCAGGCCAGACATTTACTGCCCCATTGCAGCAACAGAGCATCGCATCTGGTGAGTGTATTGTTTAAATGAACAACTTCCCTTTTTAACTCCGCTAGCCTAGCTTCCCTTAGCATGGCTAGTTGTTGTTGTTCAGTATTTTCTGCTCAGTGTGTTGTATGTACAGTGAGTCCCTGCCTCCTTTACTGAGGATAGAAGTAGCTGTTGGACATGTAGTTTAGTGTCAGGGTTGGACGACAGGGTTTCTGCGTTAGAAGCACGGCTCTGCAGCTTGGAGGCTAATGCTAGGCCTAGCTATAGCAAGGTAGCTGCAGAGACCGCAGGCCGTGCTATTGCCTTAGGAATGCTAGCGTGGCTCGTACCCCAGCCAGTCCTGTGCAGCCGGGACAGTCCAGGGATCAGTTTGTGACAGTACAGGGGAAGCGTGGTGCTAAACGCAAAAATGTAGCACACCAAGAGCTTCATGTCTGTAATAGGTTCGAACCCCTCGGCACCGCACCGGCTGAACCAGACACTCTGTTCATTGGCAGTTCTATTCTTAGAAGTGAAGCACCCAGCGGTGTCTGTCAGGTGTTATCCACGGGCCAGAGTCGGTGACATCAAAGGAAACCTTAGGCTTTTACAGCAGAGCAGGGCTAGCTTCCGCCACATCGTGATCCATGCTGATGGTAACGATGTCCGACGGAAACAATCAGAGGTTCTTAAAGTGAACGTAGCATCGGTGTGTAAAGTTGCTAAATCGATGTGTAACACCGTAGCGTTCTCTGGACCCCTGCCTAATTTGTCCAGTGATGAGATGTCCTCTAGGTTCTCATCATTTAACCGCTGGTTGTCTAGATGGTGCTCAGAAAACCATGTAGTTTTCATATGTGACGGGTGGTAAATTGTCCCTGTACAGCCACCATATGAATAAACTACACCCAGTTCCACATGTAGCAATTGTGCTATTCCCTATAAAATGTACCGACATGAGATCGTTCCCTCCTGCTGTCTTCCCTGTCTCCTCCTGATGTGTATGGTATGTACAAGTTTAATTGTCATGGATGCAGTGGGTTTTTTAAAAAATGTATTATAGCTGTGTTTTTAGGTTTTATCGCCGCACTGACAACCGTGAGCAGTCAGCTGTTAGACAGCATGGGGCTCAGTGGGCAAAGGATTTTTTCGTACTTTAACATTTTTCATTATTGGTGGTACGTTTTTAAATATTATATTTATGTTTTCCTGATAGGCGTACTGCCACTGCTGTTTTGTTTTGTTTTGTTTGTTCCGTTATTTGTTCCCCTCCAAGAAGGCCAGATTTTAGTTGACAGGGTTTTTTTTAATAACTTCCTTTTCCCTTTGTTCTATGCTACAGGTCTGGTGGGATGGCCGGGCAGTGGAGGGACTAGTGGTCCAGGGTTTTCACTACGCTTCACACTCCCCTGGTTGTGGTAGTATCGTTTTGCATGTTTTATTTATTTCTCTTTCATTCCCTTAGGTTTTTTTTTAGTTTATTTGGTTTTGTGCACTGGTGTAGCACGAAGTAGGGTGAATGCCCTGGCTGTTTTGTCTGCCCCCTGGTGGCCTGGCTGACCTGTAGCATCCCCTTCTTTTTTTCCTTTTGTTCTTTTTTTTGTGTATTTTTTTAAGTAATAAAGAGAGTGATTTTATTGATATCTCTGGCCTAAATCTTTAAATAAATTGTGATCTTGTTGGGATAACTGACTACGCATCCTGATTGTCACTGTGACCATACATTCCTTTCGAACCTGCCTCACCACAAGTCACACATAGATAACTGGTGTGCGTTCTGGGGAAAGCCTGGGCTCATTGGCAGAGATAGCAAACATCCCACTGGGGAAGGTGCCTCTCTCTGAGCACAAAATGTGGCTGCTAAATTTAGCCACGATACTACCCTGGCAACCACGGCCTCCCTTGCTGTTGCTGGGACACTGCCTTGACTTTATACAGCTCCTCCTCCTCCTTCACCACCTCTGAAATTACCAGCAGCTTCTTCCTCTCCTCTTCCAAAGCTCTTGACCACATTTTTGGAGCTGTCCCCCATTGATGAGCTCCAAGGATCGCCCGGTGCTCGAGGCGATTGATGGCCTGATCGACAGCTTGGATTGCTTTCCATTTGTTTCCGGTGCTGATCTGGGGGCGTTGGCATTTCGCAAACAAATGCCTGGTGAGTCTTTGAGTTCAAAAATAAGCCTCACCTTTTTCAGCTGATGGATTTTAGTGAGAGCTTCAGGGTGGTCTTTCCAAAGTGCAGTGAACAAACAATGGGGGAGCCCCAGCAACTCTTTGATAGCATTGTTGGCTTTTGCTTCCAGCTTCACAACAGATGACATCTGGTCAACCCAGAACACGCTGGAGGGATTGTATCTCTCAGCTGTCCTGGGAATGCCTCGGGATTCCCCTGGAGGAACTGGCTGAGGTGGCTGGGGTTAGGGAAGTCTGGGCCTCTTTGCTGGGACTACTGCCCCCACGACCCGGATAAGCGGAAGAAGATGATGATGGCGAGATAAAAAAAAAAATGTTCCTCTCGCCCCACGTGGGCGGTGTCTCCTTCAGGCTCGGGTCCTCTACCAGAGGCCTGGGAGCCTGAGGGTTCTGCGCAGGATCTTAGCTGTTCCTAGCAATGCGCTCTTTTGTACAGAGATCTCTGATGTTGTTCCTGGTATCTGCTGGAGCCATTCTCCCAGCTTGGGGGTCACTGCCCCTAATGGTCCGATCACTACTGGTACCACCGTTGCCTTCACACTCCACATTTTCTCTAACTCCTCTTTCAGCCCTTGGTATTTCTCAAGCTTCTCATGTTCTTTCTTTCTGATGTTGCTATCACTGGGGACTGCTACATCTATCACCACCACTGTCTTCTCATGTTTATCCACCACCACTATGTCAGGCTGATTGGCCATCACCATCTTGTCAGTCTGGATCTGGAAGTCCCACAGGATCTTGGCCTGTTTGTTCTCTGTCATCTTTGGGGGGTTCTCCCATCTTGACCCTGGGACCTCCAGTCCATACTCTTTACAGATGTTCCTGTACAGTATGTCCTCTACCTGGTTATGCCTCTCCATGTATGCCTTACCTGCCACCATCTTACACCCTGCTGTGATGTGCTGGACTGTTTCAGGGGCTTCTCTACACAGCCTACACCTGGGGTCCTGTCTGACGTGGTAGACCCCGGCCTCTATTGCTCTGGTGTTCAGGGCTTGTTCTTGTGCAGCCATGAGTAGCGCCTCTGTGCTGTCCTTTAGTCCAGCCTTTTCCAGCCACTGGTATGTCTTTTCCATATCAGCCACTTCCTCAATTTGTCGATGGTACACGCCATGCAAGGGTTTGTCCCTCCATGATAGCCCCTCTGGTTCCTCGACCTTACTGGGCTTTTGTTGCCTGAGGCATTCACTTAGCAGTTGGTCATTGGGGGCCATTTTCTTGATGTATTCCTGGAGGTTCGCCGTTTCCTCCTGGACAGTAGTTCTGACACTTACTAGTCCTCGGCCCCCTTCCTTTCACTTAGTGTACAGCCTCAGGACACTGGACTTGGGGTGGAACCCTCCATGCATGGTAAGGAGTTTCCTTGTCTTGATATCAGTGGCTTGTATCTCTTCCAGTGGCCAGGATATTATCCCAGCTGGGTATCTGATTACTGGCAGGGTATAGGTGTTAATGGCCTGGATCTTATTTTTGCCGTTCAGCTGACTTTTCAGGACCTGTCTTACCCTCTGTAGGTATTTGGCTGTGGCTGACTTCCGAGCTGCCTCCTCATGATTACCATTTGTCTGTGGGATTCCTAGGTATTTGTAACTTTCCTGCACATCTGTGATATTCCCTTCAGGTAGGTCAACCCCTTCAGTTGTGGTCACCTTTCCTCTTCTAGATATCATCCGCCCACATTTATCTAGTCCCAATGACATCCCAATGTCTTTGCTGTAGATCCGGGTGAGGTGAATTAGGGAATCAATGTCACACTCATTCTTGGCATACAGCTTGATGTCATCCATGTAGAGGAGGTGGTTGATGGATGTTCCACTTCGGAACTGGTATCCGAAGCCACTCTTTGAGATGATCTGGCTGAGGGGGTTTAGGCCTATGCAGAACAGCAGGGGGGACAGAGCATCTCCTTGGTAAATGCCGCATCTGATGTTCACTTTGAGTTGGCCTCCAGAGTTGTCTTCCACAGCCTCATTGAGTTCTGGATGAACTCTCTTAGTGTCCTGTTGATGCTATACAGCTTTAAACATTCCAGTATCCATGTATGTGGCATTGAGTCATAGGCTTTCTTGTAATCAATCCAGGCAGTGCACAGGTTGGTGTTCCTCGTCTTGCAATCTCGGGCAATTGCCCTGTCAACCAGTAGCTGGTGTTTGGCTCCCCTGGTGTTGTTGCCTATTCCTTTCTGTGCTCTGCTCATGTATTGCTCCATGTGCCTATTCATCTTAGTCGCTATGATGCCTGATAGAAGCTTCCATGTGGTGCTGAGGCAGGTTATAGGCCGGTAGTTAGATGGTATTGTTCCCTTCTGGGGGTCCTTCATTATGAGGACTGTCCGGCCCTGGGTTAGCCACTCTGGGTGGTTTCCCGATATCAGCAGCTGGTTCATCTGTGCTGCTAGGCGTTCATGGAGTGCTGTCAGTTTCTTAAGCCAGTAGGTATGAATCATGTCGGGCCCTGGTGCTGTCCAGCTCTTCATTTTGGACACTCTGGTTTGGATGTCTGCTAGTGTGATGACTACTGGGTCTTGTTCTGGGAGTTGGCTGTGCTCTGCCTGTAAGTCTGTCAGCCATTGGGCATTGGTGTTATGTGTTGACTCCTTCTCCCAGATGCTCTTCCAGTATTGCTCAGTTTCAGCCCTAGGTGGGTCTGTTGTCACCTTGCCCCCCTGCCATTGAGAGTAGACCTTAGCTGGGTTGGTGGAGAACACCTGGTTTATTCTCCTGGCCTCTACCTCTCTTGTGTATCTCTTTAGGCAGGTAGCTAGTGCTGTGAGCCTTTGCTTAGCAGTCTCCAGTGCCTCAGCTGTGGACAGTTTGTTGTATTTCTTGGGCAGTTCTTTCCTCAGATTCACACCTCTGTTTAGTTCTGTTAGAACACTGACTTCTGTCCGTGCTGCCATGATCTTTGCCTCTAGCCTTCTCCTCCATGGGGCAACCTTCTGGCTGCTCTGGCTGTTCATCTTGTAGCCAAGCATCTCAAGGATTACGGTTGCTGCTGCATACATCAGCTGATTGGTCTCAGTGATGGTAGTGGTAGGGACAGTTTGCAGTGCAGTGTTCAGGTCCTCCAGTAGAGACTGGTCTGGTACTTTGTTCTTTAGCCTTGGCAAGCAGGTAGTTGTGTTCCCCCAGGATTTCATGATTCTCTTTCTCAGGTCAGCTGCCCTTGTGTTTAGTCTTTCTGGGGCTTGGTACCCAATCTCGATATTTGGGGGTGGTGGTGAAACCACCCCCAAGCTGACCTGTCATCCTGGCTCCCCCTTGCCGTAGCATCTTTGTACCGTGGATGAGGTACAAGCTGTACCTCATTGATCTCTAGCTGTGATAGCAACCTCTTATTGCGGATATTCGAACACTGAGCTAGGAGCTGTTTCTTAGTCAGTGAGGATGTGGGGTTTCGAAGCAACCATTTCTCCCACATCCTCTGCATGTACCCTCTCTCACTGGGGTTACTCCCGTAGTAACACTCCATCAGTACCATGTTCTCTGCCCTGCTCCATGAATGTCTTGTTCCAGTAGCCAATTTAACATCAGGGTGTCCTGGTTCCTCAACCCCTAACGCGGACCTTGTTGTCCCGGGCACCGTCCGAGCCGGTATGACTCTATTTATTGTATCGCTCATCGTGAGGTATAGGCATGTATAGCGTAAAGTGCCTTGCCTAAGGGCACACCTGGGATTCGAACCGGCAACCTTCCGCACCAAAGTCAGTGGTGTAGACCACTATATATATATATATATATATATATATATATATATATATATATATATATATAAAATACCAATACCACCAAGCGAGCAGAAGAAGCATCACGCTGGATTTGGATGCAAAGGGAGGTGCGGTGGCAAGGCAGGCCAACTGAAGAACTGAAGGCATAGAGTTGCTTGGTGTTCAAGCGGGGGTAGAGCCAGGAAACTGGTTCCACCGTCAAGCCCCCCCGAGGTGTCATGAGCTAAAATCGACAAGACACCAGTGAAGGGGGGTGCCCCTTTGACAACCTGCTGAAGCCACCCAACTTCTGTCTAGTTGCTCCTGCCATGCAGAGCCCCGCTGGTGCCTTGAGAGAAGGAGAAATGGAGAGAGCGATGCCACTGGCTCACAGATGGTGCAGGGGCAGGTACCTGTAAAGGCGAGCCAGTTGTGATACCCTTATCGTATTTTGTATATATATATATATATATATATATATATATATATATATATATATATATATATAAATATGACAATGTACCACTGTGTCTTTCATTCTATTGAAACACGATGAATAAACAGTTCCAACACATGTTATCATTCATTTGCTGCATTATGTCATAAGTTATTACATACTGGAGTCCCAGTCCCAAAGTTTATGTCATTCAAACATATGTGACACCATTAAAAACCTTGAAACTTCAAGTTTTCAAAAGAAAACTTGTGTGCAGCAGGTGCTTCAACGTCTCCTCAAAAACTCACTCTCCGTAAGAGCAGAAAAGTGTGAGTTTCACAGCTCTTCTGTCTCATTTCTGGGGTCTGTGGGTGGACAGAACACTCTTCAGATGGACCAAAGTAAGGTGTCTGCAGTAGCTGATTGGCCAGTCACTGAGATGCGGGAACAGCTACAAAGGTTTCTCGGTTTTGCAAACTTTTACAGACGCTTCATCAGGGGTTACAGCTGTATAGCTTCCTCACTAACTGCACTAACCTCTTTCAAGGTATTATTTCATTGGTCCACAGCTGCCAGTGAAGCGTTCTCTCATCTGAAACATAGGTTCAGTGCCGCCCCCATCCTGCAGCTCCCTGATCCAGAAACACAATTTATTGTAGAGGTTGATGTCTCAGACGTGGGAGTGGGAGCGGTGCTCTCTCAGCGTTCCTCACAGGACTCTAAGATGCACCCTTGTGCATTCTTCTCCAAGCGGGTGTCTCCCACCGAAAGAGTTTATGACATTGGTAATAGAGAACTGATGACCATCAAGATGGGCCTTGAGGAATGGAGACATTGGCTGGAGGGCACCAAAGTCCCATTTTTTTTGTCTGGACTGACCATAAGAACCTTGAGTATATCTGTTCAACCAAGAGTGTAAATTCTAGACAGTCAAGATGGTCACTGTTTTTCACTCGTTTTAACTTTTCCCTGTCGTATTGTCCAGGTTCACGGAACGTCAAGAATGATACCCTTTCCCGACAGTTTCTGTTCAAAGAGGAGGAGGAGGTGAAGACGGAGACCATCCTTCCCAGTCCTCAACGAGTGGCTGCGTTCACCTGGGAGATTGAGGACAGGATTAAAGCAGCACTGGAGGATGAGTCTGGACCCAGTACGTGCCCAGTTAACCGACTGTTTGTACCCCAGGGGATAAGATCTGAGCTCCTTCAATGGGTACACAAATCTCCACTGACATGTCACCCGGAGGTCCAACGTACTCTGGAGGTCATCCAACGATGGTACTGGTGGCCTACGTTGAGAGAGGATGTCACCAGTTTCATCAAAGCCTGTCCAGTATGTTGTCAGAATAAATCCTCTCGTAACCACCTTCAGGGCTCCTCTTGTCCCTACTGATTACACAGTACACTTGGTCACAGGTTGCCCTTGACTTCGTCACAGGTTTACCCCCATCAGAAGGCAATATGGTAATACTGACAATTGTTGATTGGTTTAGTAAGATGGTTCACCTAATACTGCTGATCTGGTGCTTCAGCACGTATTTCGCCTTCATGGCATCCTTATGGATGTGGTCTTGGATCAAGGGCCACAGTTTGTTTAGATCTTCTGGAGGGAGTTCTGTCAGGCAATAGGAGGAGCCCCGCCCAGCCTCTCTTCTAGTTTCCACCCACAGACCAATGGACAGACCGAGAGAATGAACCAGGAGATGGAGACCACCCTGAGGTGCATGGCCTCAAACCAATCACCCTCATGGTCTAAACAGCTCCTCTGGGTGGAATATGCCGACAACACCCTCATCAGTTTGGCCACAGCAATATCACCCCGTCAATGTGTGTTCGGTTATCAACCTCCCCTGTTTCCTTCATCTGAAGAAGATTCCGCCTGTTCAGCCGTTGATCTGTTTCTCCGCCACTGTTGATGAACCTGGAGAACTGCTCGTTCAGCTATCCGGAGAGCTACCGGCAGGTATGAAGTCACAGCCAACCGTCGTCGGTCGCAGAATCCCCGTTATCAGGAGGGGCTATCTACTAAGGATCTGCCTTTAAGGATTGACTGCAAGAAGTTGGCTCCTAAGTTTATTGGAACCTTTCGCATTGAAAGAACTATAAGCCCTGTGGCTGTTAGCCAGGTCTATGAGAATTCACCCCATGTTCCATGTGTCTAAGGTCAAAGCTGTGGATGAAAGTTCTCTGTCACCTCCTAGTCAGATCCCACTAGCCCCTCGGATCATCGATGGCTGCCCGGCTTACACAGTGCGCCAGCTGCTGCGGTCTCGGCGTTGTGGGATAATACCTCGTGGACTGAGAGGGTTATGGTCCTGAAGAGCGGTCATGGGTACCAGCCCAAGATACCCTCAACCACCGGGTCATTCAGGAGTTACATCAACGGTGCCCGGAACAGCCCTCAAATTGACGTTCCCACAGCATTTACAATGGCGAGGTTTGTCCAGGTCCACTGGAGATGAATGGATCTCCCATTCTGGAGGTTGACCCAGGGCCCGAAGAGGAGTATTTTTCTGAGGAGTATTGACCCTCCTCCCGCCCTTCTTAGACATTAAGGTTTTACTTTGTTTTTTGGGATGTCGTGGACCGTCCCTTGATTGGGGGGGGGGGGGGGGGGGGGGGTTCTGTCAAGTCTGTGCTCTGTCTGCTCTTTTCTGTCTCTTTCTGTCTTTCTTCTGTCTCTCTCCCATCTGTCTGTGTGTGAGACCTCTGACCTAATTAACAACGCAAACCTGCCCTGTCAGTCTGCCTGTTGCCAGATCGTTTTTGTCCCTATAAGACCTTCCAGAGTATTTCTCCGTCTGCTTTTGTGGTTTTTGACCTGTTGATGCTTGCTCCCGACTCCAACCTGTTTCCACCTGACTTCGTCTTCTGTCTGCACCCTTCGGATCTGAGCCTGTCTTTGGTACGACCACATCTTTTGTCTGTCCTCCCCGGAACCCGACCTGCCCTTTGGACCCCGACCCATCTCTCTGCCTGTCTCTGCTGGATTACTGGTTATCGAACCGTGGACTGGCCTGTTTTCCCTTTTTGCATAATCCCCTTTGACCTGTGTTTAAGCTTTTGGTAATAAACCTGTTTTTGAACTTTACCCCTGGACTGTCTGCATTTGGGTCCAATACCTGATCACCACAGTTTGTATACAGTTGTGTTTACACTCACTTTACAGAAAACATGTATATAAACATGTTTTTATTACATTCATTTTGCTTTCATATTCTTTTTTGTTCAGCCTTTCAGAATAAAACCACATGTGACACTTTTGTATAAATATTTACAGTTAGTTAAAAACCGTCTGAATGGCCTGAGACTCTGAAGAGATTATAAAAATATGTTTTATTTTCTTAAAAATGTCATAACAGTACACAGTAAGTATGGCTGTCAAATGATGAAAACATTTCATTACCTTCATCACAATGTTTTGTTTTAAATTCATTTCCATTCATCATGATCCAAACACGTTGTCAGTCACTGGTCTGTGTCTGACTTTTGTCTTTGGGTTTTGTTTAAGTTTTTTACTTAAATTTTCTAGAAAATACAAAAAAATACAATGTAGAGGAAAAAAACTATGCACCCTCATCCATCAAAGTCAGTGGGCGGGGCTAAAGTGAATCTAGTCCAATCCAGTCCAGTGGGCGGGGCTGAGCCAGAGTCTAGAGTTATATTAGTTTACTTTCCTAAAGATGATCATAATTTTAATAAATAAATAAATGAACTGTATTAAATTAATGAATACATAAATAAAAAATGTACCTGGCATTGTGCTGTTGCATCTCTTTGGAACGCCGTTGCATCACATCTTCATATTTATTTTGAGGGATTTGATCTTTGAGCAGAATTGACTTTTTAGGACATTGACACGGTTCTTTTACAACCGGAGGAACCCTGTAAGAATAAAGAACAAGAGGAACCCTGTAAGAATAAAGAACAGGAGGAACCCAACCCAACACTGTATGTTTAATAACATGATTAAAAAAAAAACATGAATGTTTTTGTTTTTGAACATAATGAAAACATGTCCATATTTTGGGTTAGGGTTCACAGTAATGACATGTGGTTCTGCGTGAGGAACACATGATAATAATCCTTTCATTGATGTTGTAATAAATGTGACCTTTGACCTGATAAGCTGTAATGACACAGCTGTGACACACTGACAGGAACATCCAATTCAAAGTTTGAAAAGTGTAACTTTACCACGATTTGACAATGATGGGAACTTCTGGGGACGTCTTGGTACAGAAGTCGATGTCTACGAAGTTGTAGAAGTAGACGACGAGTGTCAGCAGAGAGACGCACGCAACTGCCACATATGTTTTAGTGAAAACCGTCATCTGTAAACAAACAAACAATAGTTTGTTAGAAAAACAGACACACACACTGGGGACACTGCACTGGGGACACTGCACTGGGGACACTGCACTGGGAGAACCACCAACCAACACAGACAGGGAGAAACCAAAAGATGTTACCGGTGTACATGCGAGGGTCATAACATGAGTCCTAAATCCAAAATAGCACCGACAGGGAGGATTCCAGGTCCGGTAACGAGAGGCAGCTTCCAACAGATGAGGGGGCCCCCCCCCCGAACCAAACCGAGTGACCGAAACCCAAGTAGAAAGCAGATGGAAAACCAGAGACCAAGACATGAATGAAACGACTCATATGATGTAACAGGACAAAACTAATCCACAATTTGACCAAGAAATGGCAGGAGTTTAAATAGGGCACGAAAGAGATTAGACATATCAAGTGAAATCAAAAAGGAGGCGTGACGAACACCTGTGGCAGGAAGTAAAATGAGAGAGAGCGAAACCTGAACCCATGTAACAAAATAAAAGCCCAAGCACGAACAATAACAGAAATTAAAGGAAGACAAACAGAACCCTCGGGTTAGGGTTAGGGGTAGGGTTACAACTTTACTGTTTTTGGTGGTTGTTAGCCCAGGATTCTGCAGTTGTTCTACCTACTCCTGGACTGCAGCGGTTCTACCCACTCCTGGACTGTAATGGTTCTACCCATTCCTGGACTGCAGCGGTTCTACCCATTCCTGGACTGTAATGGTTCTACCCACTCCTGGACTGTAATGGTTCTACCCACTCCTACCATTTTGTTAATCTCCAGTTTCGATGACAACCTGCTCTTGAATTAGAGCCAATATTGTGATAAAGTCAATATAATGTGATAAACAAACAGAAGCTAAAGGAGGCCTATTATGCTAATCCGTCTTTTTCTACACAGATATGTTATAAAGTCAGATGTCGACAAAGTTACAAACATGAACTATAGTATTCCACCTGTAATGTGACTTCTTGCCACTCTAAACTGCGAAATCTTCACGAGATTTGTGCACAACCGGACGTCAGCATAGAACCGTCCCCACAACACACCCACCCGGTATTTAATTCAAACTTTCTCTGGAGTTATGTTTCCAACCTGAAGAAGAAAGATAATGCCTCCCAAACAGTCCGTAGCTGTTTTTTCAACTGTGAAGGAAAATATCCGCCGTTTTCCTTTCCAAAAGATGTCCCAACCATAACACTGTGGGAAGCTTTTATTTTCGTGGCCAACAGCCACAGCGCTAGCGACTTTAGTGAAGCCCGCTGTCTGAAGCATGGATCTGTTCCACCAAGGCTCCCAAACACATGCTGTAAGTAATAATATCATTCTAACATTATATTTTGGTTTTACACTAAGCTACCATGTTAGCGACCTGCTGCTAGCACTAACAATACGGCAAACAAAGTTGTCTGTGGAGCCATAACTTTTGTGTCTATCTCAGGACAACAAAGTTTGATTAAAAGTATCATCCACTGAGTTCATGTTTTCATGTTTTTTAGTAATGGGTAAATGTGTTTATATCGCTATCCACTTACAAAGCTAAGGTTAGCTAAGTAACTAAGATAGCTAACATTATCTATGTAACTAATGTAGCTAATGTTAGCGCTGTAACTAATGTAGCTAATGTTAGCTATCACGACTCCCATTGTCATTAGATGTATTTGGTAAAGGCACATTTACCAATGTCGTCGCTAGTCTTTTCCCTCCAAGGGTTCCCCGTGGACGACAAAATAATATCAAGACCAGATATTAAGATTAATCATTCATTTATCAAGATATAACAAAGTGTATAAACAATCATCAGTCATTAAATTACAAACCTCGAAATCCCCAGGGATGACCCTCAGATAATTATCTGACCAGAGCAGAGAGAGAGAGAGACAGAGAAGACAGGAAGTCAAAAAGCCTAGATCCTTCCCCCTTCAGGGGTTTTATACGTTCATCTCCATCCCTCCTTCTTGGCCGTATCACAGACCATTACATCATATTATCAAGGAATGCCCGAATGAGGAAATACTATCTGCTTCTCTGCTTCTAAGGCCTGTGGAAGTATGGCTTAGAGTACACAGACACATCGGCTGTTCAACTTCCCAAACAACACATATAACACAAAAGAATAATGTGTGACATTCCTTCTTCAATACAATATCAAACATCATCACCAAATACACATTTAACACTGGGTGTTAAATGTGTTTGAATTCACTGTAACTCTGAAGAGTAACATTACTTTTCCCCTTCTTTAGTTTATCAGAGCACATGACAACAGGCTACGCTGCTAATGGTCCTGCACTAAGAGTCATAATATAACCCAGACAACGACTGACATGACGTCTGTAAACACTGCCGTTTACACTGAGCATATACAGAAACCTCTGCTGCTATGTTTCTACATATACAGTACATAGTATATTAGTACCATTTTATAAGTATTATGTGAATGACATGAGTAATATTAGTGATATAGTTACTAAAATGTCATGGTAAAATTATTTGGCAGTTGTTATTTGTTGTATCTGGTTTTCTTCATATTTGCACGACTACAAGCTGTTGGGTCTGTGTTTACTCAGGTACCCAGTGTTAGTACTGCAACACCCCTCCCACCTGGGCGGTGTCTCCTTCAGACTCGGGTCCTCTACCATAGGCCTCTCCTACCTGGGCGGTGTCTCCTTCAGACTCGGGTCCTCTACCATAGGCCCCTCCCACCTGGGCAGTGTCTCCTTCAGACTCAGGTCCTCTACCAGAGGCCCCTCCCACCTGGGCGGTGTCTCCTTCAGACTCGGGTCCTCTACCAGAGGTCTGGGAGCCTGAGGGTTCTGTGCAGGATCTTAGCTGTTCCTAACAATGTTCTCTTTTGGACACAGATCTCTGATGTTGTTCCTGGTAACTGTTGGAGACATTGTCCCAGCTTGGGGGTCACTGCCCCTAGTGCCCCCATCACTACTGGTACCACTGTTGCCTTCACACTCCACATTTTCTCTAACTCCTCTTTCAGCCCTTGGTATTTCTCTGCTCATGTTCTTTACGTTTACATAATCACACCATGGTAAACCCATTGTACTTATTCATTCACCACTTGGTGCCCAAAGCACTTTACAATTCCTCACATTCACACACACACTCATACACCGGTAGACGGCTGCTGCTAATACACTGGTGCTGCCTGACCCCTGACCTCTGACCCTAATGGTAGAAACCTAGGGTTCAGTGTCTTACCCCTCAATCATTGGACGACCCGCTCTACCAACTGAGCCACAGCTGCCTGGGGACCTCTGACACCATGGGGACCAAAATTCAGGTCCCCATGAGGGTTAAATATAAATAAAGGTCCCCACTGGTAAAATAGAAATTATGTGGCCCTATAAATACACTAATTTGTTTTTCCAAAAGTCCCCATAACGAATAAGGGAAAGTTGTGTAAAGTGAAATAAACATTTGAAAATGAGTTTATTATAAAGAAAAAAAATATTTTTATGAATATATTTTTCAATGTTTAATTTTTTAGTATCTGTTTTATTTAATTATTTTTAATATTCTATTATTTTATTTAATAAAAAAAAGAAAAGAGATGTCTTTACACTCACTACCCAATGGATACATAGAAGTGTGTGTGTTTGTGTGTGTGTGTGTGTGTGTGTCTGTGTGTATGAACAGATGATCCATTGTAGATTTATTAAATGTGTTTCCGACCTTAGTCTACACTTTTATAACCTGTTACAACTGGTCCATTTAGAGAGGACGAGCCTGGACTGACTGTGGGACACCAGAACTATGAGGACATGAAAAGTGATGATAGTTTATATTTAATAAATCTGTACAACCTGTTCTTCCATTAATTCCATTAATTAATCTTCCATTAAGAGAAACTGGTCAAGAGTCTGGGCAAGGTTTTTGATCGTACTCTCAGGGACACTGCAGCAATCCAAACCACCATCAAAGAGCTAGAAACATGGTTAATAGCAGTGGACAAGTCTGGTTTATCCGATAGGTTCAAGGCATGGATATACCAGCATAGCGTCTTACCACGGGTACTCTGGCCTTTGTTGGTGTACGAGGTGCCCCTGTCGACTGGGGTTTTTTCCCCAACCTAAGAGCAAGAAGGTACTCAGGAAGGACAACCGTCAGCTAGTCCTAGGGAAGTGCGGGCAGGAGTGGAGGAGGAAAGATCCAGCAGGATGGTGGGCATGCAGCAGCAGGGAGCAAGTACCTGGTGGGAGGGTGCGCTGGAGAGGAAGGTTTCTTGGCAGGAGATTTGGCGGTCAGAACCCCAGCGCATCAGCTTCATGGTTCGAGCCATCTATGATGTTCTGCCAACTCCATCCAACCTCTATCTCTGGGGAATCAGTGACTCCCCAGCCTGTGCTCTCTGTGCTGGGAGAGGCTCTCTGGAGCACATTCTGGGCAGCTGCTCAACTGCCCTGGCTGAGGGCTGGTACAGGTGGCGGCATTACCAGGTGCTGAAGTCAGTGGCAGAAACCATCTGCGAAGCTGTGACTAAAAACAATAGCACCAAGCAACAGCAGGGAAAGAAGAAAATAAATTTTGTCAGGGCTGGAGAGAAGTTGCAGTCACAGCCAAAGCCAGCAGCTGGCCTTCTCACCTCAGCAATGGACTGGGATCTAGGCCACATAACAACTACCTTGCTGAGGCCAGAAATCGTGCTCTCATCAGCTTCCTCAAGGCAGGTGCTACTGATAGAGCTGACAGTTCCCTGGGAGGACCGCATGGAGGTGGCAAATGAGCGGACGCGGGCAAAATACCAGGAGCTGATTGAGCAATGTCAAAGGGGAGGCTGGAGAGCGCAGTGTGAGCCAATTGAGGTGGGGTGTAGAGGATTTGCTGACCGCTCTGTGTGTAAGGTGTTTTCACTACTCGGCATCACTGGGGCTACAAAAAGAAGAGATATCAAGACCACCATGGAGGCAGCAGAGGGAGCCTCCAGATGGCTGTGGATTAGGAGGAATAATCTGTGGCGCAGCGCTACTGGGACACAAGTCGGGGCCTGATCAACCCCGACTGGGTCGCCCGAGGGAGGACGTATGATGTTGAAAGACCCGAAACGTCTGACGATCTCGGGTACATCACTGAGGATGTGTCCCATGGCATCTTAGGATGTATTTAATTATCATGTGTGAAGAAATGGACTGGTTCAGTCCATGAAGGTCACACCGTCTGTCTGTGTCAATGTCTTACTGTAAACACTACGGGTTTGGACACATCTGACAAAGACAGTGTGACCTTTGTCCCTCTGCACCCAAGAATGTTTAATCAGCAGAACAATGACCACACCTTCTGTCCCACATGGATTTGTTGATCCCTTCAATAAAGACATGTTTGTGATGTCAACACTTCAACACCAACCAGTGAGAGGGACGTGGACGAAAAATATGTTAGTGAAGACGGACAACAGTGAAGGAACATGTGATTAAAGGCTTCCACAGCCGCCCTGTGTTCGTCTGGGAATGAACCTGTGATAGAAACACACTGGAAATAGTCCGGTCCATAGTTGACACACTGGAAATAGTCCGGTCCATGGTTGACACACTGAAATAGTCCGGTCCATAGTTGAAACACTGGAAAAAGTCCGGTCCATGGTTGACACACTGAAATAGTCCGGTCCATGGTTGACACACTGAAATAGTCCGGTCCATGGTTGACACACTGAAATAGTCCGGTCCATGGTTGACACACTGAAATAGTCTGGTCCATGGTTGACACACTCCGGTCCATAGTTGACACACTGGAAATAGTCCAGTCAATGGTTGACACACTGGAAATAGTCCGGTCCATAATTCACACACTGAAATAGTCCGGTCGATAGTTCCATAGAGGAACTGTGCAGTACTTTGACAGAAACCTGGTTGAATGAAAGCATACCGGACACTACTTTCCAGATTGAAGGACTTCTCTTCTGTGCAGACCGTAGCCGGCTATCTGGGAAAAGTCGCGGGTGCGGACTCTGCGTGTACATAAACACAGGTTGGTGCATGAACTGCAAGGGGGTGACAAGCCACTGATCTGAAGCAGTGGAGTTTTTGACCGTTAAATGTCGACCACATTAGTTGCCTCAGGAATTGACAGTGGTGTTAGTCACAGTTGTTTATGTCCCACCAGATGTGAACACTAGCAAAGCACTAGAGAAGTGGTATGATGGTATCAGCTCGCTACAGAGTAAGTGACTAGATGTTTTTTACGTGATTTCAGGGGATTTTAATCACATTAACGTGACAGACGTTCTTCCTGAAATAAGAGTCAATGAAGAGCAGCAACAAGTGGAGTCTGTGTCAGTGTTCATTGCTTTATTAGATTCCTTCGGCTCCTGAGCTAACTGCAGCTAGCATCGTGTTAGTGTAGCTGTCAAAAGTAACATAGCCTAGCCTGTATTCCGTGTTGTTGGACCTGTACGTCATGGTAGGGATTGAATAAAGCAGAATGTGGAAGTTCGATGAGGATCCACTCCAGGACAGATGCCAATTGTTGCTGCTCTTCATTGACTCTTTCATTGCTTTTCGCATCAAACACCAACATGTGGGGACACTAGAGAGTAAAATGGAATGGTAAATGGACTGTGCTTATATAGTTCTTTTCCACCTTCGTGGTGCTCAAAGCGCTTTACATTAGCCTCTCATTCACCCATTCACACACACTCATACACCAGTAGGTTTCTAAGGTCAAAGGTCAGTCCTACTGGGGGCCTAAGTCAGGGTTCAGTGTCTTGCCCAAGGACACTTTGACATGTGGACAGCCAGATTTGGGACGCGAACCGCCAACCTCTCGGTCATTGTGCGACCCACTCTACCAACTGAGCCACAGCCGTGTGATGAAACAACATGTGGGGACACTAGAGGGTACTGTGATGAAACAACATGTGGGGACACTAGAGGGCACTGTGATGAAACAACATGTGGGGACACTAGAGGGTACTGTGATGAAACAACATGTGGGGACGCTAGAGGGTACTGTGATGAAAACACCAACATGTGGGGACACTAGAGGGTACTGTGATGAAACAACATGTGGGGACACTAGAGGGCACTGTGATGAAACAACATGTGGGGACACTAGAGGGTACTGTGATGAAACAACATGTGGGGACGCTAGAGGGTACTGTGATGAAAACACCAACATGTGGGGACACTAGAGGGTACTGTGATGAAACAACATGTGGGGACGCTAGAGGGTACTGTGATGAAAACACCAACATGTGGGGACACTAGAGGGTACTGTGATGAAAACACCAACATGTGGGGACACTAGAGGGTACTGTGATGAAAACACCAACATGTGGGGACGCTAGAGGGTACTGTGATGAAAACACCAACATGTGGGGACGCTAGAGGGTACTGTGATGAAAACACCAACATGTGGGGACACTAGAGGGTACTGTGATGAAAACACCAACATGTGGGGACACTAGAGGGTACTGTGATGCAAACACCAACATTTGGGGACACTAGAGGGTACTGTGATGAAACAACATGTGGGGACACTAGAGGGTACTGTGATGAAAACACCAACATGTGGGGACACTAGAGGGTACTGTGATGAAAACACCAACATGTGGGGACACTAGAGGGTACTGTGATGAAAACACCAACATGTGGGGACACTAGAGGGTACAGGTTAGTGTATTTATAGACGGCCAGTTCCATGGCGCAGCACGTCTGCGACTCGGGCTCCGCGGACAGCTGCAGTTTTTTTTCTAATTTCTATCTTTTTTAAAACTTTCAACTTATGAGTTACGCGTCATTACTCATTCTTGTTCGCGACTCCTGCTGTGAGTCACAGCACAATTCGCCAGAGCTTAGGAAAAAACCTCTGGCGTGTGGACAAAAACAACTAACAACAAACAACATGGCGGTGTTGTCCTACACCAGAGACGCGCTGTGGGCCCTCCGCTCAACAGGCGGCACACCACCCCCCGACCTGCCGGAGGAGATCCAGCGCCCAGGCCTAACGAGACGACGCCGGAGGAGAGGACAACGGGGAGGAGTACGCCTAAGACTCCGGAGGAGAGGATGCAGACCAGCACTGCCGTCGCTGTTACTCGGTAACGTGAGGTCCCTGAGGAGCAAGATGGATTAGCTGCAGAGCCTCACCTCAGCCTGCCGTGAGCACCGGGACGCCTCCGCCATGGTGTTTAAGGAGACGTGGCTCCACAGCGACATCCCTGACTCTCTCTGTGAGATCGAGGGATTCTCACTCATTGGTGCCAACAGGACGGAGACGTCGGGTAAAAGCAGAGGTGGGGGCCTCTGTATCTACATCAACGACAAGTGGTGCAGGAATCACACGGTTCGGCAGACCACTTGCAGCCCCGACATGGAGCTTCTCTGCCTGAGTCTGAGGCCGGGTTACCTGCTGCGGGAGTTTGGAAACATCTTCCTCTGCGCCGTGTACGTTCCGCCCAGCGGGAACGCCACCAGCGCAGCGGGCTGCATCTCTGACTGCGTTCAACAACAACTCCGACGGTGCCCGGAGGCCCCGATTTTCATCTTAGGGGACCTCAACCGCTGCAAACTGGAGCTGTCTCTCCCCGGGTTCTATCAATATGTAAGCTGTGGCACAAGGGGAGACAGAGTCCTGGACAAATGCTTTGGGAATGTGGAGAACGCATACAGGAGTAGAGCCCGACCCCCCCTCTCCAACTCAGACCACAAAACCATTCACCTCATCCCCACCTACAAAACCGCTCTCAAACGCAGCAAACCCCGGAGAAAGACTGTTAAAGTCTGGACCCAGGACAGCATTGAGACCCTTAAAGGATGTTTTCTCTGCACAGAGTGGAATACCTTTCATGGCCTGGATGTGGACACTGCTGCTGAGACGGTAACTGACTATATCCAATTCTGTGTGGACAATATCATTCCAACAAAGGAAATAACTGTTTACCCCAACAACAAACCCTACATTACTAAGGAGGTTAAAGACTGCATTAACCGCAAAAAAAGAGCATTCAGGAACCATGACAAAGCCCAACTCAAACTCATTCAAAAAGAACTGAACCATATGCTTAAAGAAGCAAAAAGGAAGCACAAAGAGACAATAGAACAACACTTTGCTGCTAACAACTCCAAGAAAGTGTGGGACACCATGAGGAAAATCAATAACATGAGTCCTGCTCAAAAAGGACTCAGCACCCTCAATGACCTTCAGAAGGCAAGGGAGCTGAATGACTTTTATTTAAGATTTGAAACCCAGGACTTCTCCTCTGAGTGTGAGGAGGTCCTGAGGGCCATTTCAGTGACTGAGCAGGACCCTAGGTTGGTGATTCACCCCCATGATGTCCTATCTGCTTTCAGGTCTGTCTGCACAAAAAAGGCTTCAGGACCGGATGGGATATCTGCCTTTCTGCTCAAATCCTGTGCAGAGGAGCTCTCAGCAGCTTGGCAGCCCATCTTCCAGAGATCTGTGGACTCACACTCCATCCCCAGTCTCTGGAAGAAATCAATAATCATTCCTGTTCCCAAAAAACAATGTCCTGCGGTCAACAATGACTTCAGGCCTGTGGCTCTAACTTCTATAGTCATGAAGTGTTTTGAGAGGATGATGGTGACTCTGCTCAGGGAGGAGGTGGATACACACTTAGACTCCTTTCAGTTTGCCTACAGACAGGGTCGCGGCACTGATGATGCTATCAACAGCATCACACATATGGTCACTAAACATCTTGATGACCCTAAATCTTATGCACGTGTGTTGTTCATTGACTTTAGCTCAGCGTTCAACACAATGCAGCCGCACCTGCTTTTGGGAAAACTGAAGGGGATGAGTGTGAACCCTTACATCCTGAGGTGGTATCACTCCTTCCTGACACAGCGCACACAGCAAGTCCGGGTCAACAGCTCCCTCTCAGAACCCAGATTGATAAGCACAGGCGCCCCACAGGGCTGCGTCAGCTCCCCGGTCCTCTTCACATTGTACACAAATGATTGTGTTACTACACACCCAGAGAACTTTATTAAGTTCTCTGATGACACAGCTGTCGTCAGCTTGCTGCACGCTGACGACAGCCCACTGGACTATTTCTCACAAATAGAGGAATTTGTCCAGTGGTGTGACCAGAATCATCTTGTGCTCAATGTGGGGAAGACAGAGGAGATGATATTTGATCCAAAGACTGTTGGTGACCACAGGCCAGTCGTCATTAAAAACAGACACATCAGTCAGGTGGGTTCATACAGGTATCTGGGGGTCCACATTGACAACACACTCAGCTGGAGGGTACATGTTGGAAGGTTCTGCTCCAAACTCCAGCAGCGTCTTTACTTCCTACACAGACTCAGGGTCTATGGAGTGGAGCAGAGGATCATGCTGTTGTTCTACCGGGCTGCACTGGAAAGTATCATCAGATACGGCATTGCGGCCTGGTACGGCAACCTGACTGTGCAGTCCAGGTCACAGATTGCCGGGTTGGTGTGGACCGCCATGAAGATCATGGGGATCAGGAACCCTCCTTCCCTCCACATGCTTTATGAGCGGTCCGTCATCAGACTGGCACAGAAAATTGTGACTGACCCGACTCACATTCTGCACCATGAGTTCCAACTACTGCCCTCTGGCAAGAGATTCAGGGTCCCCAGAACCAGACTGAACCACTACAAGAACTCACTCCTGCCAACATCTGTCAAACTGCTCAACAACAAACAATAACTGTGCAATAAACTTGGTGCAATATTCATATTCATATGTGGAATGCATGCAGCAGTACTGTACGCACTATGTATATGTATATGTATATGTATATGTGTGTGTGTGTGTGTGTGTGTGTGTGTGTGCGCATTCTCATGTATGTATCCCACTACACATTACTTCTGTGAAGTATGCTGCTGCACTTTATCTATTTAATTTTATTTAATTTTATTTGATTTTATTTAACTTTCGCTCTGTATTGTATTTCTGTAAACTGCAGCTGGACGGAATCCAGGAAAAAGTTCCCCACAGGGAAAATAAAAGTATATCTTATCTTATCTCATCTTATTTTATCTTACTGTGATGAAAACGCCAACATGTGGGGACATTAGAGGGTACTGTGATGAAACAACATGTGGGGACACCAGAGGGTGCTGTGATGAAAACGTCAACATGTGGGGACACTAGAGGGTACTGTGATGAAAACACCAACATGTGGGGACACTAGAGGGTACTGTGATGAAAACGTCAACATGTGGGGACATTAGAGGGTACTGTGATGAAACAACATGTGGGGACACTAGAGGGTACTGTGATGAAAACACCAACATGTGGGGACACGAGAGGGTACTGTGATGAAACAACATGTGGGGACATTAGAGGGTACTGTGATGAAAACACCAACATGTGGGGACACGAGAGGGTACTGTGATGAAACAACATGTGGGGACATTAGAGGGTACTCTGATGAAACAACATGTGGGGACACCAGAGGGTACTGTGATGAAAACACCAACATGTGGGGACACTAGAGGGTACTGTGATGAAACAACATGTGGGGACACTAGAGGGCACTGTGATGAAACAACATGTGGGGACACTAGAGGGTACTGTGATGAAACAACATGTGGGGACACTAGAGGGCACTGTGATGAAACAACATGTGGGGACACTAGAGGGTACTGTGATGAAACAACATGTGGGGACACCAGAGGGTACTGTGATGAAACAACATGTGGGGACACCAGAGGGTACTGTGATGAAACAACATGTGGGGACACCAGAGGGTACTGTGATGAAACAACATGTGGGGACACTAGAGGGTACTGTGATGAAACAACATGTGGGGACACAAGAGGGCACTGTGATGAAACAACATGTGGGGACACTAGAGGGTACTGTGATGAAACAACATGTGGGGACACTAGAGGGCACTGTGATGAAACAACATGTGGGGACACTAGAGGGTACTGTGATGAAACAACATGTGGGGACACTAGAGGGCACTGTGATGAAACAACATGTGGGGACACTAGAGGGTACTGTGATGAAACAACATGTGGGGACACCAGAGGGTACTGTGATGAAACAACATGTGGGGACACCAGAGGGTACTGTGATGAAACAACATGTGGGGACACTAGAGGGTACTGTGATGAAACAACATGTGGGGACACTAGAGGGCACTGTGATGAAACAACATGTGGGGACACTAGAGGGTACTGTGATGAAACAACATGTGGGGACACCAGAGGGTACTGTGATGAAACAACATGTGGGGACACCAGAGGGTGCTGTGATGAAACAACATGTGGGGACACCAGAGGGTACTGTGATGAAACAACATGTGGGGACACCAGAGGGTGCTGTGATGAAACAACATGTGGGGACACCAGAGGGTACTGTGATGAAACAACATGTGGGGACACCAGAGGGTGCTGTGATGAAACAACATGTGGGGACACCAGAGGGTGCTGTGATGAAAACACCAACATGTGGCCAACAGCTCTTCTTAATTGCCATATTTATGTACTTCCATAAGATACGTGTACACTATAGCATTTATGTACTAAAGATTTATGTTCTCGAACATTTGATTGAGTGTTTAGAATGCTGTTTTCTGTTTAGTCTCTTTTTGTGCTCTGTCTTTCTCCTAGATTCTGTACAAACGTGGGAAAGAATGTCCACACCTGCAGAGCTTTGAAGTGTGACATTGACAGAAGAAGATGAAACCAACAGAGATGTCTTTGCAGGAGCTCCTGAATGTGCTATTCATGCATTGTTTGACTGTTTGATTACTGATGTCCCCAGGGGGATCGGACCGTTAGCTGGGAACCAAAGGCCGACGGTACACAGAGGTAAAAGAACAAAGGGTTGAGAACATTTCTGGTAAAACCGTGGGTTCACCTTCTGAGCCGGCGCAAAGGAGGCTCAGAGAATAAAAGTGTGCACAAAACTTTGAGGTCGGTCAAACCGTTGGCGAGCGAGCCATAAAATTCTAGGCTTAAAACCCTTGTAAGTCAGGTCCTCCAGGAGGCTTAAAAAAGTGAAAGTGTGATTGGGCAGACGGACACTTGTCTTGATGCCATACCAAAGTTGATTCTGTGTAAACAGTATACCTGACGTGCATGCAGAGGTACGGTTCAGGTAGAAGCTTGGAGAATAACACGACAGGTTGAATAAAAATACTGTGGAATCAAGAAAACTGAAAGACATTAGAATGCTGTTTGATCGAATTCAAATGTTTTGCTTCAAGCTTTCTTATTTTCTTGCCCATGAACATGAACATATTAGTGTTTTTTATTCAGAGATAATTTATTAAGGTTGACCAATTCATTAATTATCCTAAAAAGGACAATAAATATGGAACTTGATAGGTATGAGGGATTTTGTGAAAGACCACCCCAACCTATTGATAGACCACCCACCACCTAATGATAGACCACCCCCACCTATTGATAGACCACCCCCCACCTAATGATAGACCACCCCCTAATGATAGACCACCCCAACCTAATGATAGATGACCCACCCTAATGATAAACCACCCATCCTAATGATAGACCACCCACCCTAATGATAGACCACCCACCACCTAATGATAGACCACCCCGACCTATTGATAGACCACCCCCCACCTAATGATAAACCAACACCCCTAATGAAAGACCACCGCCCAATGATAAACCACCATAATATTTTAACAGTGTATAATATTTTAACAGTGTGTTTTAACAGTGTATAATATTTTAACAGTGTTTATAATATTTTAACAGTGTTTATAATATTTTAACAGTGTATAATATTTTAACAGTGTATAATATTTTAACAGTGTTTATAATATTTTAACAGTGTATAATATTTTAACAGTGTTTATAATATTTTAACAGTGTTTATAATATTTTAACAGTGTATAATATTTTAACAGTGTTTATAATATTTTAACAGTGTTTATAATATTTTAACAGTGTATAATATTTTAACAGTGTTTATAATATTTTAACAGTGTTTATAATATTTTAACAGTGTATAATATTTTAACAGTGTATAATATTTTAACAGTGTTTATAATATTTTAACAGTGTATAATATTTTAACAGTGTTTATAATATTTTAACAGTGTATAATATTTTAACAGTGTTTATAATATTTTAACAGTGTTTATAATATTTTAACAGTGTTTATAATATTTTAACAGTGTTTATAATATTTTAACAGTGTATAATATTTTAACAGTGTTTATAATATTTTAACAGTGTATAATATTTTAACAGTGTTTATAATATTTTAACAGTGTTTATAATATTTTAACAGTATATAATATTTTAACAGTGTATAATATTTTAACAGTGTATAATATTTTAACAGTGTATAATATTTTAACAGTGTATAATATTTTTAACAGTGTTTATAATATTTTAACAGTGTTTATAATATTTTAACAGTGTATAATATTTTAACAGTGTATAATATTTTAACAGTGTTTATAATATTTTAACAGTGTATAATATTTTAACAGTGTTTATAATATTTTAACAGTGTTTATAATATTTTAACAGTATATAATATTTTAACAGTGTATAATATTTTAACAGTGTATAATATTTTAACAGTGTATAATATTTTAACAGTGTATAATATTTTTAACAGTGTATAATATTTTAACAGTGTTTATAATATTTTTAACAGTGTTTATAATATTTTAACAGTGTATAATATTTTAACAGTGTATAATATTTTAACAGTGTATAATATTTTAACAGTGTTTATAATATTTTTAACAGTGTTTATAATATTTTAACAGTGTGATCTCATGTTCACAGTTTAAATAGTTGATAAATTAAATAAAAATGAAAGCTTTCATTAAACTCTTCGTTCTTACCTTAGTCGAGTGCTGACAGTAACTGTATGTGTCTGTTCACACACTGGGATAAAATGATACTGAACAATAAACTGGACTAACTGGTCCAGTTCTGAAAACACACACACACACACACACACACACATTGAAAACAAGAATGTGAACCTGGTAGATTTGTGTGTGGACACAATATTTAGACATGTTCTTCACTTCTGTAAATGTTCTTCACTTCTATAGTTCTGTTCCATCTTCATGGTTCTAAAGTTTTACATTAGCCTCACATTCACCCATTCACACACACTCATACACCAGTAGGTTCTAAGGTTCTGTCAGTCCTACTGGGACACTAAGGGTTCAGTGTCTTTGCCCAAGGACACTTGGACATGTGGTAACTTGGACATGTGGACAATTGGACATGTGGACACTTGGACATGTAGACACTTGGACATGTGGACACTTGGACATGTAGACACTTGGACATGTGGACACTTGGACATGTAGACACTTGGACATGTAGACACTTGGACATGTGGACACTTGGACATGTAGACAATTGGACATGTAGACACTTGGACATGTAGACAATTGGACATGTGGACACTTGGACATGTGGACAGTCATCAGAAGACCAACTGAACCACAGCTGGTCTACGGTCTGTCTGCCAGTCTGTTCGTCCATCTTTACATAAAAACTTCTAGACTAATTTCCAGTAAATTTCCATGAAGGTAGAACTGCTCCAGATTAAAGTGAAGGTTAAGATCTGGAATTTACCTGAATGACAGACTTTTGTTTATCCCTCTGAATGAACCACGCAATAACACAGAGGTACAAGGGTAACTGTTAATGACCAGTAGAACAACTGACCACTGGACTGACCAGTGGTCCATAGATAATACTGACTGACCAGTAGAACAACTGACCACTGGACTGACCAGTGGTCCATAGATAATACTGACTGACCAGTAGAACAACTGACCACTGGACTGACCAGTGGTCCATACATAATACTGACTGACCAGTAGAACAACTGACAACTGGACTGCCTTTTTTATTCTGACAGG
>CM035789.1:50838785-50849673 GCA_020466265.1 Siphamia tubifer | reverse complement strand
ACAAAATATGGACACACTAATGGACAAAATATGGACACACTGATGGACAAAATATGGACACACTGATGGACAAAATATGGACACACTGATGGACAAAATATGGATACACTGATGGACAAAATATGGATACACTGATGGACAAAATATGGACACACTGATGGACAAAATATGGATACACTGATGGACAAAATATGGATACACTGATGGACAAAATATGGACACACTGATGGACAAAATATGGATACACTGATGGACAAAATATGGACACACTGATGGACAAAATATGGACACACTGATGGACAAAATATGGACACACTGATGGACAAAATATGGATACACTGATGGACAAAATATGGACACACTGATGGACAAAATATGGATACACTGATGGACAAAATATGGACACACTGATGGACAAAATATGGACACACTAATGGACAAAATATGGATACACTGATGGACAAAATATGGACACACTGATGGACAAAATATGGATACACTGATGGACAAAATATGGACACACTGATGGACAAAATATGGATACACTGATGGACAAAATATGGACACACTGATGGACAAAATATGGATACACTGATGGAAAAAAATATGGACACACTGATGGACAAAATATGGATACACTGATGGACAAAATATGGACACACTGATGGACAAAATATGGATACACTGATGGACAAAATATGGATACACTGATGGACAAAATATGGACACACTGATGGACAAAATATGGATACACTGATGGACAAAATATGGACACACTGATGGACAAAATATGGACACACTGATGGACAAAATATGGACACACTGATGGACAAAATATGGATACACTGATGGACAAAATATGGACACACTGATGGACAAAATATGGACACACTAATGGACAAAATATGGACACACTAATGGACAAAATATGGACACACTAATGGACAAAATATGGATACACTGATGGACAAAATATGGACACACTGATGGACAAAATATGGATACACTGATGGACAAAATATGGACACACTGATGGACAAAATATGGATACACTGATGGACAAAATATGGACACACTGATGGACAAAATATGGATACACTGATGGACAAAATATGGATACACTGATGGACAAAATATGGACACACTGATGGACAAAATATGGACACACTGATGGACAAAATATGGATACACTGATGGACAAAATATGGATACACTGATGGACAAAATATGGACACACTGATGGACAAAATATGGATACACTGATGGACAAAATATGGACACACTGATGGACAAAATATGGATACACTGATGGACAAAATATGGACACACTGATGGACAAAATATGGATACACTGATGGACAAAATATGGACACACTGATGGACAAAATATGGATACACTGATGGACAAAATATGGATACACTGATGGACAAAATATGGACACACTGATGGACAAAATATGGATACACTGATGGACAAAATATGGACACACTGATGGACAAAATATGGACACACTGATGGACAAAATATGGATACACTGATGGACAAAATATGGACACACTGATGGACAAAATATGGATACACTGATGGACAAAATATGGACACACTGATGGACAAAATATGGATACACTGATGGACAAAATATGGACACACTGATGGACAAAATATGGATACACTGATGGACAAAATATGGATACACTGATGGACAAAATATGGACACACTGATGGACAAAATATGGATACACTGATGGACAAAATATGGACACACTGATGGACAAAATATGGACACACTGATGGACAAAATATGGACACACTGATGGACAAAATATGGATACACTGATGGACAAAATATGGACACACTGATGGACAAAATATGGATACACTGATGGACAAAATATGGATACACTGATGGACAAAATATGGACACACTGATGGACAAAATATGGATACACTGATGGACAAAATATGGACACACTGATGGACAAAATATGGATACACTGATGGACAAAATATGGATACACTGATGGACAAAATATGGATACACTGATGGACAAAATATGGACACACTAATGGACAAAATATGGACACACTGATGGACAAAATATGGACACACTGATGGACAAAATATGGACACACTGATGGACAAAATATGGATACACTGATGGACAAAATATGGACACACTAATGGACAAAATATGGATACACTGATGGACAAAATAAGGATACACTGATGGACAAAATATGGACACACTAATGGACAAAATATGGATACACTGATGGACAAAATAAGGATACACTGATGGACAAAATATGGATACACTGATGGACAAAATATGGATACACTGATGGACAAAATATGGACACACTGATGGACAAAATATGGACACACTGATGGACAAAATATGGATACACTGATGGACAAAATATGGATACACTGATGGACAAAATATGGACACACTAATGGACAAAATATGGACACACTGATGGACAAAATATGGATACACTGATGGACAAAATATGGACACACTGATGGACAAAATATGGACACACTGATGGACAAAATATGGACACACTGATGGACAAAATATGGACACACTAATGGACAAAATATGGACACACTGATGGACAAAATATGGACACACTGATGGACAAAATATGGACACACTGATGGACAAAATATGGACACACTAATGGACAAAATATGGATACACTGATGGACAAAATATGGACACACTGATGGACAAAATATGGATACACTGATGGACAAAATATGGACACACTGATGGACAAAATATGGATACACTGATGGACAAAATATGGACACACTGATGGACAAAATATGGATACACTGATGGACAAAATATGGATACACTGATGGACAAAATATGGACACACTGATGGACAAAATATGGACACACTGATGGACAAAATATGGATACACTGATGGACAAAATATGGACACACTGATGGACAAAATATGGATACACTGATGGACAAAATATGGACACACTGATGGACAAAATATGGATACACTGATGGACAAAATATGGACACACTGATGGACAAAATATGGATACACTGATGGACAAAATATGGATACACTGATGGACAAAATATGGACACACTGATGGACAAAATATGGATACACTGATGGACAAAATATGGACACACTGATGGACAAAATATGGACACACTGATGGACAAAATATGGATACACTGATGGACAAAATATGGATACACTGATGGACAAAATATGGATACACTGATGGACAAAATATGGACACACTGATGGACAAAATATGGACACACTGATGGACAAAATATGGATACACTGATGGACAAAATATGGACACACTGATGGACAAAATATGGACACACTGATGGACAAAATATGGACACACTGATGGACAAAATATGGACACACTAATGGACAAAATATGGACACACTGATGGACAAAATATGGACACACTGATGGACAAAATATGGACACACTGATGGACAAAATATGGACACACTGATGGACAAAATATGGACACACTGATGGACAAAATATGGACACACTGATGGACAAAATATGGACACACTGATGGACAAAATATGGACACACTGATGGACAAAATATGGACACACTGATGGACAAAATATGGACACACTGATGGACAAAATATGGATACACTGATGGACAAAATATGGATACACTGATGGACAAAATATGGACACACTGATGGACAAAATATGGATACACTGATGGACAAAATATGGATACACTGATGGACAAAATATGGACACACTGATGGACAAAATATGGATACACTGATGGACAAAATATGGACACACTGATGGACAAAATATGGATACACTGATGGACAAAATATGGATACACTGATGGACAAAATATGGACACACTGATGGACAAAATATGGATACACTGATGGACAAAATATGGATACACTGATGGACAAAATATGGACACACTGATGGACAAAATATGGATACACTGATGGACAAAATATGGACACACTGATGGACAAAATATGGATACACTGATGGACAAAATATGGACACACTGATGGACAAAATATGGATACACTGATGGACAAAATATGGATACACTGATGGACAAAATATGGACACACTGATGGACAAAATATGGATACACTGATGGACAAAATATGGACACACTGATGGACAAAATATGGACACACTGATGGACAAAATATGGACACACTGATGGACAAAATATGGATACACTGATGGACAAAATATGGACACACTGATGGACAAAATATGGATACACTGATGGACAAAATATGGATACACTGATGGACAAAATATGGACACACTGATGGACAAAATATGGATACACTGATGGACAAAATATGGACACACTGATGGACAAAATATGGATACACTGATGGACAAAATATGGATACACTGATGGACAAAATATGGACACACTAATGGACAAAATATGGACACACTGATGGACAAAATATGGACACACTAATGGACAAAATATGGATACACTGATGGACAAAATATGGACACACTGATGGACAAAATATGGACACACTGATGGACAAAATATGGACACACTAATGGACAAAATATGGACACACTGATGGACAAAATATGGACACACTGATGGACAAAATATGGATACACTGATGGACAAAATATGGACACACTGATGGACAAAATATGGATACACTGATGGACAAAATATGGACACACTAATGGACAAAATATGGATACACTGATGGACAAAATATGGACACACCAATGGACAAAATATGGATACACTGATGGACAAAATATGGACACACTAATGGACAAAATATGGACACACTGATGGACAAAATATGGACACACTGATGGACAAAATATGGATACACTGATGGACAAAATATGGACACACTAATGGACAAAATATGGATACACTGATGGACAAAATATGGACACACTAATGGACAAAATATGGATACACTGATGGACAAAATATGGACACACTGATGGACAAAATATGGACACACTGATGGACAAAATATGGATACACTGATGGACAAAATATGGATACACTGATGGACAAAATATGGACACACTGATGGACAGAAATCTAAATCTAATGGTTCTGACAAATACTTAAAACTGGAAAAAAAAGTCAATGGTTGGAATGATAAAGACATGACGGTAATGAAAGAAGTTCTAGAAGGAATGTGAAAAACACTCACATCTGTAACTTATCAAACACAATCATTCTGTTTAAAACTGGGAACAAACATGACGTCACCAACTACAGCACATGTCGTTATTAAAACCAAACTGGAAGAATTCCTCCTGAACATAAACATGTCAACATGGGTTCAGATCAAACATGGTCGACATCACGAACCATAACAAGACGCTACTGAACAAAAAAAAATGTCCTTGGAATATTTACTGACATAAAAAAAAGCTTTTGACACAATCTATCACAAGTAAAAAAGTAAAGTGGACAGATTTGGCATCAGAGGAATTATGTCCGACTGGATAAAAGTTGTTTATAGAAGAAAAAGTTGACTGATGCTTGTTGACAATGTCTGTGGCGTCCCCCAGGGGTCAGTGTTGGGCCCTAAATGATTCCTCCTTTATATGAATGATATTTGTGGGGTGTCACAGGTACTGAGGTTGGTGTTGTTTACACATGACACAAATATTTTCTGTTCTGGGGATGATTTTAAAAAGTTTCTGCAGGACGTCACAAAAAAATGAAAAAAGTGGAAATATGCAAAAAAGTTCTGTTGAGGAGCGCTACCTGGACTCACAATAAGTACCAACTAGAGGTGCTCTTTGGATGGGAAAACTAAGAGGAAGACAAGGTGCTGTCTTACATGTAAACATGTAAACACCTTTATTGCTTTGGTTATAAAAACTACTAAAGACATGGACGTTTGGGCGTCCTTATAAAAAGTACTAAAGACATGGACGTTTGGGCGTCCATATAAAAACTACTAAAGACATGGACGTTTGGGCGTCCATATAAAAACTACTAAAGACATGGACGTGTTTGGGCGTCCATATAAAAACTACTGAAGACATGGACGTTTGGGCGTCCATATAAAAACTACTGAAGACATGGACGTTTGGGCGTCCATATAAAAAGTACTAAAGACATGGACGTTTGGGCGTCCATATAAAAACTACTAAAGACATGGACGTGTTTGGGCGTCTTTATAAAAACTACTGAAGACATGGACGTTTGGGCGTCCATATAAAAACTACTGAAGACATGGACGTTTGGGCGTCCATATAAAAACTACTAAAGACATGGATGTTTGGGCGTCCATATAAAACCTACTAAAGACATGGACGTTTGGGCGTCCATATAAAAAGTACTAAAGACATGGACGTTTGGGCGTCCATATAAAAACTACTAAAGACATGGACGTTTGGGCGTCCATATAAAAACTACTAAAGACATGGACGTGTTTGGGCGTCCATATAAAAACTACTGAAGACATGGACGTTTGGGCGTCCATATAAAAACTACTGAAGACATGGACGTTTGGGCGTCCATATAAAAAGTACTAAAGACATGGACGTTTGGGCGTCCATATAAAAACTACTAAAGACATGGACGTGTTTGGGCGTCCATATAAAAACTACTAAAGACATGGACGTGTTTGGGCGTCCATATAAAAACTACTGAAGACATGGACGTTTGGGCGTCCATATAAAAACTACTGAAGACATGGACGTTTGGGCGTCCATATAAAAACTACTAAAGACATGGACGTTTGGGCGTCCATATAAAAACTACTAAAGACATGGACGTGTTTGGGCGTCCATATAAAAACTACTAAAGACATGGACGTTTGGGCGTCCTTATAAAAACTACTGAAGACATGGACGTTTGGGCGTCCATATAAAAACTACTAAAGACATGGACGTTTGGGCGTCCATATAAAACCTACTAAAGACATGGACGTTTGGGCGTCCATATAAAACTACTAAAGACATGGACGTGTTTGGGCGTCCATATAAAAACTACTGAAGACATGGACGTTTGGGCGTCCATATAAAAACTACTGAAGACATGGACGTTTGGGCGTCCATATAAAAAGTACTAAAGACATGGACGTTTGGGCGTCCATATAAAAACTACTAAAGACATGGACGTGTTTGGGCGTCCATATAAAAACTACTGAAGACATGGACGTTTGGGCGTCCATATAAAAACTACTGAAGACATGGACGTTTGGGCGTCCATATAAAAAGTACTAAAGACATGGACGTTTGGGCGTCCATATAAAAACTACTAAAGACATGGACGTGTTTGGGCGTCCATATAAAAACTACTGAAGACATGGACGTTTGGGCGTCCATATAAAAACTACTGAAGACATGGACGTTTGGGCGTCCATATAAAAACTACTAAAGACATGGACGTTTGGGCGTCCATATAAAAACTACTAAAGACATGGACGTTTGGGCGTCCATATAAAAACTACTAAAGACATGGACGTGTTTGGGCGTCCTTATAAAAACTACTGAAGACATGGACGTTTGGGCGTCCATATAAAACCTACTAAAGACATGGACGTTTGGGCGTCCATATAAAAACTACTAAAGACATGGACGTGTTTGGGCGTCCATATAAAAACTACTGAAGACATGGACGTTTGGGCGTCCATATAAAAAGTACTAAAGACATGGACGTTTGGGCGTCCATATAAAAAGTACTAAAGACATGGACGTTTGGGCGTCCATATAAAAAGTACTAAAGACATGGACGTTTGGGCGTCCATATAAAAAGTACTAAAGACATGGACGTTTGGGCGTCCATATAAAAAGTACTAAAGACATGGACGTTTGGGCGTCCATATAAAAAGTACTAAAGACATGGACGTTTGGGCGTCCATATAAAAACTACTAAAGACATGGACGTTTGGGCGTCCATATAAAAACTACTAAAGACATGGACGTTTGGGCGTCCTTATAAAAAGTACTAAAGACATGGACGTTTGGGCGTCCATATAAAAACTACTAAAGACATGGACGTTTGGGCGTCCATATAAAAACTACTAAAGACATGGACGTTTGGGCGTCCTTATAAAAAGTACTAAAGACATGGACGTTTGGGCGTCCATATAAAAACTACTAAAGACATGGACGTTTGGGCGTCCATATAAAAACTACTAAAGACATGGACGTTTGGGCGTCCATATAAAAAGTACTAAAGACATGGACGTTTGGGCGTCCATATAAAAAGTACTAAAGACATGGACGTTTGGGCGTCCATATAAAAACTACTAAAGACATGGACGTTTGGGCGTCCATATAAAAACTACTAAAGACATGGACGTTTGGGCGTCCTTATAAAAAGTACTAAAGACATGGACGTTTGGGCGTCCATATAAAAACTACTAAAGACATGGACGTTTGGGCGTCCATATAAAAACTACTAAAGACATGGACGTTTGGGCGTCCTTATAAAAAGTACTAAAGACATGGACGTTTGGGCGTCCTTATAAAAAGTACTAAAGACATGGACGTTTGGGCGTCCTTATAAAAACTACTAAAGACATGGACGTTTGGGCGTCCAAACCTTCATCTGATGAACTGAGTAGATGAGTTTATTTATAGTCACTGTTTTCTTTCTGTGTGTTCATTTTCATTATTTGAATATACATATGTATTAATATTAACATTATTAAAGTGTTGTGTAGTTGCAGTACTAGTAGTAAGTTGGGGAAGTGAATGTATTAAACACTAGTGCAGCTACAGAACTTCTTCTCACTCCTTTTTCAACATATCATTGCATTTATTGCAATTTTTATTTTGTCTCTTTTTTGTATTTGTTTTTTGTTCAAAATAAATGTCAAATAAAGTGTCATCTTAACTGTCTTAAGTGACCTGATAATAAGGAAAATAAATGTAAATCCACTCCAGACTATGGACACAGAACACGTCTTGTCAACTGGTGTCAGTACAGACGAGCAAGAATGAAAAACAAACCTTCAAAATGATGACAGCTCAGCTTCTGCAAACAGAAATATATGTGTAATATCATATAGAACACCACATTTATACTGAAAATGATCAAATAATAGTTCACTGTAAACGGGAAACAACTAATAAATAATAACTTATAAAGATATTGGCCTTATTTATACACTGGAAAAATTAAAACATTTGATTTGATTTGAATGCTTTATTTCCAACATGTGCAGAATGCAACAATAATCAATACAACAACAATAATAATAATAATAATAATAATAATAATAATAATAATGACATGTCTGAAAAGGAGTAGGATGAAGCATAAACGTATTTAATCCTACCCCTTCTTCACTTCCCCAATAACCTGAATTCATTTTATAGCAATAGAGTGCATAGTACAAAAAATGATAATAATAATAATAATAACAATAATAATAAACAACTGAAGTAGTAAACATATACATATATACAAAAAAAACAACAAAACGGAACAAAAAACAACAACAAATGAGCAGATAGGAAAGTAGGTAACAAATAGATTTTTATTTATTTTTTATTTTTTTCTAATTTGTCTGCATTTTGTTCTCGTTTTTTTTAATCCCACAGTCAACATTGCTTGAGATCAATGCATATTTCAGTCTTGTAGCCAAATACTCCAATATTTAGTGCATTGAATCATCTTAAAAATTATTCTTCGAAAGGTCACACATAAAAACCTCTAGTTAAGTTAATCAAATTAAAATAAAGTGGATAAATAAAAAGCCAAATGATTACTATCACTATATATATATATATATATATATATATATATATATATATATATATATATATATATATATATATATATATATATATATATATATATATATATATATATATATATATATATATATGGTAAAATCCTAATTATTTTTAATTTATTTATCTGTACTTTATACTCTTTACATTTATATAAATATTTGTACTTTATACATTCTCAGAATAAACTCATTACTTTCAGTATAAAGAAATAAGTCAACTGAAGAAAAACCAGTGAAGAGAAACTGAAACTGTATATATTATAATTATATGACGATTATCTCACAATTTTGACTATTTCTCTTGAACCTCTTATAACTTTTTTGAAAATCTCATGATGACTTTTTATCTCATTTTTATAAATGTTTTGTCCATATCCACTAAACTAAATAACTGACCTGATCAAACATATTATCTTCACACTAACTCACTTTTAAAGGGTTTATTTTAGACACTTTGGAAACTTAACTGATTTGTAACAAATAAATATGATTGCGTTCATAGCAAAAAAAAAAAATGCAGTTTTACCTTTTTAATTTTTTTTTTATTACAGTTGAGAAGTTGTACTTTTTTATTTTTACTCCAGTAAAGCAGTACTTGTACTTTTACAACAGTATTTTCCACACCAGTAGTACTTTGTGAGTACTTTGAACACCTCTGAATAAAACTATTATTACTAACGATGGTAGTAGTTAACGATGCTAACTACTATAACTAATAACTGAAACTATTATTTGACAGTTATAAAAATCAATATTAGCTTTAACTTACAATGTCATGTGACACCACCAACACCATCGGTCCACAGGACAGAAAAACAATCACTAACAAATTCCACATCGCATCACAAAATGACCAAGAACTAAGAATAATTACGTTTTCTCCCAGACCTCGATGCACTTGTTGAATGAATTCACTTAAAAACTCCATGGGTATTTATTTACGGCATGACGTAAACACGCCTCTTCCGCTGAGACACGCCCACCGACGTAAATGTATTTTTCTCAGCTCAGGTTATTTCAGGTTCGCTGGGAGAAATAACGGTAAGATTGCTTTTTGTCCGCAGGTAATCTCTGCTTCTTCTTCTTCTTGTTTTTTTTTTTAAA